>CM072519.1:3110014-3117514 GCA_036898135.1 Oncomelania hupensis | reverse complement strand
TTTGTTCTTTCTTTTTTTCTTTTTTTTTCTCTTTCTCTATATTTCTCTTTTTCTACCTCTCGCACTCTCTCTCTTCTCTCTTTCTATCTCCCGTTCTATTTTTACAACCAATACTATATATCATCAGGTATCACAGTGATAACTTGGACAAATATTTCGCTAAAACAAAACGTCCGGAACCGCACTATATAAAATAGTGTTTGCTTAAAACGTCTGCCGCTTGTCTAGACTCCCAGACACAAACTGATTTCATTGCCTACAAAATTACTGTGCATGTAATATATGAAATCTTTGATAAAATGTATGCCCTGGCATTCGGGCACAGACTTATTTTATTAACGAATGTACTGTTCATCTATATATATAAATTGCTTAACCGGAAGTCCTTCTTCGCCTCTACTGTAAAGTTTGTCCGGTATGGACGCTGATCTGGGCAGGTGCTGGGCACTGCGGATCGGCCTGCTGTGCGCTCAAAACCCGCGAAATCGTTATAGCCAACATTTCCTTACCGAACGTTTAACCGTTTCTGAGATAAATAAATAAACAAAATGTCCACAAACTGCAATAGCCTCATTCCGCGCGCTTCCGATTCAACCCGTGTCAAGAACGAGCCGTTCCGTAATACCGCAAATTTGGTTTTATTTCCATTCAAAACACTTTTGCACTTATGTCACCAATCTTACAGCTGAAGGTTACCTGTTCACTTTCTTTTTCATCCATACTTATATGCGCACAAAAATTCATTCGCAAACGATCTTGCAAGAATCCCATTCAAGCGCCAAACGTTACGTCACATATAACTTTGCAGACGACATTTGACAACAGCGTCGGCTGTAAGTACATTGCAATAAATATCATGCCTAATATTTTAAATAAAGGCATGACATTTAAAAATACGTTGCCTAACATAAATACTAAATTAAAATAAAATATTTTAGTGCATTACTCAAACATGCTTCACCAAAGTTCGAGGGAGAGGATGCCTTTGTACCCTGGCAGTACATTACGATTAATTTCAGTGCATTGCATGCTCATGTAACCAAGCCCACCCCTTCAAACGACCAGGCCCATGAAGCTTATTCATATGTGCATTGTACTTTTTTTTAATTCCTATGTGCAGCGCTTAGGCCAAAGAAAAAAAATTGTCCGTTTACGGTCACCTGACCGACCCTGTACATTTGCAAAAAACAAATTGTCCGTTTACGGTCACCTGACCGACCCTGTACATTTTGCACCAACCCTAATTTTTTTTTCCAAAAACATAACAATAAAATAATAAATGAAGATACTTTTAGAAGCCAAAGCAAAATTGTCCAAATGAAACTCGCAGACAACAGTTGTCTCTCTGTCTAGACTACATTTTAGACAGCAACCTGTGTACAAAACCACTAGTCTAAAATCTTTTGCTAAAACCTTTTTGCTTTAAATTCGACTCTTAGACACAGCCTTGTTCTACAAATTCACGGTTATGGGTTATGGGTGCTACAGAAGTCTTCTGGGCATTTCCTATACCAAGCACATCACTAACGACGAAGTCCGACAGACAATCACACAAGCCATTGATGACCTGCTCACAGTGGTGAAGAAACGGAAACTCCGATGGTATGGCCACGTCACCAGATCATCAGGCCTTGCAAAGACCATCCTGCAAGGCACAGTGCAAGGAGGTAGAAGAAGAGGCAGACCGAAAAAGAGGTGGGAGGACAACATTCGAGAATGGACTGGCATGACACTGAGCGAAGCCATCAGGGTTGCTGAGGACAGAGAAAGATGGAGTACGCTGGTTAAACGATCATCTGTGGTGCCCCAACGACCTCCGAGTTACGGGATAGGATAATATGGGCGCCTTAGATGGGGGCTTGGGTTAGATACTGAATTGGCCAGCGCCTTGAGCAGCTCTTGAACTGTAAAACCGCCATAAAGAACGGTTCATATGAAATCTGTGCTAAAAGGTATGCTGTTGACTCCGACTCTTACACAGACTTTCTTTTTATTGACTACGAAATCACAGTACCACTCAACGCTACAAGAAATATATTGCCGTTCCCGGGAATATATCTCTTTTTCTGTTTAGGAATTGCCAAAACGTTTTACCTCTTCCATTTAGAGTACAATGTCCCTTTGAGATTTGCCCCCAAACTTTGTGTCATTCCCGTAATATATTTCCCCCCTTAAGATTTGCGAAAACGTTGTGCAGAGTTGACATAGAATACATTCGTACGTCTTTGGGGATTTGTCCAAAGACTTTTCTTCCTTTGATGTGGTGAAGAAACTTTTAGTATTTGTGTGTGGATTTCTGCGTCAACAGTTAGTAAGTCTCTTTGACGAAGAGTAGGTACATCAAAAGAGAATGGCGTCATTGAAAGGGACAATGACGTCATTGAAAAGAAAATGGGGTACCTGAGAGAGAATGGCAGGGGAGAGAAGAAATGCAGGGGAGAGAAGAATGAGCAAGAGAGACGAACTGTCAGGAAGGATGAAAGAGGAGGAATCGAAGTAGGCGAAGAAGAAAGGACGAAAAAGAGAAAGAAGAGGCAAGGAAGAACAAAAACAAAATAGAGGAGGATGAGGAGGAAACCAAAGGATGGGCAGAAGGAATGAAAAAAAAAGAGGAGATCGATGATAACGACGACGAAGACGACGACGAGGAAGAAAAAGGAGGATAAGAAGAAGAAAGAAAGAAAGAAAGAAAGAAAGAAAGAAAGAAAGAAAGAAGAAAATTATAGAAGAACACATCAACAGCAACAATAACAGCAAGCACAAGAAAATAACTTCAGAATATTGAACGTTGACGAGAATAACAGAACCCATGTCTTTGATCTTACTGAGAGGTGTTACGGCGAACAGCATGCGTGACTTGTCATTAAAGAAAAAAACAACATTGGAAGGAAAAACAAGTTATATACAAGACATTTTTAGCGTGGTGATATATGAGCGGAGAATGGGAAAATGGATCCGATTCCTTTGATATGCGTTTTACAATAAAGATTAAAAGCAAAATCTGATTCCCGACACGCACATACACACGCACCCACACACGCGCGCTCGCACACATAAGATTCGGCTTTGGAAGATGAGATGTAGTGTAGACCTACTCGTTTATTACTAAGGAATTTCATGAGAGCATCGCGAAGATAAGGTAAGGCTGCTGCGCTCCCTTGTCATAACATTACATTACATGATTATTGCTTTAGGTCCAGCGGACTCTTCCGAGCCAAATCAGGACCAGTACAGCCCAATCAGGACCACAAAATCAAGACCACAAAGGGGACTCACCCCTGATCCGCATAAAAGATCTGCCGAAACAACCCTAGTGGTAACACATCACATCATAGGAAGCCCCAGTGACCACCTGGCAGAAAGCGTCCAATATTTCCAAGCTGATCCAACAGAACTCACACACAAATGAGGAGTTTTGTACTGGAAGAGTTTTCAAGAAAAAAGGTAGGCGACTGGTCTAGCGAAGAAGAAGATAGTATAGTAGATTGATAGAACAGAGAAGAAAGAAAGAAAGAAAGAAAGAAAGAAAGAAAGAAAGAAAGAAGAAAATTATAGAAGAACACATCAACAGCAACAATAACAGCAAGCACAAGAAAATAACTTCAGAATATTGAACGTTGACGAGAATAACAGAACCCATGTCTTTGATCTTACTGAGAGGTGTTACGGCGAACAGCATGCGTGACTTGTCATTAAAGAAAAAAACAACATTGGAAGGAAAAACAAGTTATATACAAGACATTTTTAGCGTGGTGATATATGAGCGGAGAATGGGAAAATGGATCCGATTCCTTTGATATGCGTTTTACAATAAAGATTAAAAGCAAAATCTGATTCCCACACGCACATACACACCCACCCCACACACGCGCGCTCGCACACATAAGATTCGGCTTTGGAAGATGAGATGTAGTGTAGACCTACTCGTTTATTACTAAGGAATTTCATGTGCGCATCGCGAAGATAAGGTACTGTAAGGCTGCTGCGCTCCCTTGTCATAACATTACATTACATGATTATTGCTTTAGGCCAGCGGACTCTTCCGAGCCAAATCAGGACCAGTACAGCCCAATCAGGACCACAAAATCAAGACCACAAAGGGGACTCACCCCTGATCCGCATAAAAGATCTGCCGAAACAACCCTAGTGGTAACACATCACATCATAGGAAGCCCCAGTGACCACCTGGCAGAAAGCGTCCAATATTTCCAAGCTGATCCAACAGAACTCACACACAAATGAGGAGTTTTGTACTGGAAGAGTTTTCAAGAAAAAAGGTAGGCGACTGGTCTAGCGAAGAAGAAGATAGTATAGTAGATTGATAGAACAGAGAAGGAGTGAGAAAGAACAAAGGAGAAAGACAGCGACAGTGGGAATTTAAAGCACTGACTTTCCAGAAAGTGGGGATACTATTTATACTGAAACCCCCGGCACCCCCACGGAGAGACTCCCTTGTCATCTCCATCTTCCTATATGCTTGCGAAACATGGACCCTCACAGCAGATCTACAACAAAGAACACAAAGCATGGAGATGAGGTGCTACAGAAGAGTTCTGGGCATTTCCTATACCCAGCACATTACCAACAACGAAGTCCGACAATCACACAAGCCATTACACAACACGATGACAGTTCACAGTGGTGAAGAAACGGAAACGGATGGTATGGCCACATCACCAGAGCATCAGGCCTTGCAAAGACCATATTGCAAGGCACGGTGCAAGGAGGCAGAAGAAGAGGGAGACCGAAAAAGAAGTTGGAGGACAACATTCGAGAATGGACTGGTGTGACACTGAGCGAAACCATGAGTGTTGCTGATGACAGAGAAAGTTGGAGTACGTTGGTTAAACGATTATCTGTTGTGTCCCTACGACCTTCGATTTACGGGATAGGGAAAGGATAGGATAGAATAGGATAGGATCGCGAAGAAAATAGATGTATAACAACTTCCCAGAAGGAATTCAGGAAAGACCAGAAAGGAAGGAAGGAAGACACAAAGAAAGAAAGAAAACATGATTGAGGGAGGGTAAGGCAGTAAAACTAAAAGAAAGTTCGAAAAAACAAGATGGAAAGCCATTCTCACTGACCACACTCAATCGGTTTGCATCGAGTCTCTGTCAGATTCTTCTATCTCATCATCTTCACCTTCTTCTTCTCAGCCTGACGTTTCTTCTCTGGAAAGGCTATAAGGCAGAGTGATACCCCCCCCCTCCTCTTCATTCACCCCCTTTTTGTTTTCACCCTGATAACATTTGATGAACGCGACTATTTTGAATTAAAATTGCAAAGACTTAATGATACAAAGTGAATGCGATAAACTTTCAGTCCAACCGAATTGCATTAGATTCAGTTTTGTTTACAGAATGCAAAACAAACTCCATGATGCTAAATGCTACATCGTGAACACAACAATTAGCGATTCAAAAGTTCTAAATAATTGTATGACGGCGCCAAACTGGCACTTACTCTATTAGTGATAATAGTAAATAACATGTGTTCTGTGTAATTCACCGAACATGACTGCCTTTTAGCGCCAAAACCTGATAATTACAAATATCAATGACATACTGTATTTACAATTAACAGTACCATTTGTAATTATCAAGTAAAAAAATAAAATTTTCGGGTTTGGCGCATTTCTACACAGATTGCTAGAGCCAAAACTGAAAATTAAACATGATCATGCGAAGCTATTTGTAATTTTCAATAATAATTGTAATTAACCTACGATAATTTTTAATTATCTCATGATATTTGTAATTATCAGGTTTTGGCGCTAGGAAGGCTTGGCAAATATTGATAATTATTAATTATCACTGTGGATTACCAGTATCTCTGTAAATTCCACAGAACACGTGTTAATTTAAATTATCTCGTAATACTGGTAGCTCTTGGTTTTGGCGCTAGTAGGCCGTCATACAATTGTCTGAACACATTTGATCAATCTTGTTAAAAAGTAGTATTTTGTAGTAATATGAGAAAGTTTTCACGTAAACCTACAACAAAACAAAACTTTTAAGATAATTAAACAAATGCAGGATATTTTTATTCTTGTCACTGTCTCGTCAAACACCACTCGCCCAGATAGTCTATAGCCTTAAAGGCTCTCTATATTGTACCATCTTGGTAAAACCTGTAGACATTTGCACCCATGAAGTCACGAGGACTGCCGAGAGAAAGATGGAGTACGCTGGATAAATGACATCTCTGGTGCCCCAACGACTTTCGAGTTAGGGGATAGGAGAGGATAGACATATGCACCCATTTAGGCTTACTCTCATGCATGCACTCCTTAGGAGTAGAGTCAAACTAAATAATCCCCCTACCTCCTTCCCTCCGCCCCATCCACAGCTATCTCATTCTCTCTCTCCTCCCTCTTCCTCCACCCCCCCTCTTCCCCACTATCTCTCTTGCTCTGTCTTTCTCCCCTCATCTCTTCTTTCCTGTTTTCATTTTTTCCCTTCGCTCCTTTATGTTAAGACAACTACACTGGGGCCATCCGAGAAGAAAATGGCTATTGACTGTTCGCACAGCAACCTTACCAACAAATTGTCTTACTTCGTCTTCTAATAACCATTCCTTTGCCATAAGTCAAACAAGGGGGGAACCTTAACGTCCTATTATTTGTCTGTCCCCATCCTTGTTCCCTTCACAATATATCTTGATTGTAGGGTGCAGAAGCAAGAAGAAGAAGAGGAAGATGCAGAAGGAAGAGCGATAACAAGAGGAATAATGATCGCCCTTAAAATAGGATAGCAAGACATAGCTGGAGAAACAATGTACAGCATGTCTGAGTTTGTCCCCCCATCGATCTTGCTTACCAAACCACCAGCAGTAAGAGAAGGAGGAAGGAAGAGGCGAAGAAGAAGACGAAGAAATGAACAAGAAGAAGCAGAAGGGGAGAGGAAAGAAAAGAAATAAAGAACGATGAAAAAGAAGAAGCACAAGCAGGAGAAGGCGGAGGAGACGATTAAGTTGAAGGAGGAGAGGAAGACGAAGAAGAAGAAGAAGAAGAAGAAGAAGAACAAGAACAAGAACAAGAACAAGAAGGAGGAGAAGAAGCAGAAAAAGAAGAACAAGAACAAAAAAATAAAGAAGAAGGAAGACTTTCATTTCATCGACCAACCGACAGACATTTAATATAATCTATATATATAAATTGCTTAGCCGGAAGTCCTTCTTCGCCTCTACTATAAAGTTTGTCCGGTATGGACGCTGATCTGGGCAGGTGCTGGCCGCTGCGGATCGGCCTGCTGTGTGCTCAAAACCAGCGAAATCGTTATAGCTGACATTTCCTTACCGAACGTTTAACCGTTTCTGAGATAAATAAATAAACAAAATGTCCACAAACTGCAATAGCCTCATTCTGCGCGCTTCCATTAAAAATCAAATTGAGGTTTCAGCATGTTTTCCCATATAGACCAAAAAATTGATGATATTTCTAGGAAGCGTTGGTAGCCTACTTAGTAAAACATTCGCCTACCGTGCAGGGCGACCCAA
>CM072519.1:3002514-3105014 GCA_036898135.1 Oncomelania hupensis | reverse complement strand
CTGCCACTCTGTGGAACAACTGCACGCCACACTACGTGCTGTTGGCTGGATAAGCACGCTCCCGTCACCCGCCGCAAGGTCAGGGTTGATCGGTTGGAGCCGTAGCATGCGGTAGTTAGGGAGGAGCTTCGTGAGGCTAAGCGACAGAATGAATGAACATTGAGGTTTAACGTCTACACCCACCATTGGAGATATGGCAGACGGGGATAACCATCCCAGGGAAAGAGGGGTAGGGACCTGAATCTACACTGAACCACCAAAGCAATCATACTGCTAAAATGGACAGTAAAAATGGCCACATTTTATATCACCCACCACGGGATTCGAACCTGGGTCAACGGTGTTGCAGGCGAACGCTCTACCACTTGAGCTACGGCGGTGGGCCTAAAAGCGACAGAGACGTCGTTGAAGAGTAGTCTGGTTGTGTTCAAGCAGATTTATACTGCTGCAAAACGACCTGTAACACAGATATTGCATAGCGCTAAGAATGCCTATTTTAGCAACAAGGATTTAAACAGAGAAACTAGTAGGCAGTTATTCGGTGTCTGTGATCACCTTACAGGTAAAAAAAAAAAATTATAATAACGGTGTTCTTCCTACCACGCATCCTTTTTGTGAATTGCTAGAGTTTTGTTTTTGTAAATATTTTACCAAGAAGGTCACTGCTGCCTGTTTCTGATCTAGATGTCCAAAAGGTAATTATGAAATCCTTTGGTCCTAGGCCTACTCCTCTGTTACTTGTTTGTCTGGATCCACTTCTACCAACCATAACACATTTTGTGAAGGAGTCTTTGTCCACTGCCACTGTAGCAATGTACGGTAAAAATACTTTAGTCAAGCCTTTGCTTAAAAAGTCTGATCTTGACCTAAACAACCATAAAAGCTACAGACCTGTATCCGATCTGTCATTTTTGTCAACTGTTACAGAAAAGATTGTCTTAAGCCAACCGTTTGCCTACTTGAACTCCTTGCTTAGTCCACATTAGTCTGCTTATCGTTCATCTCACTGAACTGAATCAGCATTATTGAAGGTTACTAATGACATTCTTCTCGTTTTAGACTTTGTGAATACATCGATACTAACATTACTTGATTTGTCTGCCGCATTTGACCCTGTAGATTACGAAGTCCTCTTCAAATCGCTTGAAAATCATTTTGGCATTTCTGGTTCCGTTTTGACCTGATTCGAATCATATCTTTCCAATCAAACACAGTCGGTAAAAATCAATGACCAATGCTCTAATCCAGCTGACATGTTTTTCGGAGTTCCACAGGGTCGGTCCCTGGACCTGTTCTCTTTGTGATGTATACAAAGCCCTTGCTGTCGCTGATCGAGAAACATAAATGCGGTATTTGCCGATGACACTCAGTTTTATAAGTCGTAGCGGACAACTGAAACAGATGCTGCTGTCCACAGCTTGCAGAATTGCATTTCTGATGGGAAGGCATAACAAGCTTAAGTTGAGTGATGATAAAACCGAAGTCCTGTTGATTAGAAATAAGAAAACATCATTCATCTCTTCCCTGCCCAGTTCTGTTCTGGTTGAAAACTCTGATATTCAATTTTCCTCATCAGCTGAAACCTTGGATATTACATCTCTCATATCACTAGATGCTCATGTCACTCAAGTCTGCCGATAAGCTTATGTTGCAATTCGTCAGTTTAGCTCCATTCGTTGCCGATTGACTGTTGATGCCACCAAAACTGTAGTCTGTGCTTTCGTCCTCTCTAGAATGGATTACTGTAATTCTCGTCTCTAGGGGTGCTCAAATCAGGTCATCAACAAATTACAAAAGAGTGCAAAACTCAGCTGCAAGACTGGTTTTAAGGGCTACAAAATGGGATCACGTTACACCACTGTTTCGCAAACTTCACTGGCTGACAGTACAAGCCTTGATTGAGTACAAACTCTCTGTTCTATGGCATCATTTCTTATCTTTTTTTTTTCACCCTTTTTCCCCAACCCCCTGCGACCTGAGCATGCTGCCAGCATGGATATGTGCGCCATACAAGTGGACATCATCATCATCTGATTCTTGTCCTTCATACCTGTCTGATCTGCTTTCTGTCTGTACACCTTCCCGTCAGTTGGGCTCCTCTGCAGATTCACGCACACTCTGTAATCCTTAGAATCCGGGCAACATATGAAAAAAGATCTTTCGCTTATTCTGCCCCAGAACAGTGGAACGCTTTACCCGCACATATTGGGCACATACCAACCACTCAAGCCTTCAAAATCGCACTCAAAACACATCTGTTCATCCAATACTATTGTGAGTGATATCTTCCACATCTTCACTCTTTGTACATTGTTCGCCATATCCATGAAGCATTTTTTTTAAAACAAAGTATTATAATTGGTATTTAATTGTATGAAGGACATTATTTTTTTTATTGTTTGTACTATTATGTCTAATTTAAAAACCATTGTATTGCTTTAAAGTACCTGTTTAAATTATGACGTGTTTATACCAAGATTGTCTCGTGATACTATTGTTTGTAAATATGTCTATGCTTGTTATTATGTATTTGGTGTTTGATTGTCTATGCCAATGTATATTTTGTGCATATATGTATATAGTAGGCGTGATATTGTCATTTTTGGTTCTGTTGTATTGCTATGTTAGTAGTATGTATGTATTGTGATGCTAGTGTTTTAATCAAAGGTTTACAATGGGTTTACTGTGAAGAGCTGTGTGCCTTATCAGCAAACTGCGCTATATCAATCAGTTTAGTATTATTTATTATTATCATCAAGCCGTACTAGTTTCATTATACTCGAAGATCGATTGTCTATCATAAGCCGTACTGATTGTCTTAAGCTAGAACAGCGAGTGTGTATTACAACCCGTACCGATTGCCTTATACTCAGCTCAGACGAACACACCGTAGCCGAGACTAGATCATCAGGCCTGCTCCCTCCCTCTTGGGAGAAGACTTCGACAAGTGGCAGCTACGCCACTGCGCATGCCAGCGGTAATCGCATAGAAAGCTGCACCGAGCAACCACGTTGATCCTAATTGTAATGCGATAATGATCTCATTCATGTACTAAGCACAGGATACAACCATGTATACATCACACACACACACACACCTACACACACACACACACCTACACACACACACACCCACACACACGCACACCCACACACACACCCACGCACATACACACACACAAACAGCCGAGGGTACACAGTATTATCATGACTTTCCTGAAACGCCACATACGTTGTGCTGACAATGGGTCATCAGTTCAGTGCGTAGATTTACGTCCCCGGACACGATGCGTATTTCGTCCCCCTTTTTAAGTACTTTTAAGTGTTCGAACACTAACCCTAACCCTAACCCAGCCCTTACCCTAACGGATCATTGTTCTGGTGCAAAACAAGTAGGTCTGTCAAAACAAGTTATGTAGATGTTCACTGGTTTGTCCAGATAACACCGTGTAAACAAGTACACACACACATACACGCACACACACACGCACGCACACACACATCGATAAAATTGCATGAGATAGTGCTTGAGGCAAGGAGAGATTGTAAGATTGCACTTAATAGCTTAGAACCTCCTTCGGACGAGAGCACAACCCTAGGTCTGGTTTGTGTACGCACGCATTCCACTGCACGTACTCTAAAGATGTTGAAGATCGCGTCCTAGCTTAATTGCCAGGAACATCGCTACACCCGGCACACGCTATAGGTTCTAATCCCCTACCCCTGTCCTGGGTAGCGCTGCTCTTGCAGCTGTGGCGCTGTAGTTGAGAAGACGAGGCCATCTTGGGTGACCAAAACAACAGGTTGCCATCTCCATCCCTGTTGTAAATAAAGTGTCTGAATCTGCCTGAATGCGAATGGCTCGTGGGGAAGGCCTCGTACGGTGCCATCTCCGTAGCATATCGTGTGGTCTGACAAGGGATTGTCTGCACGAACCAAAGCCTGGCTCTACACCATCATCCATTTACACGTCTTTATCGCCCAGCGCCCAAAACACGCTGTCGTCTGCTCCGCCATCATGATTGATGCACCGGCCAATAAACATAATGATTGAATAAAAAAGAATAGTCAATGGAATGATTAATGGACAATTTGGATAAATATGCCTTTGTCAAGCATTTCATCACTGGTACTTAATAAAGCCTTTGTCAATAAATAATCAATCAATAGCTTTTTGCTGCACTGCTCTGCAGCTAACTGACGTCTGGAACATTCAGTAAGTCACTGAAGCGGTCGAGAACATTGGCCAACACCATAACGAATAAACAAACCTTTATTTATTGCGTGTTCTTATATAGCGCTCTTTTCGGTTGAAGAGCTACTGAAGGCGCTGAATCATGAAGATCCAACTTGTACAGGACCTAACTTGTACCGACCGAGGCGCATACTTGCTAACTTAGACTTACGGGGATGGGGAGAAGGGATCTAGTGCTTGCTGGGTTTATTTTACGTAGCTAACACTCACCCGTCTGGGACATGAGCCTCAGGATCTTTGAAATCCGGGCGATGGAATGTGTGCGTGCAGCGACTAAACCTCGGTTAATACTCTCATCCAAATGGGTTCTTAGCCCATTGAAGTGTCATCGCACTGAAGGGGTTCTTTCAGAAGGCCAGGTTTTATCGCCACGCTTCAGGCCCCTTTAACTCATCACAACTTTGTTTAATGCGCCAAGTTTTATTATCCAATCAATCAGTCTGTGCCAATCAGGCAATCAAAAGGCTTGGGTGGAAAAAAAAAACAAATTGATGTCTGCAACCTTGAGTTAATGAAGTGGAAAACGCCGTTACTAACAACAACGAGCAAATAAGCCAAGAACCTAAATGGATTAATGAGTCAATCAAATCAATCAATCAATGAATAAATAGTTATGGCTCTTCGACCAACTAATATCTACTCAAGAAGCAAGAATTATTCATTCATGCGGAACACTGCTACAAGAAAGGTAAGGCTAGATAAACAAACAAATCAACCTGGCAGACATTTGGTACGGTTCTGATCCTTTAGCTGCTGCTGCTATGTTTCTGGCAAAGAAAAAAAAAGACCTGCTTTATTTAAAGGAGGCTACTACCCTTGATCGCGCATTTGCTCTGCGCATAATTCAAGCGTTTCGTCACATCGCATTTTGCCAACGGCTACAGCATCGTCAATATAAAAACCATCCAGACTGGTTGTTGCTTGACATTTGGAGACAGTAGGAGAGTGCACTCTTGCTGCCTCGCAGGCCCACCACCCTCCCCCAGTATACCCTACCACACTTTACCAGGACCTCCTGTAGGGACCCATTGGCTCCTACCAAAGCATACTATCCCACTCCCTCAAACAAATTAAAGTTAAAAAGTAAACAAAGAAATGTAGCGATGGCAATGATGAACATAAAAGTAGTTGGACATAAACAAAATTACGGTTTGGGCTAGATTTGTTTATTCCTTCGACCACTGGGTTTCAAGAGTAATGACAACAAAAAGATTGATTAAAATACCGACAACACAGAGAGAAGGAAGAAGAAGACGATGAAACTCTTAATGCAGAAAAAGAAGACGGCGACAGGGTGAGCAAAAGAAAAGAAGTAGAGAAGAAGAAATCGGGCAACTTTGAAAAAACCCGACTGCCAAAAGGAGGAGGAAGGAAAAGAAGGAGAAGGAGGAGAAGAAGAAGAAGACGACAGCGATGAGGACGGCAAAGAAGAAGGAGGCGACGACGGCGACGCTGCTAAGAGGAGGAGGAGGAGGAGGAGAAGAAGAAGAAGAAGAAGAAGAAGAAGAAGAAGAAGAAGAAATTAGCATTAAAGAAAGCTCGCATGAGCGAGTTTGGGTCTGGAGGAAAATAAATCTACTTTGAGTGGCAGCGTTGACGGGTCTCATTGCCTGTAGGTCGTATCATAATGCACCAACACTGCGTAGAATCGGTTCCATGGATCTTTGGTTCGCTTTAGCGATGTCCCGTTTGTACCATGACATAAGAGAACTTACAGGACCGGTGTACTATGGTTGACAGTGATTATGTGTCTCTTGTATCTCCCTGCAACATCCCACTGAAGGCGTTTTCTGTCATTTCATTTTAGTCTTATACAAAATATTTGAGTGGGGTTGGCGGGAAAGGCTTAGTGATTATGGTAAGATCTTTTTGCTTCAGCAAACTATTTTGTTCGTGCTGCAGCGCCTTGAGAAGCTCTCTGAGCTTGTAAGTGCACTATATAAGAACAATCCTTTTTTTTTAGTAGTTAAGCAACAACGAACCTGACAAGTGCTTGGATGAATGTTCAGGTCAGTCCAACATGGAGAGATACAAAACATGGTAGTTTAATCATCATTATCTACCATCATGTTTTGGGCTTTAATGAAAACTTATAAAACAGCAGCAAGAGAGATGATATTGACACCATCCTCATAAAGCTGCACATTTAAAATGAGGTTCATAACGTCGTTATCTTTTATTACTGCAAAGATTATGCGGGATTCTTTACATTTCCCTAAGAAAAAAATACAGCTGCTATGATCCGATGATATACGTATTCCTTGTATTTACAACTTGGTCCGAAAAAGTCAGCAACTCCGAATCAGAACGAAACTTATTTGAACTGAGGATGCTTGGAACCATTCCTCAATCTGGCTAAACGTGTATACTGTCAACGCCGTTCTCCGAGAACCACATGCAAACGAGGCTATGAATATTCAGCCAAATGAGCAGAAATGTATTTTTCTTTACGGAAGTTATCCCTCTAGATTTTTTAACCTACAAACGTCACTTGGGCGTGACTTAGTGGCTCGCAAAGTCTAGCATCACCATCTGGGTGGATGTGGTGGGCTGGGAAAGGTGAGAGGGCAGATGGGGGAGTGTAACGGGAGATAGAGAATGGGAGAGAGAGGGAGGGAGGAGGGATCC
Source organism: Oncomelania hupensis (assembly GCA_036898135.1). Classification (NCBI taxonomy): domain Eukaryota; kingdom Metazoa; phylum Mollusca; class Gastropoda; order Littorinimorpha; family Pomatiopsidae; genus Oncomelania; species Oncomelania hupensis. Next base: position 3,098,132 of record CM072519.1, on the reverse strand, counting down.
AAAATGTTTGATATATAGAAAGAGATTCAGGTTCAGACATTTTGTTTTCAACGAGGACGGAGATGCTAGGATATTAGCCTAATCTTATAAACTGTTCTTGTGCCATTCATTCTCCCATATATATTATTAAAGAGAGAGACAGTGAGAGAGAAAGAGAGAGAGAGATTTGGTTGGTTGTTTTATTAACGTCGTCTTCATCGAGATGATAAGACTCTTGCACGCAAACACACACATTCGCACCACATACATACATACATGCAATACATATTGTTACGGGATAGGATAGGATGTTTACAATATTGGGTTTTAATTGAGTTTAATATTATTCTATGTGCCATGCTGGAAACTGATCTAGATGAAGACAGTTTCGTATTGTATTGTAGTGTATAGTAGTGTTTTGTAGTGTAGTGTTGTGTAGTGTAGTGTAGTGTAGTGTAGTGTAGTGTAGTGTAGTGTAGTATAATGTAGTGTAGTGTATCGTAGTGTATTGTATTGCAATGTATTGTACTGTATGATATGGTATGGTAAGGTATGGCAATGCAATGCCCAGGAAGTGGTCGGGCTGCTGTTGACAACTGTATTGACCTGTATCAATGTTACGCCCCATGGCATCCATCTGAGGTAATTGGATAGTTCTCCTTAATAACAGTCTTCCTGTAACTGGGCGGTCTCTCTCTCTCTCTCTCTCTCTCTCTCTCTCTCTCTCTCTCTCTCTCTCTCTCTCTCTCTCTCTCTCTCTCTCTCTCTCTCTCTCTCGCTCGCTCGCTCGCTCGCTCGCTCCATTAAACACCAAATAACAGCTTCACACAAGCTGCCGATCTAATCGCACGGAACTGGCCAATTGTCGGGCGGAAACACGCGTTTGCCTTATCAATGACGTCAAAATATGATGAAAGATGCATTCCTACTGTGGTGAACTACCCTTCAAAAAAATGTTAAAGAAGAACTATCCCTTAACGAATGAGTAATCTGTGGTTTTAAGAATCTAAACGCACACACGCTCACGAATGACACGTTTCCCTTAAAAAATAAATAAAAGAATATTATGATGGAACATGCATTCCCTCAAAAATGTTAAACCCTCAAATAATGATTATAGAACTGATGCATTCCCCATTCCAACAAACATATCACTTGATTTTCTTCCACTGTGCACCCAAGGCTTATAAATCGGGTAATTCCAAGCAATTTGGGACCTAAGATCAAAATAATTGCATATTTCCCGATATTTTAAATTAACCGTGTAAGCTTTTTTGTTTTCCAACAGAGGCTTGAACGGTTTTTGAATTTAAGCAGATTTGTTGTTGTTGTTGTTGTTATTTTTGCTGTTGTTCTTCTTGTTCTGGTATCTGTAGATCCCGTAAAGTCAAAACAAAATCCACAATTGTGTGTACATACCGTATACCCACACACACACACGTACACACACAAACACCAGAAATCATAAACTTAACGTACATGAACATCTACCTTTTAGATATCGTGTAATGTGTTCACCTTGAAGAACAGGAAGTGGAGTGTGTTCAGCTTTACAAGGGCAGGAAAGGGGGTGTGTTCAGCTTTAGAGCACTAGGAAATGGAGGTGGTGGTCATTAGTTGCTGCGTAATGGACTAGAGAAAGACCGCTCCTTCTTCCCAGCTTTTTACAACTGCTAATGGGCTGAGAGAAGCAAAAGCAGGGCGCTAGCACGCGTTTTTTTTCTTCAATGGAACGCAAAGCGCGGAGAGCTAGAGAGACGCTATTATAGAATTCGGAACAGAAAGAAACTTTTATGTTTTTCAAATTTTAGATTGACTGCATCCAATATCATTATTGAAAGGAGGGGGGGGGGATGGGGAGAGACCCGGAATATCCGGAGTAAACCCTGGGTGTCCTGAAAAGTCTTGTATCTAAGTCACTAAGTTCGTCCCAATCGAGGCTCGAACCCTCGACCTTCGGCGTAGAACACCAGCTGACTGCCCACTGAGTCATCAGTCCAACCAAACAAATTCATCCATTATTTGTGACAAAAAACACTTAACCGTTCCTGTTCTTGAAAGGAGACAAAGAAAAGAACAAGACAAGGAGTTTTTTAAAGGAGAATGGGAATAGGAGGTGCAAGAGAGAAGGAAGACAGAACAGTGATCATCTACAATAATGAATGATTCACAAACCAACCGATGAACCGGGATGAAATATTCAAAATTACCGCCCACCCATCCAAACCCCATTCCATTATTGTGTTGAGTTGTCCGGGGCTTTACCAGATGCGCCTTGAGTTAGACCCAGTAGAAATATAACGAATAACATTTCGTGAAGTTCTTGGGAGAAGGGGGAGAGATGGGGAGAGATAGAGAGAGAGAGAGAGAGAGAGAGAGAGAGAGAGAGAGAGAGAGAGAGAGAGATTCAGATTCAATATTTTATTACCAGAAGAAAATGATTTTAGCATTAAGATCCTAATCTTTCAATCAGTCCTTCTTCTTTCAGTCACTCACACATTTAGTTTAATCATACACACGCGCTCATGCATGGACGTACACAGATTTAACATTTAAAATAAACATTTCAGTCCGCAAGCAGGGAACTAGCTATACTTATGTAAAACTGCTGACCATTTTATCTTCATTTAATGACAGGGGCTTGGGGGGGGGGGGGGGGGAAGTGAATGAGAAAAGCCAATTGAGGAATTTTGTGTATGATTTTCCAAATCGTTAAGGAAAAAACAACAAACATAAACCTTGTATTTGAAGTTGAGAGAGAGAGAGAGAGAGAGAGAGAGAGAGAGAGAGAGAGAGAGAGAGAGAGAGAGAGAGAGAGAGAGAGAGGACATAAGATAACAATTTTATTTTGCAAGGATAAAGGTGTAAATCGTTAAGAAACAAAAACCAACATAAGCCTTGTACTTGAAGCTGTTATGAGAGAGAGAGAGAGAGAGAGAGAGAGAGAGAGAGAGAGAGAGAGAGAGAGAGAGAGAGAGAGAGAGAGAGAGAGAGAGAGAGAGAGAGAGAGAGAGAGAGAGAGAGAGAGAGAGAGAGAGAGGCAGATAGACAGAGTAGAAGCGTAAACAAGAGTTGAGCTATCAACACTGGGCCATATGACACGTGGCACAAGAAAAGCAATTAGCGCTAACCATTTCTTTTTTAACACGTACACCAGCGGTGCAAACACGTTACGTAACTAACCAACGTCTTATAATTCCCACCTCACACCGTGGACACTCTTCACAACTGCCAGTGGTCTCCCCTTCTTTCTTGAAGTCTTTATTTATGTAGAAGTAGTTAGTTTGCTACACATACTGTTTCTGTTGTTACCGGCCCCCAAGGGCAAAATGTTGAAAAGCACACCCAGTGCCCTTGCTAAACTCAATTGTTACCCTGTCTTATCTTATCTTATTTTATTTGATCTTTTCTTGTCTTATTTTATTTGATCTTTTCTTGTCTTATTTTATATGATCTTTTCTTGTCTTATTTTATCTGAAATCTTGATTGTGTCTTCTGCTTTTCTTTGTATTCAATGTGGTGTGTTTGCCGTTGGCAACAGTCAGTGCGTGAGAACAGCGCTTTGAGCCAACATTTTGTCGGATTTCTTATGTGTCATTATGAAAAAAAAAGAAAGAAAGAAAGAAGGAAATAAATAATAAATAAATAAAGGTTTATTATTATTATTATTATTATTATTATTATTATTATTATTATTATTATTATTATTATTATTATTATTATTATTATTGTTGCAAGAAATGGCGAACGTATAACTGCGTTAGAGAGAGAGAGAGGGGGGGTGAGAGAGAGAAAGGTAGAGAGGGTGGGCACAGGCGGCGGAAGCGGAGGGGGCAGGGGGGCCATGCCTCCCCCTAGAAAAATGTTGAAGGGGGCAGCCTTATATATTGCCTCCCCCCCCCCCCCCCCCCAATAATGAGTAGTTGTTTGTTTGTTTGTTTTTTCCTGCGCATCAAAGGATTTTTTTCGTCTAATGGAATCAACCAATACAAGTGTTTATCATCATAATCATCATCATCACCCTCTGGTCAGTAAGAGAAGTTCGTCCCTTCGTCATCTTTTCCTGTCGACGCGTCATAATCGTTAGCCTTAGCGTAGATCAAAGTGACCGACAGTTTTCGACATCGTGCACGTCACAGTCGCGTTTTGAAAACTGTCATTTGCTGTCAGTTTTTACAGTCTACCGTTTTCAATATCAGCAATTTTCTCGACTACATGTGAAGAAGTCAGCAAAATGGCAAATGCTTTGACAACTGGTGTTATTTTTCCTCGTCAAGGATCCCGACAGACTCTCCGTGACAACCAACCTGCAACCACTCCAGAAGAATATTTCAAGATTAGCATTGCCATTCCTTTCTTGGAACACCTGTCAACCGAATTGGACTCGAGGTTCAAAAATGCTGGTCTAGCAGTTGATGGTCTCTGTCTGGTGCCAAGCACTTTAATAGACAATCAGGATGGTTTCATGCAGGTTCCAGAAGGGGTGATGCTGGCAATGTTGTGGGAGTCTGACCTACCAGACAACGCTACCCTTGATGCAGAATACCAACGGTGGGTTTGCAAATGGCGAAGTGCTGCTGAGAATGCGACAGCTATTATCCATCCACGGCATCAGAAGCACTGAAACATTGTGACAGGGATTTTTGTCCCAACCTGTTCATCATGCTAAAGAACCTTTGCACCCTGCCTGTCACTACTGCCGAGTGTGAGCGTTCAAACAATCAGTTGCGCAACCTGAAAAACTACGTGCGCTATACAATGGGGCAACAGAGACTCAATGGACTTGCTTTACTGAAAGTGCACAGGTATGATATTGACTTCAAAGAGGCAGTGAACTGTTTTGCCAGAAGATACAATTCACAAATGGTACTAATGCCGAGGAACCTAGTGCAGCAAGACTGAAAGTGAAAGCAGGGCGGTGATCTTCATAAACTACAAGGTAAAGCTTTATAAAGAGATTTCTCTTATATAGCGCACTTACAAGCTCAGAGAGCTTCTCAAGGCGCTGGCCCGTAATATCCAGCAATCACAAAATAGTTTGCTGAAGTCAGGATTCGAACCCACGTCGCCCAAGACGCACTCACACAAGTCGTGCGCTCTGACCACTGAGCTATCTTATACCGTTAACGATCAACAAAAAGTAGTGAATAATAATAGTATACAAAACATCTCTGCTGATAAATAAATGTTTGTGTGGGTGTTGTTGTTTTTTTTTAAGGGAGGGGCAGAGGATAATTTTTGTACCCAAGAGTTTGTCAGTTCAATTGTTCAAGTCCCAGACAGATTGCTTTTTCAAGGTTCAGATTGCACCAGATTGCACCATTTTGCATCCTTGAAAAAAAAATTCCGGGGGGGGGGGGGGGGGGGGGGCATGCCCCCGGACCCCCTAGAAGGCTCGGCGCTTCGCGCCTTCGCTGAATCTGTAACCCCCACCCCAACCCCCCTCCCCTCGACTTTTCCCAGGTTTGGCCCTGATGTCAATGAATATAATGTGTGTGTGCCCCCCCCCCCCCCAATCCTAAGCAGCTTCCGCCGCCTGTGGTGGGGCGGGGAGAAAGGGAGAGCGAGAAGGATACTATACTAACTTATGTAATACAGTAAAACCTCCGTTTTAAGACCCTCTCTTAAACGACTTCCTCCAATATACGACCGGAAAAAAATTCACCGATGTTTTGTACTATATAAACGACCTCTCTTAAACGACTACCTCTAAAACGCGACTTGCGACCTTCAAATATTTAAATTTTACGATCTAGCATCTGAAAAATTCAGATTCCAAAGCAATACTATATTTGTGCGCTTGAAAAAAAACAGTTTCGTTTACAACTTTTCTCAGCAGACGATGCATTAAAGCAGCTTGAAATACTATAAGGAGCTGAGCAGATTTGCACCTGAGCAGGAGCCTGTCAGATCTTGCCGACACCATGTCTGGTGTTCAAAGTGACATATTAAGAGAACATGTACGGCTGAGGGGATCATGCAAACAAACAGAAATAACCGCTTTCTTTCCAAAAAAAGAAAACAACTATTCAATGATTGAATAAAAATAATTACAACAATATTAATGGGGTTATGTTATAAATAGTTATAACTCCAAACATGCACTCAGCACTTACATACACATTTAAACAACTATCATACCAACATTGATTTTTTATTTTGTAAATAATGAGGAACAGAAAGATATTGACTGTATTGGTTGTGAGACAGTCTTTTTCGAAAATGTCCTACCTCCTTTTTAAGACCCCTCCAATTTAGGACCTCGTTTTAATGGCAATTTAAAGGTCGTAAAACGGAGGTTTTACTGTACATGATGATGTAGGCCACTTTTATCAGCTGAATTGGGCTTTGAGGCCACAGTTTGCTAGAGGTTGTGTGTGTGTGTGTGGGTGTGTGTGTGTGTGTGAGAGAGAGAGAGAGAGAGAGAGAGAGGATGGAGTGGGGACTGTTGACGCGTAAGTGCGGATTTTCTTCCTTTTTACGAGGTCGTGGTTTAGGGGTTATTGAGAAGATGAAATACGGCGCTAATTTTGGCAGTTTTGTCATCAGCAGCCATTTCAGGTGACGAATGAGTGCATCGACCCGAGCATAGTTTGACTTAGGTTGTTTTCTTCACACAAGAAATGCTGCTGATTGTTTTCTCAACTGTATCTATGTAAGCTGTGTTCGTTGGATAGAGAGAAGATGAAGCGAATGGAGAAGGAGAAGACGAAGCGGAACAACAACAAAAACAACAACAAGCACAACTACTACAGCAAGAAGAAGAAGAAGAAGGACATGTAAGGAAAGGTTTACATGTATATACAAACTGATCTTTGGTTGGATGATTTCCTTTGATTCTAATACAGCTTGAAAGAATTCTTTGTCTTATTACGTTTGCCTTATGCCAGTTCAGTTCGCTCATGCAGCCCCAGGCGACGGGTGGCTCTCGTCAAGTGGGGATGAAATGAAGACCAGCAGCTAACATCACAATACAGTTGGATTGATGCCAATGTAGGACTAAGCACACACGTTACAACCAAGTTACAAAAGGGAGTGACTTTTCAACCACCCTCTATCACGGAGACAGCGGACTTAAGACTTTGATGTCAGTTTGTTTTGATTTTTTGTTTAAAGTAAAATCCCTGGAAATGAAAATCTATAAACTGACTGAGTGACTGAAACAAACCGGAACTGAGCGTCTGGTCGCTGCTTCCGGTGAGGACTCGATTAAGGACAGGACGGGGAAAACTCATCTATTTTTATCTCTATCATCTGATGTTTGACCAGAAGAGTGGGTGGGGTTGGGAAGTGTTGGTGGTGGACGAGAAGGTAGGGTGAGGGAGGAAGGAACCCCATGGACACATACCTTCCAGACAAGTTCGCTCTTCCTCTGACACTCGTCTTTTTGCAGTCCCATCTGCGTATCATGCCATAAATGTGCTTGCTTTTACCGTGGTCTTAACATGTGGAACAAACCGCCTGTTTGTCTTAAAAAATCATCTTCACTTCAGTCATTTAGATCTTCTCTTAAGACTCACTGTTTTCCTTCCATCCCTTGTCATGAATGAAACAAATCTGCAAAGTCATAGTTCCAGTGTGTGTGCGCGTGAGTGAAGGAATGAAGGGTGTGTGTTTGTGTGTGTGTGCCTGTGAGTGTATGTGTGTGTGTGCGTGTGTGTGTGTGTTTATGTATCTAGAGAGCCATTTGTTCTTATATGTATAGGCTAATTCTTATATATATAAAGTATTTCTGTATTTATGTAAGCGCCTGGAGCTCAGTCTAGATTAGGCGCATTACTACTACTACTACTACTTTGATTGATTGATTGATTGATTGTTGCTTTAGGTCCAGCGGACTCTTCCGAGCCAAATCAGGACCGGACAACCCCCAATCCGCATTAAAGATCTGCCGAAACAACCCTAGTGGGAAAATTGAATGCCCTCCACCGGCCAGTCACTTTACAATAAAGACATCCCACGCAGGGGACGGCTGAGGCTTTACCCCAACTACTCGAACCCCCGGTTACAAAAACAAAATAGAATACAAACATCATTATAAATCATCAACAAAACACATACATATAAAATGCCTATAGTGCTAAATAATAACATCATAGGAAGCCCTAGTGACCACCCGGCAGAAAGCGTCCAACACTCCCAAGCTGATCCAACAGACCTCATACACAAACAAGGAGTCTTGTCCAGGAAGAGTTTTTAAGAAAAAAGGTAGGTCATTGATCTAGCGAAGAAGAAGATAGTATAGCAGAGTGATAGAACAGATCAGGAATGGGAAAGAGCAAATGAGGAAGACAGCGACAGTGGGAATTTAAAGCACTAAATTTCCAGAAAGTGGGGATACTATTTATACTGAAACCCCCGGCACTCCAACGGGGGTACTGTTGCCGCAGTGAATCAGTCATGACTACAAAGGCAAGACAGGTTTTCACTTTTCCCTTTATAGGTTAGAACAATCTACAGTGGCAAGATTGCTCAGGACCCCAAGGGATACTACTACTTACTACTACTACTACTACTACTACTACTACTACTACTACTACTACTACTACTACTACTAATAATAATTAAAAAAAATATTAATAATAAAAAAAAAAATAATAATAATAATAATAATAATGATAATGATAATGATAATAATAATAATAATAATAATAATAATAATAATAATAATAATAATAATAATAAGAGAGAGAAGAAGTCTTGGACAGATGGACAGAGTACTGCTCTGACCTTTACAACCATACACCAAATGGAGACCCATCAGTTCTAGCATGTCCCGAGAGCAGAGAAGAAGAAGAAATCCTCCCAATTCTCCGGGAAGAAGTTGAGGCAGCAGTGCAATCGCTGAAGAAAGGGAAGTCAGCGGGAGTGGACAACATACCAGCGGAACTGCTACAAGCAGGAGGAGAAGCGATGACTGATGCTCTCACCATTATCTGTAACAAGATCTGGCAGAGTGGGGAATGGCCTACACCATGGACCCAGTCGCTTGTCATCACTCTTCCCAAAAAAGGTAACCTTCAGGAGTGTGAAAATTACCGCACCATCAGCCTCATCAGCCATCCCAGCAAGGTCCTCCTGAAAATAATACTCAACAGGTTGAAACCACAAGCTGAACAAATCATAGCTGAAGAACAAGCAGGATTCATGGCAGGGCGAAGTACCACTGAACAGATTTTCAACCTCAGAATAATCTGTGAGAAATACCTACAGCACCAACAACATCTATATCATGTGTTCATAGACTTCAAGAAGGCATTTGACCGAGTCTGGCATGCAGCTCTATGGGCAACCATGAAAGTTTACAACATCAGCCCTAAAATTATAGAAGTCATCAAAAGCCTGTATGACAAGGCTACCAGTGCAGTCCTCCATAACAGCGTCATCGGGAACTGGTTCAGAACAACAATCGGTGTGCGTCAAGGATGCCTACTCTCTCCAACACTCTTCAACATCTTCCTAGAGCGCATCATGTCAGATGCTCTTGCAGATCACGAAGGCACAGTCAGCATAGGGGGCAGAGCAATCTCCAATCTTCGTTTTGCGGATGATATTGATGGATTGGCTGGAGAGGAACAAGAACTTGAACAGCTTGTACAGAGGCTTGACACCACCTCCAGAGCTTATGGAATGGAAATAAGTGCAGAGAAGACCAAAATGATGACCAACAACACCAATGGCATCAACACGGACATCAAAGTACAAGGCCAATCCCTCAACACAGTGCACAGCTTCAAATATTTAGGAGCCATTGTGTCAGACAATGGGTCTCGACAGGAAGTCCTCTCCAGGATCGCACAAACAACTGCTGCCCTGACAAGGTTGAAGCCCATTTGGAAAGACAGAACCATCAGTCTACATTCCAAAGTCAGACTGCTGCGCTCTCTGGTCATCTCCATCTTCCTATATGCTTGCGAAGCATGGACCCTCACAGCAGATCTCCAACGAAGAATACAAAGCATGGAGATGAGGTGCTACAGAAGACTTCTGTGCATTTCCTATACCCAACACATCACCAACATTGAAGTCCGACAGACCATCACACAAGCCATTGGACAACACGATGACCTGCTCACAGTGGTGAAGAAACGGAAACTCCGATGGTATGGCCACGTCACCAGATCATCAGGCCTTGCAAAGACCATTCTGCAAGGCACAGTGCAAGGAGGTAGAAGAAGGGGGAGACCGAAAAAGAGGTGGGAGGACAACATTCGAGAATGGACTGGTTTGACACTGAGCGAAGCCATGAGGGCTGCTGAGGACAGAGAAAGATGGAGTATGCTGGTTAAGCGATCATCTGTGGTGCCCCTACGACCTTCGGGTTATGGGACAGGATAGGATAGGATAGGATAATAATAATAATAATAATAATAATAATAAAAATAATAATAATAACATGTACACGTTTATTTTTTCACCCACTGTGCCATCCTACTGCCCACATTCCCCTGGTTTTTCTGTATCTCTTGACCTAACTCTTATTTTCCTGTCCTAGAGAGAAAGATAGAGACAGAGAGAGAATATATATCAGAGAGAGAGAGAGAGAGAGAGAGAGAGAGAGAGAGAGAGAGAGAGAGAGAGAGAGAGAGAGAGAGAGAGAGAGAGAGAGAGTAAATGCGTATGAATATTTATATTTAGTATGTGTGCGTCAGTGAGACCGCATGCGCAAGCGGAATGGACACGCGCGTGTTTGTGAATACAATTTTCTCCGGAATTCCACACATTTTGCGTCTTTCTTTTTGTGTCTTGTCAGACAAGGGGAGCTAATCAACCACGTTTTGCACAACATAAAGAGCGATAACCCGCTTTGTTCTGTCCTCTTTGAACACTTAATGCCCCCTCCTTCCGCCTACCCCAACCATACACACCTCATATCACAGCAGGCTGCTTCCAGAAAGGTTCTTTTCACAGTCCTCCAGGTCATCCTCAGGTCACTATTGATGATGGCACAATGCTCACTGCGTAGTTGAGATTAGCCCAAGCTTAAGCTAGCCTTTCCACTAGTCTGGGCGGCTGGTCACATGATTTAAGGTTTAGCTGCAATGCTGACGTAGTCGCATTAAACAAAACGTGATTAGCTTCTGCTAATTATGAAGAATGGTGTAGAATAGACAGTGAAGCGTCCAGGAACAGTTGTGAATGAACACCTGCTTGTTGAATCCAAACAATAGTACGAACTACCTTGCGGAAGCGCGTATTCATCCGAAAATGGCGGCGTAAAGCGGTTTACAGCATGGTCTTTTTGCACAGTAGGGACTAGTGGCTCACGCACGTGAGAAACAAAAATGGAGCAATGCTATAAAAACAAAAAAGGAAATGTCACATGCAACGCAGACAGTGGAAACGCGCGGAATCACTACGTCTGGCTGCTTTTAGGTGACCGTCGGCATAAAGTAGTGAAGATGCGAGCGTAAGTCTGGGCACGTCTCAGCAACGCAGTGTGGGTCAAGGGATTTAGGAAGGACAGAGAGAGAGAGAGGTGGAAGGGGGGAGAAGGAGGGGCGGGAGGACATAGATAAAAAAAAAAGAAGAAGAAAGAAGATTGTTGTTTTAAAAACTAAAAGAAGTGCTTAATGTTATGTGGGAGTTAAAAAAACACACCGTAAACTTCGATGGTACGGCCACGTCACCAGGTCTTGCAAAGACCATCCTGCAAGGCACAGTGCAAGGAGGTACTAGAAGAGGGAGACCGAAAAAGAGGTGGGAGGACAACATTCGAGAATGGACTGGTTTGACACTGAGCGAAACAATCAGGGTTGCTGAGGACAGGGAAAGATGGAGTACACTGGTTAAACGATCATCTGTGGTGCCCCTACGACCTCCGAGTTATGGGATAGGATAGGAAAGGATAGGATAGGATAGGATAGGATAGGATAGGATAGGATAGGGAGTTCATCACAGGTCCTCGTCACAATTACTAGTAATCGCGAAGAGGTCAACTGCGACCACGAAATAGTAATAATAATAATAATAAATAATAATAATAATAATAAGAAGAAGAAGAAGAAGAAGAAGAAGAAGAAGAAGAAGAAGAAGAAGAATACATACATAAATAAATATATAAATAAATGATAATAATTTAAAAAGAAATAAAAAAATAATAATAATAATAAATTATGTATGTATTTCTTTATTTATAATAATAATAATAATAATAATAATAATAATAATAATAATAATAATAATAATAATAATAATAATAATAATAATAATAAATAATAATAAATTATTTATTTATTTATTTTATTATTATTATTATCATTATTATTATCATTATTATTATTATTATTATTATTATTATTATTATTATTATTATTATTATTATTATTATTATTATTATTATACAGGATGCTAACACGTGCTTTTTCTTCAATGGAACTCATAAGGCAGCGATCTGAAGAGCTAGCAGTATTGACTGGATGAACAATGGAGGGCTAGGTAAAGGAGCAGAAGGCACGACAACAACTAATGAGTGAAGGAGGGAAACCACCACAGATTTCAACATTGTCCATACCCGGAGTTCACTAAAATGCCTCGCTAGGAATTACAGGCCAATTCAAAGGTAAAAGTATTCCCGTAACCTTTGGATCGTTGGGGAGAGAAGAGTTGGGGACCTCCCTTTTCTCTGGGCGAGCTTGTATGAGGGTGGAGCTCATCTCCCCTCCCTCGCTGCTTTAGTTTCCCGCGGTTGCAAACAAGATCCGGATACCCATTCACCGCTTCGGTAGATTGGGTGTGTCGTGCGCTTTTCTCTTTTGTGGCGTTTGATTGTGGCCTTCATCCATCCAAGTACTGACCGCATTCGACGTTGCTTAACCGGAAACATGTAAAGCGTGCGCCCAAATCACTCCGCCATTCCTCTACCCATATAAGGAGTGTGACAATGAAAACGCCCCAAACAACAATTAGTACACAGGTTTTGTTAGTCAGGCCAACTCTTTCCACTTTGACCGCTTCATTGTATCACTACCTGAGGTTAATATTGTAAGAACAAATGGCGATTACTTGGCGAATCATCGTCGTAAGGTCGTTTACGTCTTACCTACAACAAATACTGCTGAAATCGCGCGCAATATAGAATTTCCTAACCGCGACATTTTTTTATGAGACATAAAAAAAGTACCGATCCGATCATGTTTCAAATGCCATTTTGTTATTGTAGCAAACGGAAATAGCGGAATGTATTTATTGGCTCCATGAAGAAGAAGAAGAATGATGATGATGATGATGATGATGATGATGATGATGATGATGATGATGATGATGATGATGATGATGATGATGATGATGATGATGATGATGATGATGATGATGATAATGATGGATGAGGGATGATGATGATGATGGATTGATGGAGGGTGGTGGTGATTTTTTTAAAGTTCTTTGGTATATTTCTTTTTTCTTGGGTGAACAATCGTCCCCGCCATTGTCTGTAAGACTAGCAAGGTATTGAAATAAACGGTCCTTAAATAGCGCCATTACCACTTCAAAGAGCTGCCCAAGGCTCTGGCCGAACCAAGCTCTAACTCAAGCCGTCCAAAGGGCCAACTTAATCGGCAAGCGCATTGTCAAACGACCCCGGACAAGTGGCCAGATCCGAACGGCTTTACAAAGGGTATGAACATTTAATTGAGCCTGTCACTTCCCCTTATGGTGGGAAGGCCGGATTTTTTGTAAAGTGCCGCTGTCTAAGCAAAGATTTCAGAACCCCATTTGCTAGCTCAAAACGCTGCGTTTTGTACTCTGCGCAACGCCACGGACCACTTGGTCATCCTGGCCGTCTAGGCACAATGCTGTAGAAGGCATAAAGATGACAGATGGTAGTGTATTTGTATGCTAGTTGTATTAACTACGAGCGCATGTGCGTAGACAGCCGACCGAGAGACTGGTTTTGCGCGCTATACAAATGAAATTATTAATAATTAGTATTAACAAGAATATGGATCTGGATTCTAGCCGTGTCGATTGTAGGCCTATACGTCACGGGAGCCATGATTGACTATAATCCTGACTTTGTAGCTTAGGGTAGACGTGCAGCGGTCCGTTTTCCCAATTAAAAACAAAACTTTGAGTTTTGAATTGTGCACAATATAATTTTGATTGAACGTTTGTTTTTGAAAGCAGCATACACTTCCCTGCACGTGAATCAGCATTCAAAGGGTTATTATTTTTAAAATAAATTTGCTTTATGGAACCTTAGTCTCAGATCGATTTTTTTTCAAAAGACAAGTTTAACATAGAGAACATTTATTAAAATCGTGCGAAACAGTGTCGTTTTCATTGTTACAGAATATTACCGTTCTCCTAGAGCCGTAGAAGCAGTTCGTTTCCTATATTAGCCCGTTAAGCTGGATTGCTTTGAAACTGAAACTTTTATAGACGCCATTGGCCTCCCTTAATCAGGGGACATTACTGCGTTGTTGTCGATGAGTCAAGAGACACCATCGCGATATTACTGAGGCCTTCGCGTTGCAAAAGCTCATTTAGTCGTGTAAGGAAATACCATGTAATGTAACTTTAGATTGAAACTTCCGTTCGATAAGAAGAACACATTTGGAATTGCGCAATTTTTGTCTTTATGACCGGGGTGTTGTCATGTTAGAAATTTTTTTTAGATGAAATGTGTGTGCGCACAGACCATACTTGTGCTATTTTAAGTTCGCACGTAGCATTCGCACCCACATATACAAACACGCAGAGAAAGAGAGAGAGAAAGAGAGAGAGAGAGAGAGAGAGAGAGAGAGAGAGAGAGAGAGAGAGAGAGAGGGAGAGAGAGAGAGAGAGAGAGGGTGGGAGAGACAGACAGACAGACAGAGAGACACACAAAGAGACAGAGATCTTTTAAAACCCTTTCAATGGTTTGATTTTCTCGTTCATTAGGGTTATTACTAGATTTTAGTGTCCTGCTTCTCCTCCCCCTCCTCCTCCTTCTCCTCCTCCTCATCATCATCACCATCATCATCATGGCTAATTTGGCTAATGGTCATTAAAAAGCGAAGATTTTAATTACTTTGCGTACAAAGACGAAACGTAGCTCTCCATTGGTATAATGAATATAGATTAGGTCTTTATCTGCGTGTGAGTGCTGCAGCAGCGCGGTCTATATAAGCTATGGTTTGGGGGTTAACCTTAATCCTTAGGATCTGATTTTTGGATATGATGATGATGTTCATTGTTGTCAGGGTGGCGACGTGGTGATCGTCCTTAACGCTGATGCAATAGGACGTTAAGCATCGTTTTCCTTTTTCCTAACCTTAATCCATCCCGGGCGGTGCATGCATTAGCAACTTCCTATAGTGAGTGGGAGCGCAGTTGGCTCGGTGGGTTACTGGAATGCCAAGCGATAACATTGCAGCCTGTAAACGCATTGGTTCAAACCCCGTTGCCGACCAGGAGTAAAATAAAAGTAATAATAAATACAAAAAATAAATTAATTAATACCAAAAAATGATGTATAATATATATATATATATATATATATATATATATATATATATATATATATATATATATATATATATATATATATATATCGAGGTCTAATCACAGCAGTGCGCGGACGAATCCCATCGCATGGACTTTAGAGATCCTGACGCTCATGTCCTAGACGGAAGAGTGTCGGCTACACAAATAGACCCAACACTAGGTGCCTTCTCCCCATCCCTTTTTCCGATAATGGAATATTAATTTGAATAGCAGTGTGTTGTTTCCTTGCCTCTTCTTTTGCTTTCATGTCTGCGCATTCATTATGAGTTAAACCACATGGAGATGGTATCCAACAAAACTGAACATCAGTACCATTAATGATTAAGCAATGAATAAGAAGATATTTTAGTTCATATATAATATCAGTTCGGGTGTTGTTATAGTTGGAGTTTCATCTTTGAAGAACTGATTAAGAGTCCACGCAATGAAATATTTAGAAAAAAAGATCTTTGTAGGCTCATCCAATGCCAATAGAATTGCAGTAAGCCTTGCAGTATGATCTCAACTTAAAGAAAACGATTCATGAACTTTTAAGGTAAGTATAACATAACCAGCACCTGTTCCGCCTGTATCTAAAACAGCCATCGGTATAAATGTGTATATATGAAAACAGAGGGGTGGGGGGGGTGGTGGTGGGGGGAGTGTATATATAAAAGAGCTCAAATGCATTACAACTGCATTCATAAAGCCTGGTTCTTCTGACGCGTTTTGATCTTTACCAAAGATCTCATCAGAGGAGGTTTGGCCTTGACTGCATAGACTACACACAGTGCAGTCTATATGTAATGCATGGGTAGTCACAAAAACACCCGTTTAGAAGTTTCACATTAGAAAGAAGCCAGTCGCAGGAGAACCAAGCTTTATGAATGCAATTGTGCTGCTTTTGAGATCTTTCAGCTCACGAAGTAGCACATGGAATTGAAAGCCACTATGTCCCACGTTTTGTCCACCGTTGAGAGCAGGATAATTATTTTTCTTGATGTTAAAATCCTTGGCTTCTTGTTTTTATCCCTTGATCCTGAATTGTTGCTGTACGTGCTAGCCTTTTTAGAGAGTTTATTATAAATTAGAGATAGATAGATGGATGGATGGATGGATGGATGGATGGATGGATGGATGGATAGATAGATAGATAGATAGATAGATAGATAGATAGATAGATAGATAGATAGATAGATAGATAGATAGATAGATAGATAGATAGATAGATAGATAGATAGATAGATAGATAGATAGATAGATAGATTACATTACATTACATTACATTACATGATTATTGCTTTAGGTCCTGCGGATTACATTACATTACATTACATGATTATTGCTTTAGGTCCAGCGGACTCTTCCGAGCCAAATTAGGACCGGACAACCCCCGATCCGCATTAAAGATCTGCTGAAACAACCCTAGTGGTAAAACTGAACGCTCTCCACCAGCCAGTCACTTTACAATAAAGACATCCCACGCTGAGGCTACACTCTTAATTTTTCGAATTCCCGTTTACAAAAAACAAAATAGAATACAAACATTATAAATTATCAACAAAACACATACATATAAAATGCCTACATTGCTAAATAATAACATCATAGGAAGGGGTGCTGGTCACTACCGCGAGCGTCACTACCGCGTGTAACACTACCGCGTGTAACACTATCGCGAGTGTAACACAACCGCGAGTAACAGTACCGCGTGTAACACTTCCGCGTGTGTAACACTATCGCGTGTGTAACACTACCGCGGGTAGCACTACCGCGTGTAACACTTTCGCGTGTGTCTTGTATCACGAAAAAAAAAGAAGAAATTGAGTGTGTGAACACGCGCTCAAATCTATTTAGTGTTCAGGCACGAGAAGCATTGAGTTAGCGTTCAGGCATTTCAAAACTTTGAAATGTGTATCATTTGCAGTCCAAACCTTGGCCATGGAGATAATACAATCTCGTTACTCCAATGACAAGAGAGAGAGACTTGACTTTTGACACGGTTTTTATTAGGCCTCCGGCCCATACAGTTTGGGAAGGGGGTTTACAATGGGAAGAATACACATAAATCAACACACACACACACACAAACACACACACACACACATACACACATGCATACACATTTAATACAATTCAATTGCACATTCAAGGACTTTGAAAATTTACGTTTACTTAATTTCCATCTTTTTCTTATCTTTTCTTTCCACAACTGTTCTTTTCACTTTGTATAGAAATCAGAAACAAAATACTTTCGGGCTACGCCCTTCTTCAGTGATGAAAAAAACCACAAAACAACAACAACAACAACATGAGGTCAGTGATGATGACGTAAACACTAAACATGCGTCATAGTCAGAAGAGTCTCTCTCTCTCTCTCTCTCTCTCTCTCTCTCTCTCTCTCTCTCTCTCTCTCTCTCACTTTCTCTCTCGTTCTCTCTCTCTCTCTCACTCTCTCTCTGTCTCCCTCTCTAATAAATAATACATCATAATAATAATAATCCATTAAATAAATAAAATAAATAAACCTCAGAATAATCTGTGAGAAATACCTACAGCACCAACAACATCTATATCATGTGTTCATAGACTTCAAGAAGGCATTTGACCGAGTCTGGCATGCAGCTCTATGGGCAACCATGAAAGTGTACAACATCAGCCCAAAAATTATAGAAGTCATCAAAAGCCTGTATGACAAGGCTACCAGTGCAGTCCTCCATAACAGCGTCATCGGGAACTGGTTCAGAACAACAATCGGTGTGCGTCAAGGATGCCTACTCTCTCCAACACTCTTCAACATCTTCCTAGTGCGCATCATGTCAGATGCTCTTGCAGATCACGAAGGCACAGTCAGCATAGGGGGCAGAGCAATCTCCAATCTTCGTTTTGCGGATGATATTGATGGATTGGCTGGAGAGGAACAAGAACTTGAACAGCTTGTACAGAGGCTTGACACCACCTCCAGAGCTTATGGAATGGAAATAAGTGCAGAGAAGACCAAAATGATGACCAACAACACCAATGGCATCAACACGGACATCAAAGTACAAGGCCAATCCCTCAACACAGTGCACAGCTTCAAATATTTAGGAGCCATTGTGTCAGACAATGGGTCTCGGCAGGAAGTCCTCTATAGGATCGCACAAACAACTGCTGCCCTGACAAGGTTGAAGCCCATTTGGAAAGACAGAACCATCAGTCTACATTCCAAAGTAAGACTGCTGCGCTCTCTGGTCATCTCCATCTTCCTATATGCTTGCGAAGCATGGACCCTGTCGCGTTATATATATATTTTATATTAATATATATATTGATGTTAAAGGGTGAATGAATATATTAAAAGAATTTTATATGAATAGAATCAATTTCCTCTTTTTACTATGCCTAAAATCGATAAGAAACAAGAAAATAATGTTGAGAAATAGAAAATAAAGAATAAAAGAAATTACTGGCTATTCATTCGTCCTGTTTGCTTTTTTACAACTAAAAAAAGAATACCACTGGTTGATGGTTGATGATATTTATTTCATATGATGTGATACAAAAACCCGTGAAATCATGGTTCTAAAGAATTTCACTGTTGATTAAAATTGTCACTTATCTGACGTGGATTCCCTGATGAAGAAGAAGAATTGTCTCTTTTGTTTAACTTAATTCTGTCCTCACGTTTGACCAAAAGGATTATCGTCCAGCTGGCTTCACATGGACGTCAGGGATATGACGAGCTCCATGTCATCAGAAGAATAAGCGTTGAGGGTGGAAGTAGGTTAAACGATCATATCAGGAATCCGACAGTCGAAAATATTATGAAGAAGGAAGCAAAAACAAAAATCCTTTCCCTGCGCACAGACAAATTAACAGGGACTAAATACACAATCTGTATCCTGTTGAATGACCAGCGAGGAACGCCGTTGACGTTGTTTGAATAAGAACCCTGCATATTCACGGGTTATTGTATCTTATTCTCAAAACATAATAATGTTCTTTCCTCGCTGTTCATCCACATTGTTCCAATGTTTAAGAATGCACCAACATTCTTTATGAACTAAGCTAAACATGTTAAATTAACTATCACCATATAAACTTCACGCGCTGAAGAATTTATATGAAACGAGAACAACATGTTAAATAACTATTATCATACAATTTGCATACATTGAAGAATAATAACGAATCACCTTGATGAAGGACGATGAATGATTCGCATGGCGCAATGGACACAAGCACAAGACTACCCATTCCCCAGCTTCACACATCGAATCGTAACTTACCAGCTCAGGATTCGTTTGTGGTGTCTACGACACGTGTTGTTTAGGGTGAGAC
Organism: Oncomelania hupensis; assembly: GCA_036898135.1. Lineage (NCBI taxonomy): Eukaryota > Metazoa > Mollusca > Gastropoda > Littorinimorpha > Pomatiopsidae > Oncomelania > Oncomelania hupensis. The sequence goes on along the minus strand of CM072519.1, from coordinate 3,078,365 downwards.
GAGCTTTTCGAACCAACTTTATGACCTCAGTAATCCGAAATAGTGGTCTGGCGTAAACATACGTTCCTTGCCCTCCAAGATGGTCGCTCGAATGGTTTTTCTTAACGATATTTCCCACATCCAGCCAATCGAAAGGATAGTACACAAATTGTCTATGGTAACAATAATCTAAAATTGAACTACACTAAATAAAAACAATGTCGCATACTGCGTCATTCCGAAAACAATATTATTATCGTCACTGTCTATGACGTACTGTCTATGACACATTGTCTGGACTTATAGCAGATTATCGAGGATGCGTAGAGTAGGCGCTTGTATCGCGACAATATCCCCCCGCTTAAGTGAAAAATCAAGAATGCAATTTTTCCTTACACTTACATCGAGCGGCTGAGATAATCTGCCCCGATATTGTCTTTGCCTGGAATGACACGTACAGAGAAGTTGTACTGTTGGAGTTGTATGGCCCATCTCATCAGCCGTCCGTTTTCTGTCCTTGCTTTTTGCAGATATTGTAGAGGCTGGTGATCTGTTTCAATAACAAACTTTGTTCCAAACAGGTATTGTTCAAACTTCCGTATTCCCCATACTATTGCCATGCACTCCTTCTCGATCGTGGCATACCGGCCTTCAGTTTCACTCAGCTTCTTGCTGGCGTACGCGATTGGTTGTAAACCATCACCATGGTCTTGCATCAGGATAGCGCCAATACCTCTGTCTGATGCGTCCGTCCTCAGGACGTACTGTTTCTCTGGATCAGGGAGACAGATGACTGGCTTCTTGCACAACTCTCGCTTGAGTGACGTGAATGCTTCTTCGCATTTGTCGTCCCACTGAACTCGTTCAGGATGCCCTTTCTTCGTCTTTTCAGTCAGCGGCAGTGCGAGCGTAGCGAAGTTCGGCACGAACTTCCGATAATATCCTGCTAGACCCAAGAAAGCGCGCAAGTCTTTCTTCGTCTTCGGTGGTTGCGCGTTTCTGATCTTTTCAACCTTGTCCTCTTCTGGTTGAATTGTACCTTGACCAACTATGTGTCCTAGAAATGACAGGCTCTCAAATCCAAAATAACATTTGGAAGGTTTTGCTGTCAGATTGCACTCATGTAATCTATCCAACGTTGCTTTGAGGACTTGCACGTGCTCCTCCCACGTTTCAGTTGCTACCATGACGTCATCAATGAAATTACTGACTGCGTCTTCGTTCAGCGGTTTCAAAAGTTTCCTCATCATGCGTGTGAAAACAGCCCCAGCGTTCTTCAACCCAAATGGCATCACAGTCCATTGAAATTGACCTTGCGGTGTAGTGAAAGCGGTTTTCTCTTTGTCCTCTGTCTTCATAGGGATTTGCCAGTATCCTTTTGCGAGGTCTATCTTAGAAAAATATTTCTTCTTGCTCAACTTGGCAAATAGCTCATCGATGTTAGGCATTGGCTCAGCATCGAATCTCGTGGCTTGATTCAATTTCCTGTAGTCAATACAGAATCGGTTGTTGCCGTCCTTCTTTTGTACAAGTACTACAGGTGCGCTGTATGGTGATGCTGCTTGTTCGATGACGTTCATTTTCAGCATTGCTTCAACCTCTTCTCCGATTGCTTTTATCTTAGAATATGGCAGAGGGTACTGTCGAACAAATATAGCTCGATCCTGTTCCATTGGGATATTACATTCTTGCAATGATGTTTTCCCCGGCAAATCTGTCAATACAGACTTCTTGTGGTTGCAGATTTCTGTAAGCTCTGTTCTTTGCTTTTCTGTCAGTTTGTCGGACAAATGAACATCTGCTGGTCCTTGGGTATTTTCCAGCTGAATCACAGGTATGCTATCTTTTGTTCCAGTAGTATCTTTCTGTTCATGTTCGTCGATCATCACAACGGCGACGATATGAGTTTCCACTTGCTTCTCTCTTTCAACGTACAGTTTCAATGCATTAGCATGGTAGATTTTCTCATTGTCTCCTACTGCAATCTTGTAGTCACATTCATTGATGCGGTCAGTGACAACATACGGACCTTTCCATAGCATCTGCAGTTTGTTGGCTTTATCAGAAACAAGCATGAGAACTTTATCTCCAACGTTGAATTTTCGTGCTTTTGCTTTCATGTTGAAATGTTTTGCGTGTTTAGCGCTTGCTTTTCCAAGGTTTTCTCTGGCGATTTTACAGGTTTCTTCAATTCTGTTCCGGAGGTCGATCACATACTGAAATGTGGTCCTAGTTTCTTCCGTCTGTTCTTCCTGTGTCCAGAGCTCTTTCAGAATCTGTAACGGTCCTCGTACAGTTCGTCCATAAAGAAGCTCAAAGGGAGAGAATTGTAGTGATTCTTGCGGTACTTCTCTGATAGCAAACAGAAGTGCAGGAATAAACCTGTCCCATTCTTTTGGTTGTTCTTGACAAAGATGTTTCAGCATACTTTTGATGGTACCATTGAAACGTTCCACCAACCCGTTGCATTGTGCGTGTCTTGGTGTGGTCCTCAGGCCTTTCACACTCAATAGCCTGTTCACTTCGTCAGCTAGGGATCCTACAAATTGAGATCCGTTGTCTGTCAGAATCTCTCTCGGAATACCTAAGCGAGTCCACATTTCCCACAATGATTCGGCCACATCTTCGGCTTTGATGGATTTTAATGGTTTGGCTTCGACGTAGCGTGTAGCATAGTCCACCATGGTGATTATATAGCGGTGCCCCCTGTCGGACGCTGGTAAGATAGGTCCGATGATATCCACCGCCACACGATCAAAAGGTGTGTGGATTATTGGCATCTTGCCCAACGGCAGTTTCCGAACTTGACCCTTCGGTGACGTCCTTTGGCATATGTCACATGACGCGCAATAGCGTCTGATGTCTCCGCAGATTCCGGGCCATACGAAATCGTTCCAGATTCTCTTCCTGGTTTTGGTTACACCCAGGTGTCCTGACATCGGCGTGTCATGGGCCAATCGTAACACTTCGTTGCGATATTTCTTTGGGACAACAATTTGTTTGGTCTCTTTACCGTTTTGGAGAAAAGTACGGTACAAAATTCCCTTTCTCCAGCTGTAGGTAGTTTTAGAAGTTGATTTGCGCCCTCCTTTCCCATGCTTGGTCTCACTGTCAGCTAGCTTTCTTGCTTTCTCCAGGGTTGGATCCTCCTTCTGAGCTTGTCCCAACTCCACTGGAGTGACATCCCCGAGCAGAGAATTGGATGTTTTCAATGTTCTATCTGTTTTCCCCACAGAAGCTCTAGTTTGCATTGCTGCGCATACTTCTCGAATTGCGTAAACTGGAACAGGCGTCAGGTTCCCATCCTCAGACTTACGGTAGTTCCCTACAAGAACTTGCTCTACCGGCTGCTTCATAACGGCCACAACAGTCTTCCCTTCAAAGAATGGTGTGTTCATGTGTACCGTCGCAATTGGTAGTGATAACTTCGCAGGCGACGAGGCCATTACTATCTCAATGGTCTCTCCTGACAAACATCGCTCGGGTACGAGACTGGAATCGACGATGGTGATCGACGCTCCAGTGTCGCGCAATGCCGTCGCTTGCTTTCCTTCTACTTCTACTTGGCACTCCGGCGAGAACGGTATCGCCGTACATAATGAACAGAGCTTGCCGTGACTCTGTACATCCTCCGGCCTCATACTTCCAGCTATTGCGGCGGCTGCTTTATTTTCTTTCCCTCCTTTTGGGCATTGTCTCGCCACATGACCTTGCTGGTTACAAGTATAGCAGGTTACTTCAGGCCTCCTTGTCCTGACGTTGTGGAGTTGCTTCTGCGTTACCTCCACCTTCTTTTTATCTCCTTCCTCATCTTCTTTCCTTCTACTATGCTTGAGTCTATCTCCGAATCTATTCCTGGGTCTTTCATGATCAGACATAGTGGCTTGCTTTGCTGATTCGTAGGTTAAAGCAAATCTTATTGCATCGCCCATCGTTTCCGGCTCCTTTTCTCTGACAAAACGCGCTTGATCAAACGGTATCCCACTAAGAAACTTTTCTTGCAGTATCAAATCACGCAGATCGTCATATGTGTTGTCTTTCCCTGCAAGTTCCTGCCATCTGGATAACCAGAGATCTAACTTGGTAGCGTACTCTTGTGTTGATTCTCCTTGCTGTCTTCTGGCCTCTCGAAATTTTTTCCGATATTCTTCAGCCGTCAGCTGGAATCGGAACAATAATGATCGCCGCAATGTTCCGTAGTCGCCGGCATCAGCATCACTCAACATAGAGTAGACTTCCCTCGCTTTCCCTTTTAGCAAGGTGCCTAGGCGAGGAGCCCATTGATTAATTGGCCATTCTTGAATCTTAGCCGTTCTCTCAAATGTGCGTAGATAATCTTCCAGATCATCTTTGTCTTCCAGAAAAGGTAGTTTTATCTTCCATTTTTCCTGATAAAACTGCGATGAACGGGAATCCGACGGATCGGCAGCATTGTCGTTGGTGTTGTCACTGTTCACGTGACGAATTCGTTCGAGTTCTAATTCATATTCCAATGTTGCTTTATGTTTCCTTTCATCGATTTCAGCTTGACGCTTCCTTTCTTCAGCCTCAGCTTGTCGCTTCCTTTCTTCAGCTTCAACTTCAGCTTGTCGCTTTCTTTCTTCAGCTTCAGCTTGACGCTTTCTTTCTTCAGCTTCAACTTCAGCTTGTCGCTTTCTTTCTTCAGCTTCAGCTTGACGCTTTCTTTCTTCAGCTTCAGCTTGAGCTAAACGCGTTTTCTCTTCCTTGACGTAATTGACAAGATCTGGACCCGACAACCCCAACGCTTCTCCTTCGGCCTTAAACTTTAGGAAAGGATCGTTGGCTTCCATTGCTTTCGCTTGAGCACGAGTCGTCATTTACGAATTCCAAAAATGTAATACGACAGGAAAGAATAAATTAGCGTTCGAAAAGTTCCGATGTCGTCACGCCGATTACGTCACGTCAATGACGTTATTTTCCCGAGGAGGAAAAAAAATACAAAATGGCAACTCTTTGAAATATCTTCGAACAACCCCAATGGATTCGTTATAACTATACGCTTTTACTGCAAATTCTGTTATTTGCTATTCGCGTATTAACAGCATAAAACCAAGAACTTGAAAAGAAGAGTTTTGTGTATCCGGCAATGGCACCCTCTTGTTAACACCAGTTCTACTTCGAACTCAAAGATTCTAATTCATTCTTGTAATGTAATTAGAATTGTGATAACGTGTCACTGTCTAGGCTCGAATCCAGTAGCTAAACTTATCAAATTCACAAAAGTTATCCCGCTACCTTTACCTTGATTCGCCTAATAAGATCAACTGTACGTGGCCTTATTTGATTGCCACACAGATACAATCCACCCTGGATGATACACCCGTGTCTCAGGGATTTACTGTGTGTATATTTATAAATTAAAAAATACACTCTAGTATAACTCGCGGTCCGTTCCTTTGTGGCGGATGAGTTTACTAGACCCTTCTGCTAATACTCTCTCACTACGAGTATTCTTCTAATTTTCTATGTCGCTCTTACTTCGGCGAACAGAAATGTTAGGCTACAAAACTGACTTAATGATCCTATGTGATTATTCCGTTTATCACTGATCTATTAAGCGCGACGCTACTGTCTGTCTACTGTTCGGTCCGTTGAACATAGAACATTTACCTTACCTTCAAAGGTGACTAGTAGGTCAACAAGTTATTTAGTCTTTATACTAAATTATAACTTGTTATCTCTCTCTCTAATATTGACACAGGTCCTCGTGTCTCCGGATTCGCTATAACAACAAATGCTATAGGATTCCAATATTAGCTTCAAACACTCAATCGGTTAAGACTGAGATAATAAAATAGACCACCGTTCTGCCTATTCTTTTACAGCATGTAATACCCGAAATTACTGCTGAACATTTGATTGACAACACGTACTGGGAGTCGTTTGCATAAGGTTATAAATATGCAACCTAATTATATCTGTAAATATAACTGGTAAATTATGATCGACGTGGGAAGCTGATATTACATTGGTTGGTAGGGTAGTCCATAAGTCCGCCCATTTGTAAGAGCGGCTCCCTCCAACCTCCCGCGTTGAACAAATGAATGATACAATGATAATTTACATGTACAATGTAGTAAATATCATCACCACCAGTGGTAACACGACTTAAAAAGTGATTGTGACTCCAACTATCCCGGACGAGCCCCCATTGTCGCGTTATATATATATTTTATATTAATATATATATTGATGTTAAAGGGTGAATGAATATATTAAAAGAATTTTATATGAATAGAATCAATTTCCTCTTTTTACTATGCCTAAAATCGATAAGAAACAAGAAAATAATGTTGAGAAATAGAAAATAAAGAATAAAAGAAATTACTGGCTATTCATTCGTCCTGTTTGCTTTTTTACAACTAAAAAAAGAATACCACTGGTTGATGGTTGATGATATTTATTTCATATGATGTGATACAAAAACCCGTGAAATCATGGTTCTAAAGAATTTCACTGTTGATTAAAATTGTCACTTATCTGACGTGGATTCCCTGATGAAGAAGAAGAATTGTCTCTTTTGTTTAACTTAATTCTGTCCTCACGTTTGACCAAAAGGATTATCGTCCAGCTGGCTTCACATGGACGTCAGGGATATGACGAGCTCCATGTCATCAGAAGAATAAGCGTTGAGGGTGGAAGTAGGTTAAACGATCATATCAGGAATCCGACAGTCGAAAATATTATGAAGAAGGAAGCAAAAACAAAAATCCTTTCCCTGCGCACAGACAAATTAACAGGGACTAAATACACAATCTGTATCCTGTTGAATGACCAGCGAGGAACGCCGTTGACGTTGTTTGAATAAGAACCCTGCATATTCACGGGTTATTGTATCTTATTCTCAAAACATAATAATGTTCTTTCCTCGCTGTTCATCCACATTGTTCCAATGTTTAAGAATGCACCAACATTCTTTATGAACTAAGCTAAACATGTTAAATTAACTATCACCATATAAACTTCACGCGCTGAAGAATTTATATGAAACGAGAACAACATGTTAAATAACTATTATCATACAATTTGCATACATTGAAGAATAATAACGAATCACCTTGATGAAGGACGATGAATGATTCGCATGGCGCAATGGACACAAGCACAAGACTACCCATTCCCCAGCTTCACACATCGAATCGTAACTTACCAGCTCAGGATTCGTTTGTGGTGTCTACGACACGTGTTGTTTAGGGTGAGACGAGCTTTTCGAACCAACTTTATGACCTCAGTAATCCGAAATAGTGGTCTGGCGTAAACATACGTTCCTTGCCCTCCAAGATGGTCGCTCGAATGGTTTTTCTTAACGATATTTCCCACATCCAGCCAATCGAAAGGATAGTACACAAATTGTCTATGGTAACAATAATCTAAAATTGAACTACACTAAATAAAAACAATGTCGCATACTGCGTCATTCCGAAAACAATATTATTATCGTCACTGTCTATGACGTACTGTCTATGACACATTGTCTGGACTTATAGCAGATTATCGAGGATGCGTAGAGTAGGCGCTTGTATCGCGACAGACCCTCACAGCAGATCTCCAACGAAGAATACAAAGCATGGAGATGAGGTGCTACAGAAGACTGAAGACTTCTGTGCATTTCCTATACCCAACACATCACCAACGACGAAGTCCGACAGACCATCACACAAGCCATTGGACAATACGATGACCTGCTCACAGTGGTGAAGAAACGGAAACTCCGATGGTATGGCCACGTCACCAGATCATCAGGCCTTGCAAAGACCATTCTGCAAGGCACAGTGCAAGGAGTTAGAAGAAGGGGGAGACCGAAAAAGAGGTGGGAGGACAACATTCGAGAATGGACTGGTTTGACACTGAGCGAAGCCATGAGGGCTGCTGAGGACAGAGAAAGATGGAGTATGCTGGTTAAACGATCATCTGTGGTGCCCCTACGACCTTCGGGTTATGGGACAGGATAGGATAGGATAGGATAGGAATAATAATAATAATAATAATAATAATAATAATAATAATAATAATAATAATAATAATAATAATAATAATAACAACAACAACAACAACAACAACGACAATAATAACAATAATAATAATAATAATAATAATAATAATAATAATAATAATAATAATAATAATAATAATAATAATAAAAGGCCACAGAACTCAGACATAATAACATCATAGGAGAGAGAGAGAGAGAGAGAGAGAGAGAGAGAGAGAGAGAGAGAGAGAGAGAGAGAGAGAGAGAGAGAGAGAGAGAGAGAGAATTCAATTCTTTGTATGTAACTTTTATAAATATTTTGTAATTTCTTGCCTCTTGTTTCTTTCTTTTCTTTTCTTTTTTTTCCCTTCATTTTTTCCCTTTCTTATCAGTTCATTTAATCTCATTTTCCCCACCATTTGTCTTTTGTTCTCATCATTAACATTTCCCTTCTTTCCCTTTTTAGCTCCTTTTTCCTTTATAACATCTATTTATGAGCACACATACTAATGCTAGAGGCATATTTAGCAATCAGAAAACGTCATATCCTTTTGGTAGCACTCAGAGATAGCACAAACACACCCAAAATTTAAATGTTTAAAAAAAAATATGCCGTTTACGTTAGTGAAGATTCTCTATGTTTTAAGCTGTAGAAAGTGTACATGGCAAGTTTCCTTTGAAATTCAGCAGAAGGATTTTGAAGAACAAAAACAGCTTTAACATCAATAGCAGTGATGTATTTCTGCCTAATAGAATCGTACTTTGGACAGTCGAACAGGAAATGAACTTCGTCTTCAATGCATCCTGCACAAAAGGGACAATTACGGTTGACTACATACCACAGAGAGAGAGAGAGAGAGAGAGAGAGAGAGAGAGGGAGGGAGAGAGAGAGAGAGAGAGAGAGAGAGAGAGAGAGAGAGAGAGAGAGAGAGAGAGAGAGAGAGAGAGAGAGAGAGAGCTCTGTGTTGAAACAATCGTGACATTTGTCACTGACACTTGAGAGAATAAATCAGAGAGAGAGAGAGAGAGAGAGAGAGAGAGAGAGAGAGAGAGAGAGAGGGAGAGAGAGAGGGAGAGAGAGAGAGAGAGAGAGAGAGAGAGAGAGAGCGAAAGACAAAGAAAGAAATTTGTATCTTTTTATTGTTCATTTTTGTTTTTAATTCATATTGCTTTTAATACAATTATGTTTTTTAAATTAAAAATCCTCGAAAATTATATGCATTTTGTATGTGCGTGCGTGCGTGCACGCTTGCATGCGCGTGTGTCCATCTGTCTGTCTGTCTGTCTGTCGCATGGCAGTTATTATTTTAGAAGAATAAGAAGAAGATGTAAAAGGAAGAAGAAGAAGAAGAAGAAGAAAAAGAAGAAGAAGAAGAAGAAGAAGAAGAAGAAGAAGAAGAAGAAGAAGAAGAAGAAGAAGAAGAAGAAGAAGAAGAAGAAGAAGAAGAAGAAGAAAAAAAAAATAAGAAGAAGATGATGAAGGAGGAAAAGAAGAAGAAGAAGAAGAAGAAGAAGAAGAGGAGGAGGAGGAGGAGGAGGATGAAAGGGAGGAGGAGGAGAAGAAGAAGAAGAAGAAGAAGAAGAAGAAGAAGAAGAAGAAGAACAACAGCAACTCTCTCTCTCTCTCCTTCTCTCTCTCTCTCTCTCTCTCTCTCTCTCTCTCTCTCTCTCTCTCTCTCTCTCTCTCTCTCTCTCTCTCTCCCGTTAGTGGAACACACGCGGAAGTGTTACACGCGGTACACGCGGTAGTGTTTCACACGAGATAGTGTTAAACACGCGGAAGTGTTACACGCGGTACTGTTACTCGCGGTAGTGTTACACACGCGGTAGTGTTACACGCGGTAGTGTTACACGCGGTTGTGACGCTCGCGGTAGTGACGCACAACCCATAGGAAGCCATAGTGACCACCTGGCAGAAAGCATCCAATATTCCCAAGCTGATCCAACAGACCTCACCCACAAATAAGGAGTCTTGTCCCGGAAGAGTTTTAAAGAAAAAAGGTAGATGACTGGTCTAGCGAAGAAGAAGATAGTATAGCAGATTGATAGAACAGAGCAGGAATGAGAAAGAACAAATGAGAAAGACAGCGTGTTACACTCCGTTCGATGATGGTGTGTTCTTTTATCAGTATTTGATTCAGCCCCGATGCTGAAGTCCTGATAAGGTGTAACTCTGATTCGTTTATCCACGCAGCCTGCTCACTCAGCATACAAGACACGGAGTCGACGTATGAAGTTTTCCACTTTTTATTCAGCACACATCAACAACTGCATACAATTCTCAACTCAACTCAACAACTATTTACTTTCCAAATCACTATCAACGACAACAACTCTACAACAGTGCGGCACACAATTTTATAACCTCTCTCTCTCTTTTCCCGAACAATTTAGATCATGGTAGACTAAAATGACGCACTACAACCAATCAAATAAAAGATCGTCATCACTGACTTACGTCATACATATTTTTTTTCTCCTTCCGGAACGTCCTCTTGCTTCGACATGTATCGGGAAATTTCTATCGAGAATAAACACGCGGATCCAGAGAATTCTACAACAATATCGACTAACGAAAATTATCAACGTTATACAAAGCCTCTCCTAACAACAATGCAAACTCAAATCAAAGGTAAATAAACTCTATTATTGAATACTTTGCAAATCGAAACGATTAGATCTATCGTGCGCGTTTCCGACGTACTACCATTCGCGTTTCAACGTAACATAACCCCCCACTCAAGAAGAAATTTACCCAATTTCTTTCAACAACGTTGAAACGTAATGCACAAACAAAGTTCAGAATTAAGACTTATTTCAGTCTGTCTGAACACTATCAATGTTCACAGTTCATTCACAAAGAGTCAATGGTTTTCATCTTCAAGTCTATCTGGATATTGTCAATGTTCACAGTTCATCCACACAGAGTCAATGTTTTTCATCTGCAAGTCTTTCTGGGTACTGTCAATGTTCACAGTTTATCTATACGGTCAATGTTTTTTTTGGTGTTTTTTTCATCCGCAATGAAACGACGCCCTCGTCAGTTGCGGCTGTCATCGGCCCAGGGTCAAAGACGACGATCACGTGGGCTTTCCTGGAGTCAGTGCATCCTCCGTTGTCTTTTTCTTCCGCCGGATGTCCGACGCAGTCGACGTTGTCAGCTCCCAGAATGCATTCGCTGGGTCTCGCGGTCAGGTTGGCTTCTGCGGGACGGTGGAACAGCTCCCTCAAGGTCTGCAGATGATCCTTCCAGGTCTGGGTGTGGACTTCATGTTCGACCAAAGTCGTAGAGCCTGAGACATTACTGAAGCTATGGGAAAATTCGCCCATAAGGTCCTTGAGCTCAATCTTTTGACCTTCCGTCAAGCGTGGTCCTAGCTTAACATCATTGATGCCTTCTTTGCTATGGAAGTCTCCCAGTTCCAACAGTTCCTCGCTGTCAAAGCTGTTGTCGATCTCAGCTGCTGTTGCCACATGCACAGTCTCTGATGGCCTTTCCACGTACAGCTTAAGGAGGTTGGCGTGGTATATCTTGGAATGCTGGCCGACCTTCACCTTGTAGTCGTTGATTCCCACCACGGTCTCCACTTCGTACGGGCCTTTCCACTGCATCAGCAACTTATTGTGATCGGTAGGTAGCAGCACCAGCACTTTGTTGCCAGGTTTAAACTTCCTGTTCCCAGCCCTACGATCATAGTAGTGCTTTCCACAGTCCTGGGACTTCTTCAGGTTTTCTCTGGCTATCTCGAGAGTCTGCTCCAGCTTCTCCCGTAGCTCAAACACGTACTGGTAGCTGTTCTTCACCTCTGGGGTGTCTACTTCTTTCGTCCACAGTTCTTTCAGGATGTGCATCGGCCCTCGGATGGTTCTTCCGTACAACAGCTCGAACGGAGAAAAGCCGGTGGACTCCTGCGGTACTTCTCTGTAGACGAAAAGTAAGGCGTTGATGTAGCGATGCCATTGTCTGGGCTGCTCGCTGCACAGTTTCTTCAGGGTGGACTTCAGCGTAGCATTGAACTTTTCGACAAGCCCGTTGCACATCGGATGGTAGGGTGTCGTAGTCAAATGCCGGATGCTCAGCAGTCTGTTGACCTCCTTCATGCAGTCAGAGACGAACTGCGTCCCGAGGTCTGTCAGGATCTCTTCAGGCACTCCAAGTCTACTGAACATGTCCACTAGCGCCTCTGCAACAGTTTCAGTGTCAATCTTCTTCAGAGGCACTGCTTCTGGGTACCGAGTCGCGTAGTCCACTAAAGTCAGTACCCACCGATGACCTTCTTCACTCGGAGGTCTTATTTCGCCAATTAAGTCTAAGGCCACCCTCTTGAAAGGTCGGTCGATCAGAGGCATCCTCTGCATAGGCACTTTCGGGACCCTTCCTCGAGGTATGGTCTTCTGGCAAATGTCACATGATCGGCAGAAACGGCTGACGTCCGCATGAAGCCCTGGCCAGTAGAACACTGCCTGGATTCTATCCGACGTCTTCTTGATACCCAGGTGACCTCCCATGATTGAGTCATGCGCTACTTCCATCACCTGGCGCCTTAGGGGTAACGGTACCAATACTTGACGTAGTGGTTTCCCTCCGTTGACCCTCGGGTGCTGGAAGATTCGATACAGGATCTTGGCCTTCACCTCAAAGTAGACCGTGCCACTGCCTTTGGTCACGTGGTCTTGGCGGTTCCTTTACTTGTTTAAAGTGCTATCAGCTTCCTGGAGCTGGATTAGCTTATCTCTGTCCACGATGGTAGCTTTGGAGTTGTCGGCGACCTTCAGTGGCGTAGACGTCTTGTCTCTCTTGGCCTGGGCCCTGGTTGTAACAGCACCGACGATCTCTGGTCGGCAGGGCTGAACCGGAGTAACCACATTGTCCCGTAGCAGCTCTGTAAGGTCTCCATCGGAAAACGGCAATGGATCCTCCTCCACAACTTCGACGCGTTGGGTTGAGGCAGGACTCCACTCTGGATCGGGATCGTCGGGTCGTCTCGCGCCGTCGATGTTCCCGATCATCAAATCGTATAGCGGCTTTTTCAAGCAAACCGCTTCTACTTCGCCTATGTAGAAAGGGGTGTTAACATGAATTTTTGCAACTGGCGCTTTCACACATTTGCTGTCAGCCATGAGTGTCCATTTAGAATCGCCAGTGAATCGTTCTTTAGCGATTAGGTCTTCTCTGACGATGACCCCACTGCAACCAGAGTCTCTTAGGACAGTCACTTCATGATTTCCGACGCGTCCCTTGGAAACAGGCATGTTCTGGACGGTCACAGCTGCGCTGGCGACGACGGGGATGGATTTCCCGTTGGCAAGGAGGAGTTGGCCATCAGTCATGCACTCTTGCACGTCCGCAGGGGTAGCTGTGCGCTCGGTCTCACTCGGAAGAATGACGCTCCCGCCGCACACCTGATGGTCAGATCTACTGGTTTGCCGTTGATTGGAGAACCGCCTCTGCCGGTTGCCCGCCGCTGCGTTGACCGTACTGCCCCGCTGTCTGCTACTTTTGTTTTGAGGACAGTTAGCCGCTCTGTGGTCTGTAGCGTTGCAGGTGAAACAGCCTCTTGAATGCCCTTCCCTGGGAGGAGGCGTGGAGTCCGTCTGTCTCTGGCTCGTCTGGCTCCCTTGGATCTGGTTCCCATGGTTTGCAGTCTTCTGAAAATGTTTCGTCGCGCTGGGTGGCCCCAGGGTCTTCCCATGAGCGATGAGATATCTTTCAGCAGCCACAGTCACATCTTTAAGCGTCTGCAGCTTTTGTTCTTCTAAGTGGGTCGCTAGGTCCTTGTGACAGGCATCGAGAAATTGTTCCTTCACGATCAGGTCATGGAGACTGTCGTAAGACTTCCTTTCGCCTGATAACTCCACCCACTTGTGTAGATATGACGACAGGCGCTCCACAAACTGCTTTGGCGTCTCGTCTGACTTAGGCCGGCATTCACGGAAGCGTTTACGGTAGCCCTTCTCTGTAAAGTTGTAGCACTGCAACAGGGCCCCTTTCAAGACGTCGTAGTTTTTGGCGTCATCGTTCGACAGTCTGGTGTAAACTTCGAGAGCTTGCCCCGTCAGAAGTGCACTCAGTCGAATCGCCCAGTCTCGAGGTTGCCAATTGGAGCTTTCGGCGAACCTTTCGAATCTCGCCAGATAGCTGTCGATCTGGTCCTTCCCGTCGACGAAAGCTGGCAATTTTGGAGCCGTGTTGTCACTGATAACTTGTGGCGCATGCTGCTGTTGCTGGATACGCGCCAACTCTAGCTGGTACTGACGCTCAGCCTCTCTTTCCTCTCTTTCTTCTCGGCGCCGCTGTTCTTCTGATTCTCTGTCTTCTCGGCGACGTTGTTCTTCTATTTCTAGACGCTTCTGTTCTAATTCTCTTTCTTCACGCCGTCGCTCATCTTCTCTTTCTTCACGCTGACGTTGTTCTTCTCTTTCTTGTATTCTCTCCTGAGACTTGACGTACTCCGTCAGCTGTTTGCCTTTTAGATTCAGTTGCATCCCTTTCTGCCAGAAGTCAGCCATCTTGATGTTTCTGGAAAGTTCTTTTTCTAGAAAGTTCTTGACTGTAGAGTTCTTTTTCTGGAAAGTTCTTGACTGTGCTGTACCTTTCTAGACTGTTCTAGAACAGCACTCTTTCTGCAGTAGCGCTGATGCTTGCCACTAGTCGCTTTCGCTGACGCAGGCCCAGCTGTCCTCGTCGTATGCGACGCTGCACCACGCTGGTGTTGATGTACACGCTCCTGTGCTGAAGTAGACACGACGTCCGCTCGTCGCTCTCTGTAACACTGGCGATGTAGCTCCGAGACTGTCCCTCGACGTAGTCTTGCGGCAGCCACGTAGTCCCGATCTGTTGTTCGCTCACGAAGCAACTCTTCAGCGACTACACGCCCTTGCAGTCAACCCGAACCTATCGGTGATGTAGTCCCAGTATGTTGGCCCCTCTCGACGCAACTCGTTGGCGGTTACCCTCGATGACTGCCTCTCGTAACGCTGACTCGCTTGTTGTAGCAGTTGAACCCTTGGCTATGGCGTGAATCGCGGCTTGACCCCCAAAATGTTACACTCACTTTGATGTTGGTGTGTTCTTTTATCAGTATTTGATTCAGCCCCGATGCTGAAGTCCTGATAAGGTGTAACTCTGATTCGTTTATCCACGCAGCCTGCTCACTCAGCATACAAGACACGGAGTCGACGTATGAAGTTTTCCACTTTTTATTCAGCACACATCAACAACTGCATACAATTCTCAACTCAACTCAACAACTATTTACTTTCCAAATCACTATCAACGACAACAACTCTACAACAGTGCGGCACACAATTTTATAACCTCTCTCTCTCTTTTCCCGAACAATTTAGATCATGGTAGACTAAAATGACGCACTACAACCAATCAAATAAAAGATCGTCATCACTGACTTACGTCATACATATTTTTTTCTCCTTCCGGAACGTCCTCTTGCTTCGACATGTATCGGGAAATTTCTATCGAGAATAAACACGCGGATCCAGAGAATTCTACAACAATATCGACTAACGAAAATTATCAACGTTATACAAAGCCTCTCCTAACAACAATGCAAACTCAAATCAAAGGTAAATAAACTCTATTATTGAATACTTTGCAAATCGAAAGATTAGATCTATCGTGCGCGTTTCCGACGTACTACCATTCGCTTTTCAACGTAACACAGCGACAGTGAGAATTTAAAGCACTAAATTTCCATAAAGTGGGGATACTATTTATACTGAAACCCCCGGCACCCCAACGGGGTAGATAGATAGATAGATAGATAGATAGATAGATAGATAGATAGATTAGATTAGATTATATAAATTATGTAGATAGATTAGGTAGATAGATTAGGTAGATTTGATAGATTAGATTAGACAGATAGATTATATTAGATCTAAGACTACATAGACTATCTTAGTAGATTTGATTAGATAGATTAGGTAGATCGATTAGATAGATTAGATTGGATAGACAAATTAGATTGATAGATTAGATAGATTATATTAGATAGATTAAACATATATAGTAGATTAGATAGATTAGGTAGATTAATTAGATTAGATTAGATAGATAGATTAGGTCGGTCGGTCGGTCGGTATGTAGATAGACAGACAGACAGTACAGTGAGGTCTATAACGCCACTTTACCTACATAGCCAGAAGTTTGCAGTTTGATTAATAAATTCGCCATGGTGACTTAGCGAGAGCGGGGAGATGTAGAAAATTATTCCTAATCTCTCCAGACTAACGCCTATAAAAGTGGCACAGTACCCTGCCCAGACTGTCGCCTACATAAAATAGTGTAGTAGTAGTAGCGCCTAAGTGTCCAGACTGTCCAGTAAAACTGACCAGCGGCTAAAGCTGGCACGTGCAGATGTGGACATTATGTGTGAGGTCGTCACGTCTACCTCGTAAAACGGACACCGAAGGAAAACATTGTGCTCAGTTATTTGCCGTGGCTTAATAATAGTATTAGTATTATTAGATTAGTAGTAGTAGTAGCAGTAGCAGCAGCAGCAGCAACAACAGTAGCATGGGCAGCCGAAGTAGCCACAGTAGTAAGCCTATAGTAGTAGCAGTAATAGCAACAGCAGTGTAAAAGTAGCTGGAGTACCAGCGGCAACAGCAGGAGTAGCAATAGTAGCGGCAGCAGTAGCAGCAGAATTTGTATTATTGTTGTCATAGAAATATTAGTAGCAGTAGTAGTATCAGCAGCAGCAGCGATAGTGGTAGTAGTAGAAGTTCGATGACAAAACTTACACATCTGACAACTACACACTTAGCTTTAGTAGTAGTAGTGGTTGAAGTTGTAGCATTAGTACTGGTAGTAGTGGTAGCGGTAGAAGTAGTGGCAGTAGTAGTTGCAGTACTTGTGGAAGTGGTAGTAGAAGGGGGAGTAATGGTAACGGTAACGGTGGTGGTAGTAGTAGCAACGGCATAGAGCAACAGCTGTAGTAGTAGTCGTGGCAAAAATTATCCGCGAGAGCATCCCCCACGTCTCCAGAAGACTCTTGTCTGTCTGAGAGAGAGAGAGAGAGGGAGGGAGAGAGAGAGAGAGAGAGAGAAAGGGAGGGAGAGAGAGAGAGAGAGAGAGAGGGAGGGAGAGAGAGAGAGAGCGAGAGAGAGGGGGGGGGGAAAGAACAATTTTATTTTGCAAGGGTAAAAGAGGTGCGCTGTTTTACATCTTGCCCTTGGGGCTTGTAACAAGAACTATTAAATACAGCAAAGTGTTACGTTGGGACGCGCGCGATGGTGCGTGTGGGACGCGCGCGATAGATCTTATCGTTTTATTTTGCAAAGCATTCAATAACCGAGTGTATTTACCTTTGATTTGATTTTGCGTTGTTGTTAGAAGAAAGCTTTGCATACCGTTGGTAATTTTAGTTGATCGATATTGTTTGAGAATTTTCTAGAGTTGGTTGTTTACTATCGATCGAAGTTTTCGCGATGGGTGTAGTAACAGTTGAGAGATTCTTTTAGCCTAAATATGACGTAAGACAGTGATGATGAAGTTTATTCTGATTGGTTATAATTGTGTCTTGCCCGAATGTTCTTTCTTTCTCTGGAGTATAGAGAGACTATAGATGTGCCAAACTGTTTCAAAAAAGAGAGAGATGAAAGTTGGAAAAAAGAGAAAGTGGAAAAAACGATTGTATGCAGTTGTTGATGTACGCTGAATAAAGTTGGAAAACTTCATACGACGACTCCTGCCTGGTTGCTGAGTGAACAGGTTGCGTGGATAAACGAATCTGAGTTACACTTATCAGGATTCAAGCATTGGGGCTGAATCAACTGCTGATAAAACCAACAAATAGTGTAACTCAAAGAGAGAGAGAGACAGAGAGAGAGAGAGAAAGAGAGAGTGTGTGTGTGTGTGTGTGCGTGCGTGCGTGTGTAGTATAGTTTTTTTTAAATTCTTTTTAAATACATCTAAGCATTGTTATATAACACTTTCCGCTGGCCGATATGAGATCTAACTCAAGCAGCCCGATGCGCCCACTTGCGACCTTTGGGCGCATGGTCTGGCACTCAGACGACTGAGCACAATCCTGGGGATGGGGAGAAGGTCCCTAGTGCGTTCTTGGAGTATTTGGGTAGCCGGTACTCACCCGCATTGGACACCAACGTCGAGACCTTCAAAGCCAGTGCGATGGAATGTGTGTATGCACAGACTAGACCTCAGTTTATACTCCTATCTAAACGATAGTATAGATATAGTATAGAGTTTCCGTTTCTTTACCACTGTGAGGATGTCATTGTGTTGTCCAATGGCTTGTGTGGTGGTCTTTCGGACTTCGTCGTTGGTGATGTGCTGGGTATAGGAAATGCCCAGAAGTCTTCT
The DNA here is from genome assembly GCA_036898135.1 of Oncomelania hupensis. Taxonomy (NCBI): domain Eukaryota; kingdom Metazoa; phylum Mollusca; class Gastropoda; order Littorinimorpha; family Pomatiopsidae; genus Oncomelania; species Oncomelania hupensis. The sequence goes on along the minus strand of CM072519.1, from coordinate 3,060,048 downwards.
GTAGCACCTTATCTCCATGCTTTGTATTCTTCATTGGAGATCTGCGGTGAGGGTCCATGTTTCACAAGCGTATAGGAAGATGGAGATGACAAGGGAAGCCAGCAATCTTACCTTGGAGTGTAATATTTGTTTTGTGAATATTTTATAATGATGTTTATATTCTATTTAGATTTTTAAAAAAAACACATGTTCGATAAATTAGAATACAGCCTCAGCGGTTCTTGCCTATATTGTAATGTGACCGGCGGGTGGAGTGCTTTCAGTGTTACCATTAGGGTTGTTTCAGGAGATCTTTTATACAGATCGAAGGTGAGTCCTCTTTCAACCAAGTTGTGGTCTGGTTCAGCTCTTTGCAGTCCGCTGGACCCTGTACACAATGACTAACTTTGATGTAAGATTTACAGCCCAGAACACGTCAAACTGTATTCTAGGCATGCTCTTGCAAAAGGAGTTGATGTTAACAGATTTTTGCCAGAGAGAGAGAGAGAGAGAGAGAGAGAGAGAGAGAGTGTGTGCATGTTTGCTTCCTTTCTTTTAGCACTCGCTATGATAATTGGCTTGTCTATGAAATACACATGTCCATTTTTGATATTTTATACTGAGTGAATGTGTTTAGCGTTGATAATGGAATGTAAAATTCCTTGGTTATATCAACATTGTGTGTGTAGGTGTGGGGGGAAGGGGGAAGGGGAGGGGTTGCGCTCCCACATGGGGTATTTTTTCAAGTTCTCTATCAGAGTGAGCTGAATTCATTTTCGTTTTGCCGGGTTATTTTTAACCCTTAGGAGACGAACTTAGGGCCGGTCGATGGCCCTACATGTCTGTGCCAAGAAAGACGAAAGACGCATTGGCCTTTGACGAGAATCGTCTCGGATTCGCTCTCAAAGAACGAAACCGGTTAATCGGATGCTTTGTGTCTAAGCACGAACTTCCCGTCTTGCAAATGATTGTTAGGGGCGATCGTTTTGAAGGGTTCCGAACTATTTTCCAATTGATTTATTGTGACCGTGTGAAAGATGCACGACCACCAATCGTCCTTTTAGTAGTTAAATCTTGTGTCATGTATTAATGTTCTTTTGTTTAGTAAGAATTATTAAAATGAATGGTTCTGTTAGCCTTTTTAAAACAGACACAGCAGATAATGATTTGGGTTGTGAGCCATTTATTTCCTTCCTTCTAAGTGTATTGGCCATCAAAGTCCAAGGCCAATCCCTCAACGCAGTGCATAGCTTCAAATATTGAGGAGCCATTGTATCAGATAATGGGTCCCGACAGGAAGTCCACCTCCAGGATCGCACAAACAACTGCTGCCCTGGCGTGGTTGAAGCCCATTTGGAAAGACAGGACCATCCGTCTACATTCCAAGGTAAGGCTGCTGCGCTCCCTTGTAATCTCCATCTTCCTATATGCTTGCGAAACATGGACCCTCACAGCAGATCTCCAACGAAGAATACAAAGCATGGAGATGAGGTGCTACAGTAGACCTCTGGGCATTTCCTATACCCAGCACATCACCAACGACGAAGTCCGACAGACCATCACACAAGCCATTGGACAACACGATGACCTGCTCACAGTGGTGAAAAAACGGAAACTCCGATGGTATGGCCACGTCACCAGATCATCAGGTCTTGCAAAGACCATCCTGCAAGGCACAGTGCAAGGAGGTAGAAGAAGAGGGAGACCGAAAAAGAGGTGGGAGGACAACATTCGAGAATGGATTGGTTTGACACTGAGCGAAACAATCAGGGTTGCTGAGGACAGGGAAAGATGGAGTACGCTGGTTAAACGATCATCTGTGGTGCCCCTACGACCTCCGAGTTATGGGATAGGATAGGATAGGATAGGAAGTGTATTGGAGTAAAAAGATGGTAACAACCTTGTATATTTTCACAAAATACACACTCATGTACTTTATTCTAAAACATTTTGAAATTTCATTTTTTTTACTTTCAGAAAATGTACTACTACTACTACTACTACTACTACTACTACTACTACTACTACTACTAATAATAATAACACAGGATGCTATATACCCGCCTTTCCACAATTCAATCAGGCTCAAAGCGCGGCGATCTATACCAACATACACGCTCACCTGCCTCATCCACCCCCACACACACCAAATACACATCCATCACTCAAACAGGTGATTTAAAGGTAGGAAGATCGCTATTAGAAGACGGAAATAAAATCGAATTTTTATTTTTGAAATGTTTTTATATTGACTGCGTCCTGTACCATTATCGAAGGGAGGGAGGAAACCGGAGTGCCCGGAGAAAACCCTCGGTGACCTCAATAGTCTCGTACCTAAGTCACATACGTTCGCCCCTTGCGGGAATCGAACCCGCGACCTTCGGCATAGGAAATCGGCGACTTATCCACTGCGCCACGAGGCTTATGAAAAGTTCCTGGATGCCATGAACAGAAAGAAAACGTTAAGCCTTTCACTTTCTGCAAGTTCTTAAAATGACATATTTTAAATCAGTACTTTGCAAAAGGATGTGGTCTCCAAAGGGTTAAGAAGGGTTTTTCTACAAGCACGTTATCCGCGAAATTACGTCATTACTTCCACTTCGTTATATCTGTCGAAATTTGGTGTCTGGGGTAAGAAAACACATTCGGTGTAAGCCAAGCTAGGTTGTAGCCGAGTTCATTGTATCCGGAAAGTTTCAAGTATGTTTCATTGATAAAAGCGTTGTTCGTTGAAAGCGTGTTCGTTGTATGCGTGTTTGGCTGGAGAGAGAGACAGAGAGTAGTAGTAGTAGTAGTAGTAGTAGTAGTAGTAGTAGTAGTAGTAGTAGTAGGAGTAGTAGTAGTAGGAGTAGTAGTTGTAGTTTTGTTTGCATCTGCAATACCAAGGAATTTACATTATAAGATTTGTCACTCACGGCCAAAGCAGCAAATTCAGCAAGAGTAAAGTCCCTTTTCACCATCATGAAAAAATGGCGATACCGAAGAAACGCAATCAACGCGCTGGGGGCAATGCTTGCAGTGCGATTGCATGTCATAACGCCCACTACAAACAACAATGCCAGAAACTTTCGTTCTTTCCATTTCCGAGAGATGAGGACAGGTAAGAACGCACACCTATTTTATATGTTTATTCTGCATGTACAAGAACACGACAACAACATGTGAAGTTGCCTTTGTAATTTGGTTTGTGTTGACGGGTTGTACTCATACTCATACTCATACTCATACTATTTTATTCATCCATAAGGAAATTAAATTCGTCATCAGCAGGTCATCAAGAAGACAACAAAACAATATAATAAATATACTAAAATTCCAAGCATCACACCAATTATTAAAACTAATAGACAACAGTCATCAAGAAGACAACAAAACAATATAATAAATATACTAAAATTCCATCATCACACACCGACACACACACCATATGCAATCACACCAGAATTATTAAAACTAGTAAACAACAGTCATCAAGAAGACAACAACAATATAATAAATATACTAAAATTCCAAGCATCACACCAACAACCACCAAGACTAATAGAACAACAGTCATCACACACCGACACGCACACCATTTAAAAATAAAAATAACTAAATAAAAATAAAAATACATTCCGAAACTCTGAGACCCCCAACAGTGCTCGGCCGCCGGCCTGCTCGGAAGGAATGCAGCAACAGTAAAACAACAATCACATATTGACCTACTCTAAATCTGTGACCATAACAGTATTTCGGTTACCGTTAAAAAATCGTAGGTCGTATTCTTACCCGCACACACAGCGCAGACTCTTCTAACTCTATGAGGAGTACAAAGTACATTACATCAATCATGGATTTCAAATAAGAAACAAGCATCCCGTATGGCAATTTGTCGTCTGCTATGTTGAAATATAAAATGTTGCAAAGCCAAGTGCATCGTGACCTTACAAATAAACTACAGCGTTGATAAAGCAATCGTTACTAGATCAATAGGCTAGATCTAGATGCGTTGCGCGTTCTTCAGGGTTTGTTATTGTCAGGAACCATTTTGCATGTCCTAATAAAATCAAAAGGATCTTAAATTATACAACCGTATATTTACAATAATACATTTTCATCCGTTTTACCGTCTCTCTCTCTGTCTCTTTGTCTTTGTGTGTGTGTGTGTGTGTGTGTGTGTGGGTATGTAAACCGCCGTGATTGAGGTCCAGGGCTTGATACGCTGAGACGTAAATGAGGTCATTTTTTCAAATGGGGCCCTCACCTTGGACCTCAGTTATTTTTACCACGTGCACTACAGTTGCACTTCACGGAAGTGTAGTTGTAGTGCATGTCACGAATTGGCTAGTTTTAACTCTGCTTGTTGACTATTTAGCCATGTGTAGTCTTTGTAACAGTAGAAAGTTAGACTATTACACAGCAGCAATTAAATTACACAGCAGCAATTATAGTACACACCGCGAGCCCGACCCACGCTAGCGCAGTGAGTCAGCACTTGAGCTTTGAATCGGACCGTTTTAACCAATCAGAGCAGGCTCAGTGGGTAGAGCAGTTTGAATGTGTCAAAACTTAACACAGTTTGAATCAGTCGTGTGTGAGACGAGGAAGAAGTAACATCTACTTAGCTAGCAGAGAACTATCTTCACTCATAGACCAGGAAGCAGGACTTTGAAATCTTAGAATTCTCTCAAGTCATCACGGGCCTGAACTTGTCAGACAGGTAAATGAACACCCTTCTGTTTCATCGTGATATATTTATATTATTGTTGAAATTATGTTTGTGGAATTTGCTATGCATAAATGTGAATTATTAATCCGAATTTGCCGTACCACGTGGAAGAGCCGAGCACGAGGCGAAACACGACCGGTTGCGCCGCCATGTTGTATCCCGTACGGAACCACTGTTGTTTAACTTATATGTATGTTTGCAGACCAGTGGCTGTACCACTGAATGTTTATAATATTATTAATTCTGTATGTGTATAGTTAGACACGATTGATATTTATGTATGTATAGGAATTTAGAGTGAGATTACAGCGGACCCCGGAAGTAGCAGAATGTTCGTCGCTTATGTATAGAGATGTGGAGCTATCACTGAGGGCTACTTGGCTTTCAGTGAGACGCTCTGCACAAACCGATTATTCAGGGTTGTGCAGAATTTCGTCTCTTATATTACAGACGAGCAGGCGAGCTATCCCGAGCTATCCTGTGCACCCCACTCCACAGAAACGACTAGTTGGTCGAGGAGACTCTACCGCACAAGACGGAAGGAGCTACCCGAAGAAACACCCTGTCAGACCCCACAGCGTGGCAAGGGAACCCAACTACACAACGACAAAGGTGTACCAGAAGCTACCTCACAGAAGGACTTCGAACACCCCACACAAAAGTTAAGTGTAATCGACAAAGGTGCACTTAAACTGATCATAACAGGACCACAGTAGTCCAACTCTTCAGAAACTGTAAAACGGACCACAGTAGTCCAAATCTACATGAGATATACTAGCAAGTGCCCGAGGAAGAAATAAGAGCTGCCTAGACTATCAGCGATCGAACTATTAGCAGTAACTGAGACTTTTTAAGTTAGATTAGTACTTAGAGAATCTTGTATAGAGTAGAAGTAATAAATGTGTGATTTTAACTGTTATCAAGTGGCTGGACTACATATGATTCATAGCCGTGTGAAAGCTAGTGTGACAGTATTCTTTTACCATTTTTCTATCTATTTCTGTATCCCAACCTTAACACAGAACGAGCTAAACAAATAAATTTATTAAAGTAATTCATAGGGTGACGTACTAGCAGTTCCCACCGAATAAACGTGAGGGTCCATAATTCCATTATGCAGAGCCCATAAACCCCACGTGACACTTTAATTGGCGAGCCTAGCTAGGATCTGTGGATAATAGGAATTGGGTATAACCGGACCTAAGTACAATAAAATTAGATAACAGTAGGAGTAGTAGAATAACTTAGAATAGTGGTAACAAGGACTGATCAGTTGTGGTGCACCATTCTTTAGTTAAAAACTTTTTTGCTTCAAATATTTTTGTGCCTGTATGTTGCATTGTTCTTTTGCAGGTTTTGCTTAAGTAACTGTTGTATGCCATTTGACTCTTGTTTTATTCTATTATTGATTGAGAAGTTTATGGTCTTTGCATTGTTTTTATTGAATTGCAATATTGCTAGTGTTTTGGTATTCCACGTGATTCAGAGGTTGTTCATAGACACTTTTGACAATGTCGGACCCAGTGGCCTTGAGATTGCGCTTCAAGGAATTAGGGGAAGCTTTACACTTAGCGGGGGGAGACCTAATTGCGTATATAAATGCAGAGGTAGAGAAACAGGAGGCTAAGGCAGAGAGAGCAGCAGAGAGAGAGGCGAAGAAACTCGAAGCGGCAGAGAGAGCTGCAGAGAGAGAACAGTAAAAAGCAGAACTAGAAGCAGAGCAGAAGAAGCTAGCATTAGAAGCAGAACAGAAGAAGCTCGAAGCAGAACAGAGAAAAGCAGAGTTAGAAGCAGAGCAAAAGAAAGCAGAGTTAGAAGCAGCAAGAGAACAGAAGAAATTAGAATTAGAAGGAGAACAGAAGAAGGCAGCATTAGCAGCAGAGAGAGAAGCAGAAGTTAGGAGATGGGAGTATGAGAGGGCAGAAAAAGAAAAAGAGAGGGCGGAAAAAGAAAAAGAGAGGGAAGAAAAGGAAAAAGAAAGACAGCATGAGTTAGAGCTAAGAAGATTGGGATCAGGAGCTTCAAGTTCTTCCTCAACCCCTTCCCACTCAGATCAGCTAGAGGTAGCATCCAACCCTGTACAAGGAATGTCATTTCCACTGGGAACATTCAATGAGAGAGAAGAAGGTCTAGATCTCTATCTGACTAGGTTTGAGCGTCTAGCAACAGAGTACAAACTAGATCCCACTCATTGGTCGTTTAAGCTTAGTCAAGGACTTAGAGGAAAGGCTTATGACATCTACAGTAAGCTACCGACTGACAGAGTGACGGACTATCACAAAGTAAAAGAGGCACTCCTAACGGGATTCGAACTAACAGGAGAATGCTATCGGCAAAAATTCCGCACCAATCGGAGAGTGAAAGGAGAGAGCTATGCGCAGTTCGCGGATCGGTTGTCCACAATGCTGGATAAGTGGATTAGCCAGTCAGCCACGGCTAAGACGTATGATGGACTGACAGAACTGTTAGTATGGGAACAGCTACGGGAAACCATGACCCCCGAGCTGAGAACATTCTCAGTAGAGCAGGGCGCGGAAAGACTGGAAGATCTGGTCAAGGTCGCAGATAGGTACGTGGCCGCACACGGAGAAGCCAAGAGCTTCAGGCGAGACCTAAAGCCTAACGGGAAAGAGGCACAGAAACGAAGCCCTAACCGGGAAGAGCGCACCGCGAATAAGCCGAATAACCCCAGACCTGGGCAGAATAAAGGACCCAACACGGAATTCGGGAAAAGAGGTCCTGCAGAACAGAGACGGTATTGTTCGTTCTGCAACAGAAACAATTACTCCACCGCAGAATGTTTCAAGTTGGCCGCACAACGTAGGGAAGAGCGCGAAAGCCGGCCAGCGCACAGAGTTCTAACTCAAAGTAGCGGTAACAAGCCACACACGATCGGAGATCACCCATCGGTGACAGACACAGTCAAGGTCAACGGAGAAGAAGCGAACTGTCTGTATGACACAGGTCTATCATACGACGCGATAGTTAGCGAATCTCTTGTATCGCGCGCGGACTTGACAGACAAGACAGTCGACTTACAAGGAGTAGACTTGACGAAACCGACGACTATTTGCCCAATAGCTTGGATCGAAGTAGAGAGTAGGTACGTCACAGGAAGAATCCAAGCAGCTGTTTTACAGAAACCCCTGTATGATCTAGTGCTAGGTTGTAGGTATGTGTTCTTAGGCACGCCCCCTAAAACTGTAGAGATAGCTGCAGTGCAAACCAGGGCCCAAGCTAAAACCCAACCACCCCAGCCCGAGTTCGCTCCGAATCCAGGACTCGAAGAGATCAAAACAGCACAGAAAGAAGACACCTCGATAGCGAAGTGCTTCCAGAAGCTACCCAAGGCGCACACACCCCCGCACAAGGGAGACTTCTACATGGAAGAGGGAGTTCTACATCGACAAGGAGATGGAGATCACACCCAACTAGTACTACCAGCCACCCTTCGAGCCCAAGTACTAGAATTAGGCCACAGCATGCCACTCAGCGGACACATGGGAATTGGAGCCACAGTGCAGAGAATCAGCGCACACTACTATTGGCCAGGAATCACGGAGGATGTCAAGCGCTACGTGAAATCTTGCCACCAATGTCAACGATATTCCCCGCGACATCACACCGTACCAGTTACCTTAGGACCATCGGTAGTAGTCGGCGTGCCATTCCAGCAAGTCTCAGTAGACATAGTAGGACCACTGCCCATGACCAAGAAGAGGAACAGATTTCTACTCACACTCGTCGACGCATGTACGATGTGGTGCGAAGCAGTCCCGTTGCCAGCGATCGACACCAAGAAGATTGCAGATGCACTCATCGCCATCTTTACCAGAGTCGGATTCCCGGACAGCATTAGAACGGACAACGGATCTCAGTTCACCGGCCGCCTGATGCAAGACGTGTTCGAGTTGATACAAGTTCATCACATTCGCACACCACCATACCACCCAGCCAGCAACAGACAAGTAGAAAGACTGAATGGAACCCTTCTCACCATACTCAGGAAAGTCGCCGACGACAACCCAGAAGCGTGGGACACCTACGTGAATGCGGCACTGTTCGCGTATAGAGAAACGCCCCATGCAGCCACAGGCTACACCCCGTCAACATTGCTATTCGGCAGACCTCTAGCAGGACCGCTAGAAGCCCTACGCAGAAGTTGGACGGAAGCCAAGATAGACGACACACCAAGAGGTGCCACCAAGTACGTCGCAGACCTGCAGGAAACCCTCAAAGCAACGTGGAAGAAAGCTGGTGAAGCACTGAAGAAGGCAAGAGCCCGTCAGGCGAAGTACTACAACCGCCACGCGAAGGACAGAGAACTGCAAGTCGGCGATCAAGTGCTACTCTTACTTCCAAGTGGAACCAACAAGCTGGACATCGCTTGGAGAGGACCGTACCGGGTGACTGCCAAGAAATCCAAGACAGTCTACCAAGTAGAGGTGAACGGGAGAGCCCGATACCACCACATCAATCTCCTCAAGAAATACACGGACCGACCAGCGACCCCCAGCACTCACAACTTGTTAGCCATCGCCATCGCGGAAGAAGTGCATCCCCAACTACAACAGCATCGCCGTACCCCTGACAAATGGAACCCGGAAAATCGCCCCGGACAAAGTAGTTTGGACAGCGGAATGCGAGACAGCATTCCAAACACTCAAGGACAGAATGACATCGGCGCCAGTACTCCACCTACCCGATTTGACTCAGCCATTCGTTCTTCGCACCGACGCAAGCGACTTAGGCCTCGGAGCAGTACTGCTACAGCGCGACCCCAAGAACACAGAGACACTATTCCCTGTCGCCTACGCCAGCAGAAAATTGAGACCCGCCGAGACCCACTACGCCACGTCGGAGAAAGAATGTCTTGGACTAGTCTGGGCCATACAGAAGTTTCAACTCTACCTGTATGGGACCCACTTCACAGTTCAGGTGGACCACCAACCACTATCGTTCCTGGCAGCCTCCAAGTCTTTGAACTCTCGCCTGATGCGATGGGCACTCACCCTTCAGGCATACTCATTCCAGATCGAGTACATCCCCGGCAAAGAGAACCACGGAGCCGACTACCTCAGTCGCCATCTCGTGGAGGACACAGCAGCTGTCGCCCACCCAACACAACTAAGGGCCACAGCACCAGAATTCGTCCCCGCCCAGTAATACCCTGTCACTAGTGTCCATAGCTACCTGGCACAGCATTGCAGCTCAGGTAGAGCAACTTAACTAGTGTGTAAATAGGACCCTAGGATAGTGCAGTGTTAAACTAGGCTCTGTAGTAGAAAAAGGTCGAATCCAGTCGTCATCGCCTTTTTTCAGTTGAGGGAGCCTGTCACGAATTGGCTAGTTTTAACTCTGCTTGTTGACTATTTAGCCATGTGTAGTCTTTGTAACAGTAGAAAGTTAGACTATTACACAGCAGCAATTAAATTACACAGCAGCAATTATAGTACACACCGCGAGCCCGACCCACGCTAGCGCAGTGAGTCAGCACTTGAGCTTTGAATCGGACCGTTTTAACCAATCAGAGCAGGCTCAGTGGGTAGAGCAGTTTGAATGTGTCAAAACTTAACACAGTTTGAATCAGTCGTGTGTGAGACGAGGAAGAAGTAACATCTACTTAGCTAGCAGAGAACTATCTTCACTCATAGACCAGGAAGCAGGACTTTGAAATCTTAGAATTCTCTCAAGTCATCACGGGCCTGAACTTGTCAGACAGGTAAATGAACACCCTTCTGTTTCATCGTGATATATTTATATTATTGTTGAAATTATGTTTGTGGAATTTGCTATGCATAAATGTGAATTATTAATCCGAATTTGCCGTACCACGTGGAAGAGCCGAGCACGAGGCGAAACACGACCGGTTGCGCCGCCATGTTGTATCCCGTACGGAACCACTGTTGTTTAACTTATATGTATGTTTGCAGACCAGTGGCTGTACCACTGAATGTTTATAATATTATTAATTCTGTATGTGTATAGTTAGACACGATTGATATTTATGTATGTATAGGAATTTAGAGTGAGATTACAGCGGACCCCGGAAGTAGCAGAATGTTCGTCGCTTATGTATAGAGATGTGGAGCTATCACTGAGGGCTACTTGGCTTTCAGTGAGACGCTCTGCACAAACCGATTATTCAGGGTTGTGCAGAATTTCGTCTCTTATATTACAGACGAGCAGGCGAGCTATCCCGAGCTATCCCGAGCTATCCTGTGCACCCCACTCCACAGAAACGACTAGTTGGTCGAGGAGACTCTACCGCACAAGACGGAAGGAGCTACCCGAAGAAACACCCTGTCAGACCCCACAGCGTGGCAAGGGAACCCAACTACACAACGACAAAGGTGTACCAGAAGCTACCTCACAGAAGGACTTCGAACACCCCACACAAAAGTTAAGTGTAATCGACAAAGGTGCACTTAAACTGATCATAACAGGACCACAGTAGTCCAACTCTTCAGAAACTGTAAAACGGACCACAGTAGTCCAAATCTACATGAGATATACTAGCAAGTGCCCGAGGAAGAAATAACAGCTGCCTAGACTATCAGCGATCGAACTATTAGCAGTAACTGAGACTTTTTAAGTTAGATTAGTACTTAGAGAATCTTGTATAGAGTAGAAGTAATAAATGTGTGATTTTAACTGTTATCAAGTGGCTGGACTACATATGATTCATAGCCGTGTGAAAGCTAGTGTGACAGTATTCTTTTACCATTTTTCTATCTATTTCTGTATCCCAACCTTAACACAGAACGAGCTAAACAAATAAATTTATTAAAGTAATTCATAGGGTGACGTACTAGCAGTTCCCACCGAATAAACGTGAGGGTCCATAATTCCATTGTGCAGAGCCCATAAACCCCACGTGACAGTGCATGTGCACTTAAAGTACACTTCTCGAAGTGTAGTTGTAGTGCATGTGCACTTAAAGTACACTTGGCCAAGTGTAGTTGTAGTGCATGTGCACTACAACTACACCAGGTCAAGTGTAGTTGTAGTGCACATGCACTACAAGTACACTTGACCTGGTGTAGTTGTAGTGCATCTTCCAGACGGGTAGGATAAGGAACTTTCCTCGACGATTAGGGTAAGGCAGTGCCTCGACGATTAGGGTAAGGCAGTGCCTCGACGATTAGGGTAAGGCAGTGCCTCGAAAAGGGTTAGGGTCAGGGCTAGTTACAGCGCTGCAACTAGCCCTGACCCTAACCCTTATCGTCGAGGCACTGCCTTACCCTAATCGTCGAGGCACTGCCTTACCCTAATCGTCGAGGAAAGTTCCTTATCCTAGCTGTGTTTTTGAACAAACTTGACCTACTTCGTCTCTTAGGAGCGAGGAATTAGGTCAAACTTGTTGCGAAAAGGGTGCTTTTTTGAACAAACTTGACCTACTTCGTCTCTAAGAGGCGAGGAAAATTGCTAAAAGTAGCCGTTTTTCGAAGAAAGTTGACCTAATTCGCCGCTTAAGGAGCGCGAAGTACGTCAAAGGACCCCATTTACGCCTGAATACAACTATGTGTGTGTGTGTGTGTGTGTCTCTCTCTCTCTGTCTGTCTCTATTTCTCTGTCTCTCTCTACTTGTGCAAAAGATCATTCCTGCTCTCACCCCTTCCTCCCATTACAAAAACAACACCGCACAACACCCGCCCTTAAAACAAACACCCAACAAAACATATCCAAACCACCAAAAAGCCTCCCGGTCCATGGCAGACGAAACAAAAAGTGTATCCATTTTAATATGAGTTGAAAATATATCCCAAAATTGCCACTCTTAATACGCATCGAGATAAAGTTAAGACTAGATGGAATACTAAATATGTCAACTGCTCTCTATTATTTTTCTGGCAATGGAATCCAGACTTCCCAAGGCAGTTTCATAGAAGTAAAACAAACACGTTACAAGCCCCAAAAATATCCAACATTATTGTTTTTACCTGTAAGCAATCTGTTGTCATAAAAATACACAATATAAACTTTAAAAAGACGTTTTGATGATGTTTAAATGCTGCCCGAAAGACGTGATATTGATGCAGCTATGCGTATTACCAACGCGGTTTTCATGACAAAATCAAGGGACGCAACCGAGTAACTGTACATCACTTTTTATATCGTACAATCTTCTTGAGTGACAAATCGTTTGTTGAAGAACCCTTGGTCACACACGTTCTGTTCGCTTACTGTAGATAATTGTTCATACGGATGAGCAGTCCGTTTGGACGTCTGGTCAGTGGACATCATTATAAGCCACTCCACGACCACTCGGTCTGTCATTTGGACGTCTGGCCTGTGTGGTCACAGATAATCGCCCCGTCTGCCCAGAGGTCAGTCAGCCCTAGTGTGACCAACAGATTGTACTGTACAAGGGAGACAAAAAACGTTGGTGCAAGACACAGGATGTAGTTGACCCGACTGAAATCAGGGGCTAACCAATGTTATGCCTTCTGCTTCAGTTTTTAAGTGTACAATTAAACAACGCCTACATGATCAGTTTATTCAAGGCTGGTTCGAGGAAATAAACAATAATGAATTTTACTATAATTATCGAATGTTTAAGCTACATTTTGAATTTGAAAAATATTTGCATGTTCTACCAACAAATCTTGCAATATCTGTTCTAAAGTTTAGGACACTTAACCACAGAATGCCAGTGCAGAGAGGCCGATATTTTAACATTCCTAGACACGAACGTGTATGTCAAAAATGTAATAGTGGCGATCTTGGTGATGAGTTTCATTATTTATTTTTGTGTTCACATTTTTGTAACTCGAGAAGAGATTTATTAAAATCATACTATTATAGATATCCCAATGCCATCAAATTTCAAGAATTATTGTCATCTAACAAAAAGTCAGAATTATTAAAGCTTGTAAGTCTAATGAAATTAATAATTAAACAAATGTAACGTTTTTATCCCATGTCAAAAATTAATATAGTTCTGATGTTGACAGGTTATGTGTAATAAAAATTATTTCAGTAGTTTGTCATTGATGTGTTTAGGTTGAATTGTATTGTTAGTTATGATTCATAGTTGTTGTCCCCAATCAAGTTCTTTTTTCTTCTTTTCCCCTCTCCATACCTCCCCCTGCCACCTCCCCCCACTCCACGCTATCCCGCTGTATAAATAAATAGTTTAAAATTTTTATTTTATTTTTTAATCTAAAATGTTAATTAATTATTGTGCATGTTTGTGTATATTATTTTAACCATGTCCATGTGCCCTTAATGGGTTTTTCTGGAATAAAATTTGCCTTGCCTTGCCTTGCCTTGAACAAACTATAGTCTACAATAAGGTCTCAGGTACTCAGTGGCCATAGCGTTTGACACCGCACTGGATGCAGTAAGTTGGCGCCTCGGGGTGGCCTGTTAGGAGCTTAAGTTTGGTCAGCTGTTGGACTAGACAAATGCGCTTTAGAAGAAAACTGTAGGTTGTGATACACATTGGTTTGGCATAATGTGCCGCAGTTCATATTAGTGCTAACAGTGACACAAATCAAGTTTTATTCTGTTTGTAAGAAGACCAACAGACATGCTGTTTCGTAGTATTATGCATGGCGGATTTTGACGTCTTAAGCAGCTGTTAATCACAAAGTGCACAAAATAAGATCAACTCATTCTGAGATGTGAATCAATGTTAAAATAATGCGGTGTATGTGTATAATTATGAGACAATAATGTGGTGTATGTGTATAATTATAAGACAATAATGCGGTGTATGTGTATAATTATGAGACAATAATGTGGTGTATGTGTATAATTATGAGACAATAATGTGGTGCGTTTGTGCGAGCGCGCGTTTATGTGTGAGTGTGTGTGTGAGTGTGTGTATATATGTATATATATAAAATAAAACGCCTTGAAACGACAAAATGTTATCCATTCAATTTGACTTGCCCAATTCTCGGCTTTTAATAACCTTCTTCAGGGAATTACAATGTCAGCGTGATAATGTACAAAGCGTTTTACCTAATAACATAGAATTCATGACTATCTATATAAATTGCTTAGCCGGAAGTCCTTCTTCGCCTCTACTGTAAAGTTTGTCCGGTATGGACGCTGATCTGGGCAGGTGCTGGGCGCTGCGGATCGGCCTGCTGTGCGCTCAAAACCCGCGAAATCGTTATAGCCGACATTTCCTTACCGAACGTTTAACCGTTTCTGAGATAAATAAATAAACAAAATGTCCACAAACTGCAATAGCCTCATTCCGCGCGCTTCCGATTCAACCCGTGTCAAGAACGTGCCGTTCCGTAATACCGCAAATTTTGTTTTATTTCCATTCAAAACACTTTTGCACTCATGTCACCAATCTTACAAAATTTTGTGTTTAACTAATTAAATTTGATTAATTAAAAATCGAATCGAGGTTTTAGCATGTTTTCCCATATAGACCAAAAAATGTATGGTCTTTATACGAAGCCTTGGTAGCTCATTTAGTAAGACATTCGCCTACCATGCAGGCGACCCAAGTTCAAATCTCCCGCAGGCCTTATTTTTTTTATGTTTTTTTTTACACTACAATATGGATATTTTTCTTTTTAATTTAGGCTTTTTACTTTTAACTTCTTCTTCTTCTTCTTCTTCTTCTTCTTCTTCTTCTTCTTCTTCTTCTTCTTCTTCTTCTTATTATTATTATTATTATTATTATTATTATTATTATTATTATTATTTATAAACTAATAATAATAATAATTATTATTATTATTATTATAATTATAATATCTTATATCAAATTTTATTTTAAAACCTTGGTGTTTTTTTATGACTTCTATTTGTATTATTCTATATTATTATTATTATTATTATTATTATTATTATTATTATTATTACCAAGGATCGGGATGGGGTGGTACGTGTAGGTAAAAGGGGGCTACGAGTAGGTTTAAAGGGGCATGGGTAGGCATAACTGGGATACGCCTACGCCGCACCTAAGCAGTGGAATTCTATACGCATTCGCCTACACCGCACCTAAGCAGTGGAATTCCCTTCCCTCCCATATCCGCAACATACAATCAACACAAGCATTCAAAAAGGCCCTCAAAACCCACCTCTTCAAACTGCATTATTCAGACTGATTTGTATCCCGCTGCCATTCTCTCCTCTTCTGTCTATGTCTGATCCGTAAGTGTATACACGGCTGTACATATTTATACTGTTTTTCCTCTTGGGCCTAACCGGGCATATAAATAGCTGTGAATAGGTTTTTTGCTATTCTATTTCTGTCTTTTCTGTCATTTGTGTACATAGTTGTAAATAGTCTATTTCTGTCTTTTTTTGTAATTTGTGTACATAGTTGTAAATAGTTGTACCCTTACTGTTCTGTCTTTTGGTGTATTGTAGCAAAAGCAATGTTTTATCGAGTGCATGTATTTATATGTAATGATTATGTAAAGCGTGGTGAGTCTGGTCATAGGCTGGAGTACCCGCTATATAAAAATCCGTTATTATTATTATTTATACGGGTATATATAAGGGGGTATGGTGATGGTCGATTCATTTCATCCATACCTGCGAAACGATCAACGGGGAAGTATCAAGGAGGGTACAGGTAGTTTACAAGGGGGGTACGGAAGGTATCAAGGGGGTATGGGGAGGTATCAAGTGGGTTCGGGGAGGTATCAAGGGGGTATGGTGAGGCATCATGGGGGGGATGGGGAGATATCAGGGGGGGGGGTATGGTGAGGTATCAATGGGGATATGGGGAGGTATCATCGTCCAAATGAAACTCGCAGACAACAGTTGTCTCTCTGTCTACATTTTAAACAGCAACCTGTGTACCCTGGCTTGCCAGGGTACAAAACCACTAGTAATTGATAAAAACCGTGTAACACATTCTCTCTCTCTCTCTCTCTCTCTCTCTCTCTCTCTCTCTCTCTCTCTCTCTCTCTCTCTCTCTCTGTCTGTCTGTCTGTCTGTTACATGCGGTTATTTATCAACAACCGATTCAGCCCTGATGCTTGAATCTTGATAAGTGTAACTCGACTTCTTTTATCCACGCAGACTATTCACTCAGCAACAAGGCACGAGTCGTATAAAGTTTTTCAACTTTATTCAGCAAACATCAACAACTGCGTACAAGATCGCTTTCCGAAAAGTACTTCAAAGATCATCATCAAAAATCATCATAAATCAGTGCGTTGCTTATATAGCCTCCCTTGCAATAGAGAAAATGTTCGAACATTCCAGCATGACGCAATAACACCCAATCAAAATAAAACTCGTCGCGGGGACTGTGCACTGTCTTACGTCATTATGTTAGGAGAATCGCTTAGCTATTATGAGATCTATTTCGAAGCTTCGGTCGATAATAAACATGTAATTCTGGAAAATTCTCAACAATATCGGCCGACAAATATTATCAACATTATACAAAGCTTGTTCTAGCAAGCACGCAAAATCAAATCAAAGGTAAATACACTGTTATTGCATGCTTTGCAAAACAAAATGATCGGATCTATCGTGCGCGTCTCAAGCGTAACAGTATGTCAGTAACAAACTCATCGTTTATTTAGGATTTATATTCTATACGGAAGACATACCCGAATGCTAAGCACATGTCAGATCGCCACGATTTGAGCTTGCCTTCAGTCAGAAAGGGTACTACATCAGAATATGATGGATTAGTTGTATGCCCCCTATAGCTCAGTGGTCGAGCATTCGCTTAGCGCACTAGTGATCCAAGTTCCTATCCCGTAGCGGATAAGCCAAAAGGGTCCATTTGTCATTGTTCGGGTGGTTCAGTGTAGATGTAGGTCCTTAATCCTTCCTTGGGATGGTTATCTATGTCTGCCACGTCGCCAAGGATCGGTGTTGATAGTAAACCTCAAAGTGTGTTCCTTTTGCTTTGCTGTAGCGTGTATTCGTAACAGTAGCACAACTCGCGGGTTACGATTGAGGCGCACACGATAGTTATGAACATTTTGTTTAGGCATAGTCTACAGCGTGCCATGATAGCATTTATTTACCATTCATTTGCTTCTTTGCTACCCCCGTTGGGGTGCCGGGGGTTTCAGTATGAATAGTATCCCCACTTTCTGGAAATGTAGTGCTTTAAATTCCCACTGTCGCTGTCTTTCTCATTTGCTCTTTCTCATTCCTGCTCTGTTCTATCAATCTGCTATAATATCAGCTTCTTCGCTAGACCAGTCACCTACCTTTTTTCTTGAAAACTCTTCCGGGACAAGACTCCTTATTTGTGTATGAGGTCTGTTGGATCAGCTTGGGAATATTGGACGCTTTCTGGCAGGTGGTCACTAGGGCTTCCTATGTTGTTATTATTTAGCAATGTAGGCATTTTAGATGTATGTGTTTTGTTCATAATTTATAATGATGTTTGTATTCTATTTTGTTTTTGTAAACGGGGGTTCGGTAAATTAGAGTACAGCCTCAGCGTCCCTAGCGTGGGATGTCTTTATTGTAAAGTGACTGGCTGGTGGAGAGTTTTCAGTTTTACCACTAGGGTTGTTTCAGCAGATCTTTTATGCGGATCAGGGGTTGTCCGATCCTGATTTGGCTCGGAAGAGTCCGCTGGACCTAAAGCAATAATCATGTAATGTAATGTAATTGCTTCTTTGCTTTTGATAGAAAAGCTTGCCATAATGTTCGTGTGCTTGCCATAATGTTCGTGTGTTTTCGTCGGTTAATATTGTTGTAGCAATGCGGAGAACTTTCTAGAATTGCTTGTTTATCACTGACGAGATCTACCGTGCCAAGTTTTGTAAGTTCATAGAACACTCTATTACGTAATTCAGTGAGGATTTTTTGGGTGATTGGTTATTGATTGCGTCGTTCTAGAATTTTCTAGGTTTTTTTTACATTGGAGTTGGGGGGGGGGAAGGGGGAGAGAGAGAGTGTGTAAAAGAAGCGCTGGCAGTGTGTATGGAAGGAGCTCTTTGGAAAGAGTTTTTGAATTGCAGTTGTTGATGCTGTTTGCACATTTTACTGAACAAAGTTCCTATTCCTATTCTATCCCGTAACTCGAAGGTTGTCACGTGGGGTTTATGGGCTCTGCACAATGGAATTATGGACCCTCACGTTTATTCGGTGGGAACTGCTAGTAAGTCACCCTATGAATTACTTTAATAAATTTATTTGTTTAGCTCGTTCTGTGTTAAGGTTGGGGTACAGAGATAGATAGATAAAATGGTAAAA
Organism: Oncomelania hupensis; assembly: GCA_036898135.1. NCBI lineage: Eukaryota > Metazoa > Mollusca > Gastropoda > Littorinimorpha > Pomatiopsidae > Oncomelania > Oncomelania hupensis. The sequence continues at coordinate 3,041,201 of CM072519.1, read as the reverse complement.
GATTACTGTCACACTAGCTTTCACACGGCTATGAATCATATGTAGTCCAGCCACTTGATAACAGTTAAAATCACACATTTATTTCCTCTACTCTATACACGATTCTCTAAGTACTAATCTAACTTAAAAAGTCTCAGATACTGCTAATAGTTCGATCGCTGATAGTCTAGGCAGCTGTTATATCTTCATCGGGCACTTGCTATAAGTTCTCATGTAGATTTGGACTACTGTGGTCCGTTTTACAGTTTCTGAAGAGTTGGACTACTGTGGTCCTGTTTTGATCAGTTTAAGTGCACCTTCGTTTTTGCACTTAACTGCTAGATGGTGCGTGCGAAGTCCTTCTGTGAGGTAGCTTCTCGTCCACCTGTGTCGTTGTGTAGTTGGGTTCCCTTGCCACGCTGTGGGGTCTGACAGGGTGTTTTTCAAGGTAGCTCTTTCCGACTTGTGCGGTAGGGCTCCTCAACCAACTTGTCGTTTCTGTGGAGTGGGACGCACAGGATAGCTCGCCTGCTCGTCTGTTTGACAAGTTCAGGCTCGTGATGACTAAATAGAATTCTGAGATTCTAAAGTCCTGCTTCCTGGTCTATGAGTGAAGATAGTTCTCTGCTAGCTATTGAGATGTTGACTCTTCCTCGTCTCACACACGACTGATTCAAACTGTGTTAGGCTCTGACACTGTCAGAACCGGCTCTACCCGCTTAGCCTGCTGGTGATTGGTTAAAAATGGTCAGATTCAAAGTTCAAGTGCTGACTAACTACGCAGCGGGGGTCGGGCTCGCGGTGTGTACTTTATTGCTGCTATGTAATATACTGACTCTCTACTGTTACAAAGACTACACAAGGCTAAATAGTCACTGGGCAGGGTAAAACTAGCCAATTCATGACAGGCACCCTCAACTGAAAAAAGGCGATGACTACTGGATTCGACCTTTTTCTACTACAGAGCCTAGTTTAACGCTGCACTATCCTAGGGTCCTATTTACAAACAAAGTAAGTTGCTCTACCTGAGCTGCAATGCTGTGCCAGGTAGCTATGGACACTAGTGACAGGGTTTTACTGGGCGGGGACGAATTCTGGTGCTGTGGCCCTTAGTTGTGTTGGGTGGGCGACAGCTGCTGTGTCCTCCACGAGATGGCGACTGAGGTAGTCGGCTCCGTGGTTCTCTTTGCCGGGGATGTACTCGATTTGGAATGCGTATGCCTGAAGGGTGAGTGCCCATCTCATCAGGCGAGAGTTCAAAGACTTGGAGGCTGCCAGGAACGATAGTGGTTGGTGGTCCACCTGAACTGTGAAGTGAGTCCCATACAGGTAGAGTTGAAACTTCTGTATGGCCCAGACTAGTCCAAGGCATTCTTTCTCCGACGTGGCGTAGTGGGTCTCGGCGGGTCTCAATTTCCTGCTGGCGTAGGCGACAGGGAATAGCGTCTCTGCATTCTTGGGGTCGCGCTGTAGCAGTACTGCTCCGAGGCCTAAGTCGCTTGCGTCGGTGCGAAGAACGAATGGCTGAGTCAAATCGGGTAGGTGGAGTACTGGCGCCGATGTCATTCTGTCCTTGAGTGTTTGGAATGCTGTCTCGCATTCGGCTGTCCATACTACTTTGTCCGGGGCGATTTTCCGGGTTCCATTTGTCAGTGGTACGGCGATGCTGTTGTAGTTGGGGATGAACTTCTGGTAGAAGCCGCAGAGTCCTAGAAACGACTGTACTTCCTTTTTGGTCTTGGGCCTAGGAGCGTCGAGTAGGCGTTTCACGGTCTTTTCTACCGGTCGCAGGCTTCCTTGACTGATGGTGTGTCCCAGAAATTCTAGTTCTGTGAATCCAATCTGACATTTGGTGGGTCTTGCCGTCAATCCCGTGTCTCTGAGGCGGGCGAGTAGTTGTTGTAGGAGAGTGACATGTTCCTCCCACGTAGGTGTTGCGATGAGGATGTCGTCCATAAACGAATGTAGGTGCTCGCTGCTCAGGGGTGCCAGGAGTTTTCGCATCATGGCGCTGAAGATGCTGGGTGCGTTGTGGAGTCCGAATGGAAGCACGTTGAATTCGAAGTGTCCTTCCATAGTGCTGAAAGCTAGGTACTTTCGGACTTGTGGTTGTACTGGTATCTGATAGTATCCTTTGCTGAGGTCGATGCGTGAGAAGTACTTCGCTCGCTGTAGCTTGGCAAATAGGTCGGTCTGGTCCGGGAGTGGCTCTGGCTGGAACTGCGTTACCGCATTCAACAGTCTGAAGTCGATGCACAGTCGATGCTCTCCGTTGGGTTTTCGCAACAATACCGTGCCTGCGCTGTAGGGTGAAGTAGACTCTGAGATGATTCCGGCTGCCAGTAAGGTGTCTATCTCTTCCTTGATGGCTCGCTGCTGAGACAGTGGCATCGGGTAGAGCTTCTGGCGGACGGGTGTTGGGTCGGTCACCGTTAAGGTTACTTCAACGAGGTCTGTCCTCCCTGGTCGGTCTGTGAGCACAGTCTGATGTTGTCGAATGACCTGTAGTACTTGCTGTTGCTGTTTAGCGGCTAGGTCTCCGTTGAGTATCACGTCTTTGTAGGTTTCTTTGGAGTGCAGGGGATACTCTACTGCATTGGTCTCCATGCTTTCTCCTTCTTCCGCGATGGCGATGGCTAGCAAGTTGTGAGTGCTGGGGGTCGCTGGTCGGTCCGTATACTTCTTGAGGAGATTGATGTGGTGGTATCGGGCTCTCCCGTTCACCTCTACTTGGTAGACTGTCTTGGATTTCTTGGCAGTCACCCGGTACGGTCCTCTCCAAGCGATGTCCAGCTTGTTGGTTCCACTTGGAAGTAAGAGTAGCACTTGATCGCCGACTTGCAGTTCTCTGTCCTTCGCGTGGCGGTTGTAGTACTTCGCCTGACGGGCTCTTGCCTTCTTCAGTGCTTCACCAGCTTTCTTCCACGTTGCTTTGAGGGTTTCCTGCAGGTCTGCGACGTACTTGGTGGCACCTCTTGGTGTGTCGTCTATCTTGGCTTCCGTCCAACTTCTGCGTAGGGCTTCTAGCGGTCCTGCTAGAGGTCTGCCGAATAGCAATGTTGACGGGGTGTAGCCTGTGGCTGCATGGGGCGTTTCTCGGTATGCGAACAGTGCCGCATTCACGTAGGTGTCCCACGCTTCTGGATTGTCGTCGGCGACTTTCCTGAGTATGGTGAGAAGGGTTCCATTCAGTCTTTCTACTTGTCCGTTGCTGGCTGGGTGGTATGGTGGTGTGCGAATGTGATGAACTTGTATCAACTCGAACACGTCTTGCATCAGGCGGCCGGTGAACTGAGATCCGTTGTCCGTTCTAATGCTGTCCGGGAATCCGACTCTGGTAAAGATGGCGATGAGTGCATCTGCAATCTTCTTGGTGTCGATCGCTGGCAACGGGACTGCTTCGCACCACATCGTACATGCGTCGACGAGTGTGAGTAGAAATCTGTTCCGCTTCTTGGTCATGGGCAGTGGTCCTACTATGTCTACTGAGACTTGCTGGAATGGCACGCCGACTACTACCGATGGTCCTAAGGTAACTGGTACGGTGTGATGTCGCGGGGAATATCGTTGACATTGGTGGCAAGATTTCACGTAGCGCTTGACATCCTCCGTGATTCCTGGCCAATAGTAGTGTGCGCTGATTCTCTGCACTGTGGCTCCAATTCCCATGTGTCCGCTGAGTGGCATGCTGTGGCCTAATTCTAGTACTTGGGCTCGAAGGGTGGCTGGTAGTACTAGTTGGGTGTGATCTCCATCTCCTTGTCGATGTAGAACTCCCTCTTCCATGTAGAAGTCTCCCTTGTGCGGGGGTGTGTGCGCCTTGGGTAGCTTCTGGAAGCACTTCGCTATCGAGGTGTCTTCTTTCTGTGCTGTTTTGATCTCTTCGAGTCCTGGGTTCGGAGCGAACTCGGGCTGGGGTGGTTGGGTTTTAGCTTGGGCCCTGGTTTGCACTGCAGCTATCTCTACAGTTTTAGGGGCGTGCCTAAGAACACATACCTACAACCTAGCACTAGATCATACAGGGGTTTCTGTAAAACAGCTGCTTGGATTCGTCCTGTGACGTACCTACTCTCTACTTCGATCCAAGCTATTGGGCAAGTAGTCGTCGGTTTCGTCAAGTCTGCTCCTTGTAAGTCGACTGTCTTGTCTGTCAAGTCCGCGCGCGATACAAGAGATTCGCTAACTATCGCGTCGTATGATAGACCTGTGTCATACAGACAGTTCGCTTCTTTTCCGTTGACCTTGACCGTGTCTGTCACCGATGGGTGATCTCCGATTGTGTGTGGCTTGTTACCGCTACTTTGAGTTAGAACTCTGTGCGCTGGCCGGCTTTCGCGCTCTTCCCTACGTTGTGCGGCCAACTTGAAACATTCTGCGGTGGAGTGATTGTTTCTGTTGCAGAACGAACAATACCGTCTCTGTTCTGCAGGACCTCTTTTCCCGAATTCCGTGTTGGGTCCTTTATTTTGCCCAGGTCTGGGGTTATTCGGCTTATTCGCGGTGCGCTCTTCCCTGTTAGGGCTTCGTTTCTGTGCCTCTTTCCCGTTAGGCTTTAGGTCTCGCCTGAAGCTCTTGGCTTCTCCGTGTGCGGCCACGTACCTATCTGCGACCTTGACCAGATCTTCTAGTCTTTCCGCGCCCTGCTCTACTGAGAATGTTCTCAGCTCGGGGGTCATGGTTTCCCGTAGCTGTTCCCATACTAACAGTTCTGTCAGTCCATCATACGTCTTAGCCGTGGCTGACTGGCTAATCCACTTATCCAGCATTGTGGACAACCGATCCGCGAACTGCGCATAGCTCTCTCCTTTCACTCTCCGATTGGTGCGGAACTTTTGCCGATAGCATTCTCCTGTCAGTTCGAATCCCGTTAGGAGTGCCTCTTTTACTTTGTGATAGTCAGTCACTCTGTCAGTCGGTAGCTTACTGTAGATGTCATAAGCCTTTCCTCTAAGCCCTTGGCTAAGCTTAAAAGACCAATGAGTGGGATCTAGTTTATACTCTGTTGCTAGACGCTCAAACCTAGTCAGATAGAGATCTAGACCTTCTTCTCTCTCATTGAATGTTCCCAGTGGAAATGACATTCCTTGTACAGGGTTGGATGCTACCTCTAGCTGATCTGAGTGGGGAGGGGTTGAGGAAGAACTTGAAGCTCCTGATCCCAATCTTCTTAGCTCTAACTCATGCTGTCTTTCTTTTTCCTTTTCTTCCCTCTCTTTTTCTTTTTCTGCCCTCTCTTTTTCTTTTTCTGCCCGCTCATACTCCCATTTCCTAACTTCTGCTTCTCTCTCTGCTGCTAATGCTGCCTTCTTCTGTTCTGCTTCTAGCTCAAGTTTCTTCTGTTCTCTTGCTGCTTCTAGTTCTAATTTCTTTTGCTCTCTTGCTGCTTCTAACTCTGCTTTCTTTTGCTCTGCTTCTAATGCTAATTTCTTTGCCTCTCTCTCTGCCTCTAATTCTGCCTTTCTCTGTTCTGCTTCTATTTTCTTCGCCTCTCTTTCTGCTGCTCTCTCTGCCTTAGCTTCCTGTTTCTCTACCTCTGCATTTATATACGCAATTAGGTCTGCCCCTGCTAAGTGTAAAGCTTCCCCTAATTCCTTGAAGCGCAATCTCAAGGCCACTGGGTCCGACATTGCCAAACGTGTCTATGAACAACCTCTGATTCACGTGGAATACCAAAACACTAGCAATATTGCAAACCAATAACAGCAATGCAAAGACCATAAAATTCGTACTCAATAATAGAATAAAACAAGAGTCAAATGGCATACAACAGTTATTTAAGCAAAACCTGCAAAAGAACAATGCAACATACAGGCACAAAAATATTTGAAGCAAAAAAGTTTTTAAGTAAAGAATAGTGCACCAAACTGATCAGTGTTATACCCTTACACTATTCTAAGTTATTCTACTTCTACTGTTGTTATCTAATTTTATTGTACTTAGGTCCGGTTATACCCAATTCCTATTATACACAGATCCTGGCAGGCTCGCCAATTAAAGTGTCACGTGGGGTTTATGGGCTCTGCACAATGGAATTATGGACCCTCACGTTTATTCGGTGGGAACTGCTAGTAAGTCACCCTATGAATTACTTTAATAAATTTATTTGTTTAGCTCGTTCTGTGTTAAGGTTGGGGTACAGAGATAGATAGATAAAATGGTAAAAGATTACTGTCACACTAGCTTTCACACGGCTATGAATCATATGTAGTCCAGCCACTTGATAACAGTTAAAATCACACATTTATTTCCTCTACTCTATACACGATTCTCTAAGTACTAATCTAACTTAAAAAGTCTCAGATACTGCTAATAGTTCGATCGCTGATAGTCTAGGCAGCTGTTATATCTTCATCGGGCACTTGCTATAAGTTCTCATGTAGATTTGGACTACTGTGGTCCGTTTTACAGTTTCTGAAGAGTTGGACTACTGTGGTCCTGTTTTGATCAGTTTAAGTGCACCTTCGTTTTTGCACTTAACTGCTAGATGGTGCGTGCGAAGTCCTTCTGTGAGGTAGCTTCTCGTCCACCTGTGTCGTTGTGTAGTTGGGTTCCCTTGCCACGCTGTGGGGTCTGACAGGGTGTTTTTCAAGGTAGCTCTTTCCGACTTGTGCGGTAGGGCTCCTCAACCAACTTGTCGTTTCTGTGGAGTGGGACGCACAGGATAGCTCGCCTGCTCGTCTGTTTGTCAAGTTCAGGCTCGTGATGACTAAATAGAATTCTGAGATTCTAAAGTCCTGCTTCCTGGTCTATGAGTGAAGATAGTTCTCTGCTAGCTATTGAGATGTTGACTCTTCCTCGTCTCTCACACGACTGATTCAAACTGTGTTAGGCTCTGACACAGTCAGAACCGGCTCTACCCGCTTAGCCTGCTGGTGATTGGTTAAAAACGGTCAGATTCAAAGTTCAAGTGCTGACTAACTACGCAGCGGGGGTCGGGCTCGCGGTGTGTACTTTATTGCTGCTATGTAATATACTGACTCTCTACTGTTACAAAGACTACACAAGGCTAAATAGTCACTGGGCAGGGTAAAACTAGCCAATTCATGACAAAGGTGGTGGGGGCACCACAGATGATCGTTAAACTCGCATACTTCATCTTTGTCTGTCTTCATCAAACCTCATGGTCTCGCTCAGTGTCAAGCCAGTCCATTCTCGAATGTTGTCCTCCCATCTTTTTTTCTGTCTCCCTCTTCTTATGCCTCCTTGCACCGTGCATTGCATGATGGGCTTTGCCAAGCCTGATGCTGTGGTGACGTGGCCATACCATCGGAGTTTCCGTTTCTTCACCACTGTGATCATGTCATCGTGTTGTCCAATGGCTTGTGTGAGGGTCTGTCGGACTTCGTAGTTGGTGATATGCTGGGTATAGGAAATGTCCAGAAGTCTTCTGTAGCACCTCATCTCCATGCTTTGTATTTTTCTTTGTAGATCTGCTGTGAGAGTCCATGTTTCGCAAGCGTATAGGAAGATGGAGATGATAAGGGAGCGCAGCAGCCTTACCTTGGACGGTAGACTGATGGTCCTGTCTTTCCAAATGTGCTTCAACCTTGTTATGGCAGCAGTTGTTTGTGCTATCCTGGAGAGGACTTCCTGTCGGGGCCCATTGTCTGATACAAGTTGGAAAACATTAAACCGACGAGACTCTTACCTTGTTATTGAGTGAACGGGTTGCATGGATACGAACAGGAGTTACACAGATTCAAGCATCGGGGCTGAATCGATCTTTACCGTGTGATTTCTTGAACTAGAAAGTGTAAACTTTAAACAGGTTTTAACAATTCCAAAATTAGTAGTTCGTAGCACAAGAGTTTGTTGTTTTTATCTCTTCACAAAATGTATTTACGTTATAAGAAGAATGGATTTTCTGATGTGAGTCACTGTATGAGAGTATATTCGTAAACAGTAACACTCTCACGGTTGGTTTAAATGATGTGGGGGCATGTCCTCGTTATCTCACATCGATTGATTACAACATGTCTGCTTGTGTCAACCACCGCAACACGCTGCGCAGTCGACACCTTCTCACACTCCCCAAGTCTCAGCAGCTGTTGAGCAGGCCCATTCACTGCAGATGGGCAGGTTTGCTAGAAGTATTGCCTCATCGCATCTATATTCCTATTCATCGCATTCCCTTATCTTCCCTTTGGAGAAGAAGGGGACACTATAGCTAACCGATCCCCGTTATGTCGCCCGGCTTAGTAGGTAGACCTCAACAGCGGTAGGAAAAGTTGGGTTCTGTTTCTGGATTCATATTGTCTTATTCTTTGTATTTTTGACGTTCAACAGGATCTCCCTCATGTATTTAATTTAAGGTCTGTACACATAGTGATTTTAGACCACTGTCTTCATCAGTGCAGATGAGGGGGGAAACTTGCAGCTGAACTGCCCAATTGTTGGTGAGCTGTGTTCAGGTTGTAATCGTATATTGCTGGTAGTTCCATCCCGTGATCTCTATTTAAGGATGGCTTGAATAGTTTGATTTAAATGGCTTCTTTGACTAGTCTTTTTGTGTGGTGAGGATCAGTATGTAGAATTTCAGTTTGTTCTGGTTTCAATTTGTGTTAGAGTTTTAGATGAATGTTCACAGATAGTTGAATGGCCTTTCTTTTCGTGTCACTGATGAAGACAGGGAGATCCTTGTGTGTTATTGTTTTTGAGTCATGAATACAAAAAAATAAGGTATTCTCAAAATCTATTCATTCTTTAGAGAGAGAGAGGGAGAGAAAGAGGGAGGGAAGGAGGGAGGGAGGAAGGAAGGGAGGGAGGAACACATCCTTGTGCAGATCATCGATGTATGTGACCGGGTATGTTGGGTGCATGTAGAGGGTGAGGATAGAAGATTACGTTATTATCTCACACATAGAAATTAGGAAATGTCTGGCTGACAGTACTACAAAAAACTGCAATAAACGTGTAAGAAAGGCAATTACAAACATTCACTCATTAAAAGTTTGAAAAGTGCATAGATTATAAGGAAGCAACAGCAAAATAACCAAATGTCCCCAATTAAAAACAATTGGAAGGGAAACCAAATTAAGACAATCCAACGCACACACACTTAGCGCATCATAACGCAGATCTATTAATTCTGAGAGACACATATTAACGTTCGTTTAATATTTGGATGGATTTAGGGACAAAGCTAGATCTGGTTAGTATAGTTTAACACTTGAGTACACGGAAACGACGTCCAGATGGGAGAACGCCTTATTGTTTGGCCAGAATATGTGTAGTGTCTCCAGCAAACATCCTGGCCTTTTGCACAACATGATATTCATACATTCAGTCTCTTCTGCTGCTCACCCGCTACTTTTCCGCACACCTTCGCCACTCTGTCAAACACATTCGTGTTCTTCATACTCAAGCCACCATACCAGGAAATACCACCAAATGTAAGAACAGATTTCAATAAAACACCCGTCAAAAGAGCAGAGGACGGACTTGTTCACATTCAAATGTCGGAGTCTGTGGAGACAGTAAATTATTGATTGACATTTGTTGTGGTTGGGCGCGGTATTGGTATCAAAATTACGTTTGTTGTCGATAACCTTCCCAAGATATTTCTACTCATTGACCGGCTCCACTTTCACGCCATCAATCAACATCAAACATGGGAGTTGGGAGGGGGGAGGGTAAGGAAGGAGGAAGGCGGGATTCTACGGAAGTCAATCAACATTTTATTATTATTAATATTATTAATATTATTATTATTATTATTATTATTATTATTATTATTATTATTATTATTATTATTATTATTATTATTATTATTATTATTATTATTATTATTTGTTGTTGTTGTTGCAATGTCTTCGTATTCCCTGTGTATTTGTGTATTTTAATTCAAGCTACTTGCTAGTGTGTTGGATTGTTTATTTCTTTTACGTTTGATTTGTTTGTATCTTGTTTTGTTTTGTCTTGTATTGTTTAGCTTTTTCTTGTGATTTTTTGTTGTTGTACGTTTTAAATTAATGTTAATGTGCTTGATTTAAAGTATTTGCGATATGCAGAAAAAAATATGGACATTTTATCTTTTCTTTTTTGTTCAGAAAAGTCACAGCATTCATTGAATCAACAGTCATTGAACCAACCCACAGTCACTGAATCAATTACCAGAGTACAGAACCACAAAGCTGTCAGCAGCTGTGTGAAATACAGAACTGTCGGCAACTGTGTGAAATACAGATAACCGGCAATTGTGTGATGTCCAGAAAGCCAGCTGTGTGAAATACAGAACTGTCGGCAATTGTGTGATGTCCAGAAAGCCAGCTGTGTGATTTACAAAACTGTCGGCAACTGTGTGATATACAGAACTGTCGGCAATTGTGTGATGTCCAGAAAGCCAGCTGTGTGAAATACAGAACTGTCGGCAATTGTGTGATTTCCAGAAAGCCAGCTGTGTGATATACAGAACTGTCGGCAACCGTGTGATATACAGAACTGTCGGCAACTGTGTGATGTCCAGAAAGCCAGCTGTGTGATATACAGAACTGTCGGCAACTGTGTGAAATACAGAACTGTCGGCAATTGTGTGATGTCCAGAAAACCAGCTGTGTTCTATCCCTCTCTTTTCCAACACTACCCCTCAATTCCTCTACACCACCAAGCATGCAGTGCGACAAGCAGCACGTCGTCCGAAAATTCGCAGTAATTAATTAATTCCAATGAATTCAATCATGGGTGTTGCTTACCGCGGTCATTCAGCAAGGTGTGAGATTGTGTGCTGCTGGTGGCGATAAATGGTGTAAATTCGTACTCGACAATAGAACAGCCTTCCACGATCTTTATAGTAGAATCTTTCTGGAATCAGTTGGAGCTGAACGGTGTTACTGGAAGGTAGAGGAAATGTCTGTGTCTGTGATAGTATACAGAAAGCGAGAATTATGCTTACATCCTGGCATGTCAGGACCTTGATTTTGACAACCACACTTTCTATACAATTTATTATTTTCTGGATAAATATTGTCTGCGTGTGACTGGTCTGCATTCCTCTGCAACTGTAAAATATATTGTCGGCAACTGTGTGGTATCATGCTGTGCGGCAATCTCAGAAACTGAAATATCATCGGCAATTGTGAAACATCGTCGGCAACTTTGTGATGCCGCCGCCAACTATGAAAGAATCATTTCCAACAGTGTTATATCGTTGGTAACTGTGAGACATTTACAGCAACTGTGTGACGTCATTGACAAAAGTAAATTAGAATCGATAGTATCGGCAACTGTGAGAGAATCCTTTTGCAACTGTGTGATATCATCGTCAGCTGTCTGTGAAATCGCCGGCAACTGTGAGATATTAACGACATTATGTGACGCCATCGGCAAGTGCCTGTTATTACCGACAACTGTGAGAAAATCTTTTTTGCATCTGTGCGATATCGTCGGCTACTGTGTAACACCGTCGGCAACTGTGTGAAATATAGATAATCGGCAACTGTGTGGCGTCCAGAAAGCCAGCTGTGTTCTGTATCCAGATAAGGTAGGACCATGGCGTCCTACGCTACCAACTTCACCACGTACATGCCAGCGTCAAGTCTTGATGCGCTCACCAGGTAGGATACGTTTATCTATATTGTGTTGTATTGTATTGTATTGTATTGTATTGTATTGTATTGTATTGTATTGTATTGTATTGTATTGTATTGTATTGTGTCGTGTTCTATTGTTGGTTGGTTGTTTTATTAACGTCTTCTTCATCGAGATGATAAGACGTACGCACGCCTTCACACACATTTACACCAGATACATCCATACATACATCCATACAGCATGGTGCGAAATTAACTTTTTTCTTTAAGGGTAAACAGGACCCTTAACTTTTAAAAAGTGAGGGTCCTGTCTGAAATGTGAGGGTCCTAATACATAATAAGCAATCGCACATTAAAAAAATTCAAACACATTTTAATAAAACAGAACTTTAATTCCCTCTTTTTATTCATTAACAACGGATATGTTTAAATAAGTACTGGTACTCTGTCTGAGTCCCAAATTTTTAATTCGAAAAATAAAAATCTCTCTCTCTCTCTCTCTCTCTCTCTCTCTCTGATTTTTTTACTCTTTTTGTATAAAAATGTTTTGATTAATTACTTTCTCAATTAAAGTGTATTAATAATGTTAATACGTTAAGCTGCTTCATCTGAAACAAAATAAGCTTTAAAATAATGTTAGTTTTATCCCAACTTTTTTTAATTAGAAAAATCATATGAACACAGAAAATGACTATAACAGAACATACTTTAAATATTCTGAAACCTTTTACCTGAGGCCTTTTTAATGAAAACAAAATCGAAGGTAAGCAGAAAAAAACTGTTCTAGTACATACATGACGTCTATGTTTATTGGTAAAAAACAGACAGTCAGCCCACAATAATGAAAAACATGACTAATTAAAAAAAAAAAAGAAGTTTCTACAGTAATTTAAGATCGCAATGCCAAACAAAATCTTTGAATGGCCTTCCATTTTTGCACAATGCATGGGTAGTCAGAGCGCGAAATTAAGGCGGGTCCGGGGCGAATTACCCTCAAATGTTGATTCGGACCCGCTCTTTTCATTTCTAGCGTGCCCGATTTACCCGCAAAAAAAATGTCAACTACGTTACAAAGTTGAGTAATCAATTCATTTTTACTGAAAAAAATCTTCGATGCAAAAATTTTTTTTGAGTGAAAAGTAGAAGGCAATAATAAATCTTCGAAAATCGATGTCGAGTACCCATTGCGCTATATGTTGCTATGGATGCGAGGTATTTGTCACTCGAGTTATTACCCTTGAATAATATTAAGTACGTCTTTTTTATTGGCTCGGAGTCACGCTTTTTGGCCAATCAATGGGCTGTTCGTATTTTCACTGTCGAGCGTCTGCTTTCACTATGAATCCCGAAAATGGCTAGTGAGAAGAGCAAATACTTTTCCATTTTTGGAAAAAGACCTGCCTCGACAGAAAACGACGATGAAAGGAAGAAAAAACAAAAGCAGTACGAGCAAGCAAAACGTAGCAGAAGCTACCAAGAAGAATGGTCTAAAAAATTTCCGTGGCACAGAAAAATTCGGCGAGAAGATGGTGTCGAAGTGTTGATCTGTGAGCCGTGCAAAAATCAGGCCAAAAAACGAGGAAACCAAGCATTTGCGCAAGGTAAAGACAACTATATTACTGGATCAACGATTTTTCGAAGCTATTCTCTCTCAAGGCATGAATGCACAGACTCTCATAAAACAAACGTTAAAAAAGAAGAGGCGGAGGTGCAGCCAGTACAAGATAGTGAAGCTGCAAGAGCTGTGAAGTATCTAGAGAAAGATGTGGCAGATAAAGTCCGAAAAATGATAAGAACTACCCATGCATTGTGCAAAAATGGAAGGCCATTCAAAGATTTTGTTTGGCATTGCGATCTTAAATTACTGTAGAAACTTCTTTTTTTTTTTAATTAGTCATGTTTTTCATTATTGTGGGCTGACTGTCTGTTTTTTACCAATAAACATAGACGTCATGTATGTACTAGAACAGTTTTTTTCTGCTTACCTTCGATTTTGTTTTCATTAAAAAGGCCTCAGGTAAAAGGTTTCAGAATATTTAAAGTATGTTCTGTTATAGTCATTTTCTGTGTTCATATGATTTTTCTAATTAAAAAAAGTTGGGATAAAACTAACATTATTTTAAAGCTTATTTTGTTTCAGATGAAGCAGCTTAACGTATTAACATTATTAATACACTTTAATTGAGAAAGTAATTAATCAAAACATTTTTATACAAAAAGAGTAAAAAAATCAGAGAGAGAGAGAGAGAGAGAGAGAGAGAGATTTTTATTTTTCGAATTAAAAATTTGGGACTCAGACAGAGTACCAGTACTTATTTAAACATATCCGTTGTTAATGAATAAAAAGAGGGAATTAAAGTTCTGTTTTATTAAAATGTGTTTGAATTTTTTTAATGTGCGATTGCTTATTATGTATTAGGACCCTCACATTTCAGACAGGACCCTCACTTTTTAAAAGTTAAGGGTCCTGTTTACCCTCAAAGAAAAAAGTTAATTTCGCACCCTGGTAGTTCTTATCATTTTTCGGACTTTATCTGCCACATCTTTCTCTAGATACTTCACAGCTCTTGCAGCTTCACTATCTTGTACTGGCTGCACCTCCGCCTCTTCTTTTTTAACGTTTGTTTTATGAGAGTCTGTGCATTCATGCCTTGAGAGAGAATAGCTTCGAAAAATCGTTGATCCAGTAATATAGTTGTCTTTACCTTGCGCAAATGCTTGGTTTCCTCGTTTTTTGGCCTGATTTTTGCACGGCTCACAGATCAACACTTCGACACCATCTTCTCGCCGAATTTTTCTGTGCCACGGAAATTTTTTAGACCATTCTTCTTGGTAGCTTCTGCTACGTTTTGCTTGCTCGTACTGCTTTTGTTTTTTCTTCCTTTCATCGTCGTTTTCTGTCGAGGCAGGTCTTTTTCCAAAAATGGAAAAGTATTTGCTCTTCTCACTAGCCATTTTCGGGATTCATAGTGAAAGCAGACGCTCGACAGTGAAAATACGAACAGCCCATTGATTGGCCAAAAAGCGTGACTCCGAGCCAATAAAAAAGACGTACTTAATATTATTCAAGGGTAATAACTCGAGTGACAAATACCTCGCATCCATAGCAACATATAGCGCGATGGGTACTCGACATCGATTTTCGAAGATTTATTATTGCCTTCTACTTTTCACTCAAAAATAATTTTTGCATCGAAGATTTTTTTCAGTAAAAATGAATTGATTACTCAACTTTGTAACGTAGTTGACATTTTTTTTGCGGGTAAATCGGGCACGCTAGAAATGAAAAGAGCGGGTCCGAATCAACATTTGAGGGTAATTCGCCCCGGACCCGCCTTAATTTCGCGCCCTGAATACATATAAAATACATCATTATATAAACTGAGCAACTGGAGAATCAATCAAAGCTTTTGCTAATCTAATGCTTATATTAAAGCTTATGTTATTAATGGAATCGATAAAAGAAAAATCAGTTGGCAAAAATTGACGCATATTACTGCATTGAAGTAATACATGTTTCAGAGAAATAGATTCACCACATATACATTTTACATTTTTACAATATTTGGTTATAATTGAGTTTAATAATATTGTATGTGTTATGCTTGAAACTGATCTAGCAATTCCACAAGGTTTATTATAGTTGCAATTAAGTTTAATGTCTTTTACAAATGTATTTTCTATAGAGTTTTGAATTTCTTTAGAAGACAACGGTATTTTTATTGTTTGAGAATTAATATTTGAAGTGTTCTATTGTATTTTGTTGGGTTGTATTGTATTGTATTGTATTGTCTTGTATTGTATTGTGTTTGAAGATGAGATTAATAAAAGGAAATAAGTGAGATTAAAGGCAGCAGACTAAACAATTTGACAATGTATTTATTTCGCTAAATGCTTCACCCGGAATTAAAAGCCAAGTGTACAATATAGTGTATTGTACTGTGTTGGGTTGGTTTGCGCGCATCGCATGCATCGTATTGTATTGTATTGTATTGTATTGTATTGTATTGTATACCAACGCACAAGGAAGTTGTCCGAGCTAAACCTAAACCGGACGTGAAGCTGTATAGATGCAGTTCATGTATGCAAATCCCACTTAGATTTGGACAGTTTTCTCATGTTAAATGTATTTTGTTGTGTTGTTACGTAATTGAATGCTATGTTTCGTTCTTGTTTTAAATATAAGACGTCTGCATTGTAACTGTAACATTCAGATCACCTAATGCGGCTCCTTTCTGTACTCACAGAGTTCAAGCTTGTTTTTATCTATTTCTTTCTTTCTCTTTTTGTTTTGTTCGTTTGTCTTTCGTGGATAGAAACTTCCTTGTTTGTAAGGATCTGTCACCCTTTGGTAGACTTCCACTCAGATCACCTGCCTCTGCCCCACTCTCCACCTTTCCCTCTTCTACACTTTCCCTCCCTCAAAGTCTCGGTCTTCACCAGAGGACCGCCACTGTCACCTCCCTCCCCTACCCTAACCCACACTCCCAAATTGTAAAGAATGGCGAAAACCCTATCTGGCCCCCAGTCTCGCCATGCCTGCGAGTGATTCTTTGAAGTTTCCCATTCTCTTGGCACGATATTATTTGGTTATTTTATTTACGACATAATAAGACGCACGCATACACTCGCGCCGCACATTTTATGATATTTTATTGTATTTTTTCATTTATTTTATAAACATTTTATTTTATTTTATTTTTATTTTATATTATATGTTCTCTCTCTCTCTCTCTCTCTCTCTCTCTCTCTCTCTCTCTCTCTCTCTCTCTCTCTGTGTGTGTCTCTCTCTCTGTCTCTCTCTCATTATCTCTCTAATTTACATTTTTAATTTTATTTATAAATTGAAAAACAAATGTTATATGGATTGTGTATATGTTTCTTATCTCTGTGCCTTTTTGGTTGATTGCTATTGGAAGTGATCTTTTTTTTTCGTCTTAAAAAAAACATATTTGTCATATTTATGTTTAATCTTTTAATTTCTGTCCGTGAGTTGTTTATATTGTCTTTCTGTACTTTCTGTTTCGTTTCTGTTCACGTTTTTAATTGGCAGTTTTGAAACTTCTCTTCTCTTCCTTCTTTTAAATGGGTGCATATAATAGCTGTTTTGTTCTCTGTACATGTTTGCCCGTCTTTGCGTTTTCTTTTGTCTGTTTTACCTTGTTCGGCTTCTTTCAGTGGTTGTATTTTTTTAGTCCTGTTCTGTACTTGTGTCTTTAAATGTCTCTTTGGGATTGTGTGATCACGTTTTGGTTATGGTTAAAGCAGGTTTATTGTCTCCACGTATTTGATTGGCTCTTTCTACTTCATTATTTGTAAGGGGTCAAGTTACCCTTTTCTAGATTCTACTCAAATCACTTCTCGCTCTCTCTTTCTCTCCCTTCCCCCCTCTCTTCCCCCCTCTCTCTCTCCTCTCTCTCTCTCTCTCTCTCTCTCTCTCTCTCTCTCTCTCTCTTCCATCTCCAACAATACCTTTCTCTAAGCCATTTACACCACAGGCCCACCGCACCACCACCGCCTTTACCATTCTCCACCATTTACTGTTTCTGATTGGTTGTTTTGTAGCTATTTTCTAATTGGTTGTTTTGTAGCTATTTTCTAATTGGTTGTCTTGTAGCTATTTTCTAATTGGTTGTTTTGTAGCTATTTTCGTCCCTACACTTCTGTAAATAGTTTGTGTTCTCTGTTCAGTTTTAAAAAAAATTTTAAACTGAAGCCTAACAAAGTTATGAATAATAAATAATGATGTGTCGTAATCAATTCTCTTTACATTTTGTCTTGAATTTAGAACGTGGAAAAATCAAATCTGGCAGAAATGTAATTGTCATTTCTCTGTCTACCTGTCTGAATACCTAGTCGGTCTTCTTATCTCTGCTTGTCTGTCTGTCTGTCTGTTACCATTTGTCTCAGTACTATCTCATCCTTAAAAAGAAGAAGACTTTTTAAACATCTTTCATGATTCCTCTTAACAGTATGTTTAGGTAGGAGGCTTGAATTGATGCTGCGTTAATTTATTTATGTTTACTGTATTTAATCTTTTGACTATTGCTACTTGTTAGAAGTGTATATGTTAATTAATTGTGAATTACGTTCAGTGTTTTGTCTCAAGTGTAATCAAGTAACGTAGGCATGTGCAAGAAGTCAATTATGTCAGACCTATACTGACTATGATGCTGTTGCTCACCTGAAGGGCAACGCTAGTGACAGGCCCTTGGATTGTGAGCTGGTTGTCCAGTAATGTGCGTCCTGAATCTATAGTGTAAGACCAAATAATGTGTATGCATTATTTATACGCATGCGCAGGAGCTTCCTGCTTCCGCTTCCGGCGTCTTGTCATTCTCGGTCATCGCTTTCCAAATAACCCCTCTGGATTGGACTTTATATGCGCGCGCGTGTGTATTTGTGGGTTTTTGTTTTTGAGAGAGAGAAAACGGAGGGAGGAGGGGGGAGAGAGGGAGAGAAAGAGCGTGAATGTGTGTGTGTGTGTGTGTGTGCGCGCGCGCGCGTGTGTGTGTTAAGAGGTACGCATTTACGATTTATTAAATTTTGTGTTGTTTTTTTTTTTCATGTAAATTCACGTACGTATTTGATATAATATCCAAAATAAAATCATCAACTGTTGTTTTGTTCTTAATTTAATAGAAAAATGTGAATGAATAATCTGTAATCTACTTTCAGTGAAGAATGTGCGTGTGTGTGTGTGTGTGCGTGTGCGTGTGTGTGTGTTTGCGCGCGCGAGGTTGTTTCCAGTCTTCTCTTTGTTTGCCTGGCCGTTTTGTCAGTCCTTTTAAGTTTTCTTCTTTCCTTTCTGTGTGCGTGCGTCCGAGCGTGCGTCCAATAGAGACAGGCAGAGATAGGGGAGATGGGAGGGCAGAGACAGACGTACCGTCAGAGACGCTTCGAAGTCACGAGAAGTCAACAAATCCTTATTCAGCAAAACAAGGGAAAGCTTTGGGGTGTCACAGTGCTATTACAATGGCATAATGACAAAAAAACAAAAACAATAATATATTTCCGAAGTCCACCCAACGGATTGATTCGTCAAATCATTTATGTCATCAAAGATTTTGTTTAAAGACGTTATTAAAATTGTATTTATTTATTCGTTCATTTTTTTGCAGCAAACATTTCAAGAGCTGTTAGATTTCTTCTTCTTCTTCTTCTTCTTCTTCTTCTTCTTCTTCCCTTTGGGCGCTCGCACGCAGAACCCCCACGTTTGGACTCACATGAAGAAGTAATGACATGAGCAGACCAAAAAAAAAAAACATACTCATCAAATCAGTTTTGCCGTTTTCCAAATGTTTAAATTCTAATGATGAAGTACTTTGTACTTTGTTTTGACAGAGTTCTGGAAGTTCATCTAGTTCCAAAATTCAATTCCTTATCAACGAAATAATGCATTGATCATGATGACAAAAACTTCGTCTTAGCTTTTATCAGCTTTGTGGTAGCACTTTCGTTTAAGTTCGGTTGGTTGTTTTATTAACGTCATTTTTCATCAAGATGATAAAGACCATACATACAGATTCACGCATTTAAACAGACATACATGAACACATACATACACAAATGTCTCCCTAACGTAACGTTTAAGGCTTTGTGCTGGTTTGCAGCTTTAAACAATTTCCAGCTAGCGACGGTTCTGATTATTTTGAGCTGTAACGATTTGAACTTCTTTTTGACAATTATTCGGCCTCACTTAAATATGTGGCGAAAAGGGAGACGACTGGTCCACGCTTGGGAGGGATTGTCTACCTTCCCTTTGTTGGTTAGTCTAACCTTGGGTGGCTCCTGCTATGCAGAATCCTTTGGTGTGGCCATTGGATTATGCAGGGCATGGCGACACGACATATGTTCTCCCCGCCTGACCATTCGTCTTCTGCTTTGGGATAAACAGGAGGGATAAATTAAAAAAATAACAGTGTAGCCGAGCGGATTGTTTGACTCCCTCCCGCCTCTCGGTCACGCCCTTGTGAACACGGTCCGACTTGAACTATTATTGTTTATTTATCCCTCGCAAGTAGGACATCAAAATTGTTGCTCTGAAAGGCGAGGAAGTGTGCTGATAGTAAGCCGGATTGCCGGCTATTAGTGCCATGACACTCCCTACAAGTCACTGCCACTGACATGCATAAAATGCCTGCAGACAATGTAGTCCTGCTCAACATTAAAAGCAGAAGATGAATGGTCAGCCAGGTAGAACATATGTCGTGTCGCCTTGTCGTGCATAACCCAATGGCCACACCAAATGATTCTGCACAGCAGGAGCCACCGAAGGCTAGACTTACCAATAAATGGAAGGTAGGCAATCCATCCCAGGCGTGGACCAGTCGCCTCCCTTTCCGACCCACATAGATATGTGTTATTTTATATTTAAGCTTTCTACATTCGTCGTTTGCGAGCTTGCAATCCGCCGTTGTGTAAAAGTCTTTGAAAATATAGTAATTGGTCTTTTCAATAGCACAAAGAACTGCTGAAAGCGATGGTCGATGCCTGATTTAACTCCAGCAGATCAAGGCTCACATTTTATGGTGTGGATATATCTCGAGGCGAGCCACAAGGGTTCGAATCCAAAAACTACCTAGAGATTTTTTCTCAGCAGACTCGATTGTCCGTAAAGGCTGGTTGTATAGTGTTTCATCTCTTCCACTTATTATTAGTTACTCGTTAGGTGAAACGTTTTAGTACATGTATATAATATTATCACATTAAAAAGCCAGACAGAGAACCCGTACGTACATGTTAAGACTAAGACGTCCCATTTTGGCGACCAGACGGATTGATTATGCGGACTGCAATGGCTAGACCACTTACACCTAGACCACGGGGATATTTATTGCACGATTTCTGATCCTGCGGCTTGTGGGACCTTTATGGCGCAGTGGTAACACATCAGTCATTTTGAGACCTACCCCTGCGCCATAGGGGATCCACAAAAGTCACCTCTGCGCCATAGAGGACCCCAAAAATCCATCCTCTGCGCCAAAGAGGACCCTCAAATTCCACCTATTTTTCATAGTGGACTCACAAGCCGCTGCGCTGTACGGACGGGAACCTAAGTGGCGTCAGTCCTGTGTTATGTTCAGACCTATAAATCAGACGACAATATTGCGAGCCGTATAACGTATTGTTCCAGAAGTGTTTAGCAAGCATTGTGAAAGGTTTGACTACTGGTGCAAGGTGGTCCCATCCACTCTCATGCGGATTAGAGTGTATAAACCGAGGTCTAGTCTAGGCAAGCCGGCATTGTACGGACTGACCCTCGTGTCCTCGACAGGTGAGTGCCGGCGACTTAAATACACCCACCATGCACTCGGCCCCAGGATTGTGCTCAGTTGTCTGGGTCCTCTGACAGTGCGCTTACGGCAGCAAGTTGGCAGCTTGATTTAGATCCCGTATCGGCCAGCGCCTTGAGCAGCTCTGGAGCTGAAAAAGCGCTATCTAAGAACGATACATAGCCAGCAACAGTCAGCATAGGGGGTAGAGCAATCTCCAATCTTCGTTTTGCGGATGACATTGATAGATTGGCTGGAGAGGAACAAGAACTTGAACAGCTGGTACAGAGGCTTGACACCACGTCCAGAACTTATGGAATGGAAATACGTGCAGAGAAGACCAAAATGATGACCAACAACACCAATGGCATCAACATGGACATCAAAGTCTAAGGCCAATCCCTCAACACAGTGCATAGCTTCAAATATTTAGGAGCCATTGTATCAGACAAATGGGTCCCGACAGGAAGTCCTCTCCAGGATCGCACAAACAACTGCTGCCCTGACAAGGTTGAAGCCCATTTGGAAAGACAGGACCATCAGTCTACATTCCAAAGTAAGACTGCTGCGCTCCCTTGTCATCTCCATCTTCCTATATGCTTGCGAAGCATGGACCCTCACAGCAGATCTCCAACGAAGAATACAAAGCATGGAGATGAGGTGCTACAGAAGACTTTTGGGCATTTCCTATACCCAACACATCACCAACGACGACGTCCGACAGACCATCACAAAAGCCATTGGACAACACGATGACCTGCTCACAGTGGTGAAGAAACGGAAACTCCGATGGTATGGCCACGTCACCAGATCATCAGGCCTTGCAAAGACTATTCTGCAAGGCACATTGCAAGGAGGTAGAAGAAGAGGGAGACCGAAAAAGAGGTGGGAGGACAACATTCGAGAATGGACTGGTTTGATACTGAGCGAAGCCATCAGGGCTGCTGAGGACAGAGAAAGATGGAGTATGCTGGTTAAACGATCATCTGTGGTGCCCCTACGACCTCCGGGTTACGGGACAGGATAGGATAGGAAGAACGATACAATAAGTAATAGTAATAGCAGTAGTAGCAGCAGCAGTAGTAGTAGTAATAGTAGTAGTAGTAGTAGTAATTTTCTTGTTTATCTTCTTCTAGTTTTCTTGTTGTTGCTCTTCTTCTTCTTCTTCTTCTTCTTCTTCTTCTTCTTCTTCTTCTTCTTCTTCTTCTTCTTCTTCTTCTTCTTCTTCTTCTTCTTCTTCTATAGTGGTAATGCAGACTTTTATCATTGAAATTGAAATGATTTGTCAAATGAGGAGACAGCTGCATGCAATATTTCCGGTAAATATCTCGTAATACGCAGGGGAGCAGACACACAGACAAATAAACTTGGAAGTTTCGCTGTACAAAGGGCCAAAGAGAACTAGCACATAACTACAGACCATTGATCATACAAGATTGAGCTAGTACACAAATGCAGACCATTGATCATACAAGATTTATTCGTCAGACGCTCACATTACTATTCCAGGCAGAAACAAAATATGGTTACACAAAAGACACAAAAATATTACAGGGTGTTACGTTGAAACGCGCATGATGGTAGGCCTACGTGTACGCGCACGATAGATCCGATCGTTTTGTTTTGCAAAGCATTCAATAACAGAATGGATTTACCTTTGATTTGATTTTGCGTTGTTGTTAGACAAAGCTTTTTTTATAACGTAGGTGATTTTTGTTGGTCGATATTATTTGAGAAGTTTCTAGAGTTGGATGTTTACTATCGATCGAATCTTCGCGATAAACGTCGATAGCTGAGAAAATTCTTGGACCGTGAGGAAAGATGTATGACGTAAGACAGTGATGACGAAGTTTATTTTTATTGGTTGTATCGCGTCACTCTGGAATATTCTGACGTTATCTGGAGTCTAGAAAAACTATATAAGTGATGCACTGGGTAGAGAAAAAAAGTGAAAAGTGAAAAAGCGATTGTATGCAGTTGATGATGTACGCTGAATAAAATTGTAAAACTTCATACGACGACTCCTGCCTTGTTGCTGAGTGAACGGGTTGCGTGGATAAACGAATCCGAGTTACACTTATCAGGATTTAAGCATTGGGGCTGAATCAACTACTGATAGAAAAACACCAAACGTGTGTAACACAGGGTAGGTGAGAGAGAGAGAGAGAGAGAGAGAGAGAGAGAGAGAGAGAGAGAGAGAGAGAGAGAGAGAGAGAGAGAGAGAGAGAGAGTAAACATTGCATGACAACCACTCTAGTCCAAGCAGCTTGGTACAGCCCTCTCGATGCTGGCCATGATAAAATGGAGGTTACCGGGGCCTAATGCCCATCACCCTAACAGAAAAAGATGAAATATAGACAGAACAAAATCGGCACGCCCCGCCGAATCCCATATTCCAGACTTTTGTTTTTGTCATTCCGAGAAAAGTGATGTAGACGGTGGAGACTTTGTGTGAGTGATATTATTTTGAGCACCGAACATCCTCCTGTCCTTGACATTGACATTCTATTTAAAAGGCCTCAATTGGGGTGTCGGATAGCGCAGTGGTTGGAGCACTCGCTACTGTGTCGCAAGTTAAGCATCGTCCAGAGCGGTTAACACTTGGATGGGTGACCGCAAAACGTGAAGCGACAAATAACAACGCCCCCAGTTGACTCAACTGTGACTGAGTACCTACTCTCTTAAGGGTGGGGAAGGTAAAGCAGCGAGGGAGAGAGATGAGCATCACCCTCATTACGCTGGCCCAAGATAAGTGTGATCTCCAACATCACGCTCCCCTACGGCCACAAGGCTATGGGACTACCTTTACCGTTTGATACCTTTACCAATTGGAAAGCTTTGGTTACCTTTGGCAAAAAGGGGTTTGCCCGAAATTTGGCATCGTTGTTACACTTTAACAATGACAGAGAGGGCTTTTATTGGTCAATCCAACCGCTAAAGTTTCAATTTCCAATTTTTTTTAATTGTGACAGGGAGTGCTTTCCCCTGGTTAAAGATACACCAATACCATAGCCGGGTGATCTTTGACCCTATTTGTAAAACGCGCGGCTTCAAGAGTGCGTCTGATTGTGTCTGGGGTTTGGTCGGGTGTATTACATCAACCTACGACGACAAACCTTACAGAAAAGTTTTATTATGGGTTTTGTCTCATACCGTTGTTGTTAATCAGTTTATAGTCCCCTCTCTTCCCGATAAGGATTTTCAGAGAGGAGACTCATTTCTCATACCGGCTTTGGTAAATGCTATTTATAGCTTACAGAGTGGAGGCTAGCTGTTGCTATTAATAGACTGCGGAATTAATTAATTAATTAAAAAACAAAAAAACAACACCATTATACTTTCCAAAGTGCATTTTTGTTGTAATCATTTTTTCCCAGTGGGACAACGCTCACTGTCATTGTTAAAAGGCTCTGTAGAGGGGACATGGTCAAAGACGGGTCCGGGTAGCTCAGTTGGTAAGAGCGTCTTGCTAGTAACCGAAAGGTCGCTGGTTCGAATCCCGGATTGGTCAACGTGTGATCATATTATTTTCCCCTTTACCAACAACTGGCCCGCTGGTGTCAGTATAAATCGGTCCAGTAGTCACCTATATGCGAAAGTGTCGTGTGACTATAATCTACATACAAACAAACAAACATGGTCAACGTCGGTTCCTTTCAGGCTTGTGGACGTATTTGGTGGATTTATCTTACAGTATAATTCTTTAAAAAGAAAAAAAAAGCTCTTTAATGTGCGTGCTTAGGTGTGTGTGTGTGTGTGTGTGTGTGTGTGTGTGTGTGTGTGTGTCTGTGTCTGTGTGTACGTGTGCGGAGCTATAAGCCTTTTAATGGGTGACTGACCTTGCTTTTTATGCAGGAAATGGGTGTGTGTATTAGCCACCCACTTTTTTCCAGCCACCCTTATTTTCCTAAGTACAGAGGAGTGCTCCTTTAGTGCATGGGAGTGCAGTTGTAGTGCATGAGAGTGTTTTAAGTACAAAGGAGTGTTCTATCCAAGACGGAGAAATTTCGGGAAAATTTGCAAGTTCGACCTATTTCATCGCCTATTTGAGACGAACTAGGTCAACTTTTGAGACGGAAAGAGCCAATTTTGCATTAGATTCTTACATCTTTAGAAGAAATTTGCGTTCTTTCCGTCAAAAAAACACTTTCCCATTCCCACATACTTAGTAAAACCCAGTTTTGGTGTTCTACATACTTGTGTATTCCTGTATGTGTGTGTCTCTGTTCCTGTGTGTGTGTGTTCACGCGCAAGTGAGCGACTGAATTAAAACCAGTTTTATGTTACTGGAATGCTTCAATGGAGTTAAGGATTACTTTAACAGAAGATCCGTTTCTTTCGAAAATATAAAGTGTCCAAAAAAAGACGAAAACCTCGAGCGGTATGTCTGTACTGATGTGTACCAAGTGTACTGATGTGTACTAAGTGTACTGATGTGTACCAAGTGTACTGATGTGTACTAAGCGTAGTGAGTCAGTATACGGCTCCTAATATTTGGGCTTTTCGTTAATATATGCTGGTTCTTAAATGTCTGTAGCATTAAACACAATAAAACAAACACGTTTCTGATGCCATTCACTATCACCTAGTATTAAAAAAACAACCAAACACTGAAATTCTTGAGAAGCTTTTACCGTCTTCCCTCTCCCCTCTCTTCTCTCCCCTCACCCCTCGCCACCTTGCACCCCTCCCCTGTGCCACACTCCACACCCAACATTCGCCTCCAACGTGTGGCCTCGCACGCTTCTACTGCCAACACGCAACAGAGACTGGCTTGAAGAAATAATTAATGTGTTGGATTTGAAACAGGCGCTGCTGAATGATTAATCTAGCACATTGGGCTATGAGAAATGTAGATGATTATTGTAAATGAATAGTTCTTATCAAGACCGCTTGCCAGGTCAAAGAGCTGCTCAAAACGCTGGCCTAAACCTAACACTCAAACCGCGAATGACAGCTATATGACGCAACAAGCTGCCCTTGTCCAACGCCCCAATACTGCTAAAGGTGGTTACGTTTTGCAGGCGCTTTGATAGCGTTGTTGTTAGTGAGGGGACATAGTTCTGTTTCATAAGCAAGGTGGTTGTTACCACGTGGATGGGCGACCATCGAGTCATTCCGCAAGGGGTATTTACCAGACTGGGCGCGGCGCTGCACTACTTGTACATCTATTTCGATCGAAGATTGTTATTTTGAGGACGAAAGAAACGAAAGAAGAGTATCGTTATGGCAGAACATTGCACAATAAAGGCTCCAGCCAGATGTATGTGCCCACTTTGGGTAATTACCTCCACACATAAAAGCAAACATTAAAACCCATATTACTCAGGTATACGTAAAATAACAGCGTTCAATACACAACTCCAGAATTTATATACATCCAATACCCAATCCATCAGATGCATATAAAGTAGCTGCTAGCCTTCAATACAAAACTTCCATTATCGCTCAACACACAGCAGTCCAGCGACGAAATGCATTTTATCGTGATATATAGAAGCAACACATTAACCGAGAAAGTTAAATTATGATAACCCCCGCTAGTTTGAATGTAGGTCTCAGTAAGCGTTGTACTGATTTTCAGTTTGAAGTCCTTTTGCGTTATTGTTGCCTCTAGGTAATGACTCCCTCGTATTATTTTGTGTAGTTTAGGGCTCCATAAGAGAAGGCCGTTCGATAGAGAGCTGTTGTCAAAAAAAAAAAAAGCTCAGTAAAAAGATTTTTTCGGAGATCTGTTTACAAAATGCGGTTGATTGGAAAAATTCGCCCAGTAAAATAACGGTCTTGATTGGAGGCATTCATTATTGAACAAAATGTTCTTTAATCCGAGAAGATCGGCTCAATGTCAACATCTTTGTTTGGAGAAGATTGCTAATCAAGACTCCTCAGCATGTATCTTTGATCGTAGAAATGTGCTCAACTTGTGACATTGATAGTAAAAGTTCGCTTAATAAAGTGGGATGGGGTGTGTGAGAGTGGTTTTGAATGAGTGATAGATGTGTGACAGTGCTGAACAAACACATTTCGTTTCCTTTTTTTTGCCGCCCCATATTCCAGACATTATCTCATTCAAAAGAAGAAAAGAACATTATTTGTTTAAGAGGAGGATGATGAGGAGGAGAGGAAGAAGAAGAAGAAGAAGAAGAAAATGATGATGATGTTACTTTTACGCATCTGTGTCCCTATTTTATGCCACATTTACCAGCCCACTATCTAGATCATCGGCATCGTCATTTCTTCTTATTTTTTTTCTTCTTCTTCCGCTTATTCGTGTTCTTGTTCTTCATCTACTTGTTCTTGTTCTTCTTGTTCTTGTTCTTCATCTTCTGCTTGTTCTTTAACTTCTTCATCTTCTTCTTGTTTTTGTTCTTTTTCTTGTTTTTGGTCTTGTTGTTGTTGTTGTTGTTCTTCTTCTTCTTGTTCTTCTTCTTCTTGCTTTTGTTCTTGTTCTTTTTCTTGTTGTTCTTCTTCTTCTTGTTTATGTTCTTGTTGGTCTCGTTTTTCTTCTTCTTCTAACTTCATGTCTTTATTTTTTTCTTTAATTCTTTTTTTCCCCAACGGGTGTACATTCATTTATTACACAACATTAAAGGAAAAAAAAGAAGAATGGAGAGAAAGAAAGAACCTCAAGATTCATCTCGTTTCAAAGCAAACACTATTTTCCATCTTTCTTTGGGCTCAGTCCTATTGCTCCCAATGTCGTCTCGGCGGCGAAGTAGCACCTCACAGAACCCAGTTGACCTGTCAAGACGTGCATGCGGCTGGCTCATTTAAACCTGCCTACCGATCAATCAGGGTTGGGCTGAATGGTCAAAGGCGTTACCCAGCGCGCGTCTTGAGGGAATTTGTGCGGTAACGTGGGTTCACTCTGAGTGTTTGGTTCGGTCCTGACTTCCTACCAAGCGAAGGTGCATTTATTTAGCGCTCTGCTCCAAGCAATTGTGTCACGCTCAGAGTTTTTAGAAAACTAATTGTGTCCATGATGGGCCTGCTTAACCGTAGGTAGCTGTTTGAGTTAGTAGGCCCTGCGTAAGAACAATCCACCAACCAAGCTATGTAACACGTGTATACAGTTTCATAATTCTAATCAACGCGTTTTTCTGTTTATATTTTATTTATTAGCTTTTCTGTGGGGGTAAAGTCGTATGTAGTTTTGTTTTGCAGGTGTCCCTGAGGAAATAAAGGGAATTTATGGAATAAAATGACTTGACTTAAACTTGTTTTGACCTTACATTAATAAGATTTTGCTGACAGGAAATTATTTGACCGTTCCTGTTTACGACGAGGTTAAGACTCGAATCTACAAACTGCCTACCAGCTGATAGTTGTATCTCTCTCTCTCTCTCTCTCTCTCTCTCTCTCTCTCTCTCTCTCTCTCTCTCTCTCTCTCTCTCTCTCCCTCTCTCTCTCGCGCGCGCGTGCGTGCGTTCTCTGTCTCTCTCTCATTCCTTTCTCTCTCATTCCTCTCTCTCGCACACGCACACACGCGCACAAACGAACTAACAAACTAATTTGATAACTAACTATTCAAGGTTACTTCTTCAGTGTGTGCACGCGGCAAAGATAGATCCCCAAAGAGCCCGCGGAAAATATAAATATCATCAAATCCCCAACAGGGCCTCACATATCAATTTCCAGCATCATTCTTCAAACACGGCCTTTCTTGCCTTGATTCTTTTTCCTTTTCCTGTCTTTCTTTCATTAAAAAAAATCAATTCCTTCTTTCCTTTATTATATCATGCACACTCTTTTCTGACATATTGTCTTGTTGTTGTTGTTGTTGTTGTTGTTGTTGTTGTTGTTCTTCTTCTTCTTCTTCTTCTTCTTCTTCTTCTTCTTCTTCTTCTTCTTCTTCTTCTTCTTCTTCTTATTCTTCTTCTTCTTCTTCTTATTCTTCTTCTTCTTCTTCTTCTTCTTCTTCTTCTTCTTCTTCTTCTTCTTCTTCTTCTTCTTCTTCTTCCATGCCTTCTTCTTCTTTTTCTTCTTTTTCTTCTTCTTCTTCTTCTTCTTCTTCTTCTTCTTCTTCTTCTTCTTCTTCTTCTTCTTCTTCTTCTTCTTCTTCTTCTCTTTCTTCTTCTTCTGCTTCCATGCCTTGTTCTTCTTCTTCTACATCTTCCTCTTCCTCCTTTTCCTTCTGATGTGGAGTTAGATCCTGTATCGGCTAACGCCTAAAGCAGAGCCCTTAAGCTGAAAAAAAAACACCTATTTAAAATATGTTATTTCTTATGACAGCTATTTTTTTAATCTCTTCCGTATATTTATATTTGAAATTAATTCCTTTTTCTGCCTTCCTGCTTCTAATGAATATTTATTTTCTCGCATGTGTCCAATATTCAGAACAAGTCCGCATGTCCGTACATTTTTCTTGGTCCTCGTAGAAGTCTTTACGCTATTTGCATATGATCGTCTGATCCTTAGAGGCTCCGATCCATAGATCAATGTCCATAGCGACGAATTCTGTCTTTATTATTGACGACAATACAAGTGTTCTTGAGTACCTCATGCAGCGAAGAGTCTGTTCAGTTTCGTTCCTTCAGCCATTTTGTTTTGTATGCGAGGTAGTTCAAAAGAAACTTCCTATGCTTGTACGATCAAGGGAGATAATCCCTTTACTTCTCTAGCAGAAGACATTTGGAACAGTCAAAAGCGAACGTTGGATTCAATGTTCACTAAATATTAGAAACAAAATATGTATGACTTAGGCCATTTATTACTGTTGCACACGATCTTTTCAACGGTCAAACACTAAGTTGTTTCAATGTTCGCAAATATTGCACACACAAAAATGTATGAATTTATTAGCTAGAAGTAATCTCTTACCTTGAGTTGGACATTTGTAAACGTTTTTGTGCAGATTTTATCTCAACCTCAAACGCACTTTAAGGCAAATTTACTGTCACGTCACCCGAGCGGGCTCAGCGACTTCAGCTCAACAGCGAGGAGTGCAGGGATACAAACTCAAACTAAAAAATCTAACACAAATGACAGATGAACACTTACACTCTTTTATTCAACATACAAACCTTTATCCGGACCCACAACCCCAACAATAAACAAACAATGACCTCCCTTGTCTAATTCGAGACCCCCTTGACACTGGTCATAAGATGCCAACACATTCAAGATAGAATAATATGAAAATAAAGATGAAATGACACAACTGATGGCTTAAGTGTTCAGTCACCAAGCTTTGAAGAAACGTCTTTAACTATTGTCAAACTTTATACACCGTGAAACAGAACTCCCTTCAATCCGAACTGATTAACATGTCTGAAGGTGCACTAAGACTTTTGCATCTATCAGTTTGTAGTAAATAGTCACAGGTCTATATATATGTTTATGTGCGTGTAAAGTGGTATGTATGCTTGT
Organism: Oncomelania hupensis; assembly: GCA_036898135.1. Taxonomy (NCBI): domain Eukaryota; kingdom Metazoa; phylum Mollusca; class Gastropoda; order Littorinimorpha; family Pomatiopsidae; genus Oncomelania; species Oncomelania hupensis. The sequence goes on along the minus strand of CM072519.1, from coordinate 3,011,050 downwards.
GAGTGAGCACGATCCTGAGAGTGGAGGAACCAGGCAGTAGTCCTCCCAGTGGCAAGGGTCTTGTAGCGCCCAGGCGGCAAAGGCCTCACACCGTCTCAGCCCGGCACCCAAGACACCAGCGGATAGAGCCACAGCATCCAAAACCCAACAACCGCAGTAGAAGCACGTAGAGGTTTAGCGTGCGTCAGAATTTGTGTCGTCACATTTACATTGTTAAGTTAATGGAAATTGTGAAGTTAATTTATAATTTACATTGTGAAGCTAATTTATATTGTTAAAGGTAATTTAAATTGGCGATGTTATTTAAATGACGCAGGATTCCTACACCATCTCCTGCAATATTTATTTTAAAATGACACCAATCTTCTGTGTTTAGTAATATTTTTTGACATTTTTTTCAGGATTCGTCTGAATAATTAACCTATTTGAAAATTGAGAGGAAACAGGAGGAGGGGGGGAGGCACACTCGTGCTACACACACACACATACACACACAAGCATCAGGCACTCATTCAGTACACCTACACAGTACTTATGTACATACACACATACAAACATACATACATACATACTCATGCGAGCAGATATACATGGAGAGTGCCTGAATTCAGACAATAAGACAGACAAAGAGACAGACAAAGAGACAGACCAACTGATAGACAAACAAGACAGACACAGGGAAACACGAGATACTCTGTACGCCCGGCGATCAATGAACAATGTTAAACTTCAATGAACGTCCAAACCCCCACATTTGCGATACGGCAGTCGAGAATAATAACCATCCCAGAGAACAGTGTGTAGGGACCTAAATTAACTCTGAACCACCAGAACAAACATACTGCGCAGATGGACAGTGAAAATGGCCACTTTTATCGTGTCCACAACGGGATTCGAACCTGTGTCATCAGCGTGCCAGGCGAACGCTCTACCACTGAGCTCCTCACTCCACCGCCCCCCCCTTTCCTTCTCTCCCTCCGCCAAGCAATAATTCAACATCCGAATGCTTGAAAGGGGACATCACTGGCAAGATGACGCGGGTAGGCTTAGTGGGATTAGAGCGAATGGGATTGAACCATTGCCTCTTAACTCCATCGGTCATTGCAGTCTAGCAGGCAGACAATGTATAGACTGCTGTAATAGTCATCGACCGCAGTCTCCAAGCTGTCGTGGTCAAAGATGTATGGCTAGAACTTTAACCAATGAAAGGCGCCGTGACTTTTCACTTTGACCAACGACAGCATTCGTTCTTGTTTATTTTGACCTATGACCCGCCGCCGTTACATTTTACATCGACCAATGACAAGCTTTGACAGTAAATCGCGCCATTTCACGCAAATCGCGCCATTTCACGCAGCCAACCGGATTCGAAGACCCAGTTTGGATAATTTTTTTTAATCAGGGTAAACCAGGGTCTGTTCTTGTACAAAGAGAAGAAGAAGAAGAAGAAGAAGAAGAAGAAGAAGAAGAAGAAGAAGAAGAAGAAGAAGAAGAAGAAGAAGAAGAAGAAGAAGAAGACAGGTGATGAGGAGAAGAGGAAGAACAAGAGGAGGAGTTGGTGGTGGAGGAAAAGGAGGAATAGAAGAAAAAGAAAAGGAAGACATTTGAAAATTAACTGCATCCATGCATTTTTTTTTTTTTTTTTTTTTTTTTTTTAAATATTAGAGAGCATTCATACCCCCATTGTAATTGCCAAATCTGGATAAATAAAGTTGTTTGAATTGAATTGAATTGAATTGAATTGAATTGAATTGAATTGAATGCCATCATTGAAAGAAAGAGAAGACGACAACAACATGGAACACCAACAATAACAAAGTAGATCTTGTCAAACCAATGCCAAACATTCAGACCTGAATAAAATGAAGTCCTATGAATGGAGTTTAAAAGTCTACACTCACCATGGCCAATATGGCAGACGGGGATGAACATTCCTGGGAACAAAGGGTAAAAACCTACCTAAATCAACGCTGAACCACCAGAGCAATCATATTGCAAGGATGCCACTTTTATCTTGACCACCACGGGGGGTTCGAACCTGGAAACTCCCGACATGTAAACATGAGAACTCCCAACATATAGACATGAGAACTCCCAACATATAGACATGAGAACTCCCAACATATAGACATGAGAACGTAGACTGCACACGTGTTTGTGGCCTGTTCGTGTGTGTGTGCGTGTGTACGTACCATCGAGCCCTGTAATGAATATTAAGCAAATTACACTCGTTTAACATAATCATACCATCGTGCAAGGCAAGAAGGAGACAGAAAAAGAGGTGGCAGGACAACATTCGAGAATGGACTGGCGAAGCCATGAGGGTTGACGAGGACAGAGAAAGATGGAGTACGCTGGTTAAGCGATCATCTGTGGTGCCCCAACATACAATAATAACAATCTTGTGAATCCGTAATAAGCGAGCAATGCTCTCCATCGCAAAATTGTGCATTCAACAAGACAATTAGAATAGATTAGCCATATAGAATCGCACTGAACATTCTAAAGTAGGGTGCATGAATGAATGAATGAACATTTAAAGTTTAACGTCTACGCCCACCATTGGCGATACGGTTGACGGAGATAATCATCTCAGGGAAGAAGGGTATAGTTACCTAAATCAACACTGACCCACCAGAACAATCGGGTGCATATTTACAGTATGTTCAACCAGAAGACCCGGTAAATCAAGGTGACAGTTATTTAGCCCCTCGACCTGTGAGGGTGTTGGGGAGAGGGAGAATGGAGGGGGGAAAGGAAGAGAGAGAGTGTGTGTGCGTGTATGTGTGTGTGCACGTGAACAAACGCACAAATGGGTAGCAGACCTTGACTTTCTTAGTAACAAATGGGTTTATTTGCTTGGAACCCAATTTTTTTTTCCAGGACCCCACTTTTTTCTAAGTGCGCGGGAGTGCTCTTTTAGTGCATAGGAGTGCAGTTGTAGTGCATGAGAGTGTTTTAAGTACACAGGAGTGCTCTATCCGGGACGGAGAAAATACAGTCAATTTTCGGAAAAATTTTGAAAAAAATTCGACCTATTTCATCGCCTATAGGAGACGACCTAGGTCAACTTTTTGGACAACGGTTCGGGTAAGGGTTAGTTGTAGATCTATCCCTAGCCCTTGCCCTAACCCTAACCCTTTTCCGTCAAAAAATCACTTAATGATTCCTACATTCTTAAATAAACCCAGTTGTGATGTATTGCAAATATATATATATATATATATATATATATATATATATATATATATATATATATATATATATATATATATATATATATATATATATATATATATATATATATGTGTGTGTGTGTGTGCGTGTATGTGTGTGTGTGGAGAAGGAGGGAGAGGAATGTGAGAGTAGGGATGAAGAAGAAGAATTAAAACTTCGAATGAACATTGAAGTTTATCGTCTACACCCACCATTAGCGATATGGGCCGACGGGGATAAGTGTCCCAGGGAAGAGAGGGGTAGGAGACCTAAATCAACACTGATCCACCAGAGCAACCATACTGCCAATGTGGACATTGAAAATGACCCCTTTTATCTTGCCTACCACGGGATTCGAACCTGAGAAAGCAGGCGAGCGCTGCCACTGAACTGTGGTGGTGAGACAATGAACGCTACTGCAGTCCGTCAGCTCTGTCAGCGGCCTTTGGTGATACAAGGCAATACAATACAACGCAGTACAATGCAAGACAGCACCACTTTCTTCTCTTTCTCTGTATCGCTAAAGATCAGCGAGGGTTTTGTCCGGGTACTCCGGTTTCCTCCCTCCTCTCAATAATGGTATTGGATGCAGTCGATCTAAAATGCCCAAAATATAAATGGGATTTCCTGTCCATCTTCTATCTGCCTTTAAACCTCACGTTTGAGTGATAGACGTGTTATGGTCATGCCACACGAGCGTCAAATCTTGAATCCAGTTCATGAAATCACGACAAAATCCCTTGATTGTTCTGTGGCACCCTGTGCATCGCGAATCCAGATTCTTTGAATTGGCTCCGATTGCCGACTTTCAACATGTTCTAATTCCGTGAGTCTCGATTGTGTGATTCGGACCTTTTGGCCAATGAGAAGCAGAATACGATTCACGTGATCACAACACACGTACAGCAAAACTTCAAGACCAACAACCCTCAAGTTTGACTCGATGTGCGACTTTCGTGTGGCACTGCGCGATTCAAGTCAAAATGAAATTCCGACTTCGAAGTCGAAAATTGCTCCGATTCGCGTCAAGTCCAGTAGATTTGACGCTCGTGTGGCATGGGCTTTACAGTAGCTGTGTGCGTACGAGTGAGTGAAAACGTGTGAGCGTGTATGTTGGTTAAGATCGCGGCGCTTTGAGCCTGATTGTTGGTTTTGGGGAAAAGCGCGTATACAGCATGCAGTATTATTATTATTATTATTATTATTATTATTATTATTATTATTATTATTATTATTATTATTATTATTATTATTATTATTATTATTATCCCTAACCCCTCCGCCCCCTTTCTCATTCCCCTCCTTACCTCCTTACCTCCCTCCCTCTCTCTCTTTTCCTCTCTCTCTCCCTCCTTCCTTCTCCCTCTCGCTGTCTCCCTTACTCTCCAGTAGCGTATCATTTACTTTCTTCCACTAAAGGAAAAACTTCCTGCCACTGTGGCACTCAGCCAGGCATGTTTTGTCCACAACTAAGACGAAAGGCTTTAGCCAAAGTTAGGACAAAGTTGTGAACAAGGGACGTGCACTCGTTACAGCAGTTTCCAATTTCTTGTGCCAGCTTTCTTGCACGTTCTGTTTGCATCAAGTAACAACCCAATTCCTTTGGACGCTCACTTCACTGGCTTCCAGCCTCTCAAAGAATCCAATTCAAAGTCTGTATAAATGCAGGTGGCTCTATCGATTGGCTCCTTCGTAGCGACCTCAAAGTGTCCAGGCACTATCAAGACAATTAAACTCTTCCTCTGACGCTCTCATAAAAGGCATGCGTTGCCAAACAAGCTTTATGTGATTTATTCGCAGTGCAGGCGTCTTCAATTTTGTAACTCTCTGCTCCATTCTCGCTTCTAGCAAGCTCTCCAAACATTCTTTCGTTGAAATCTAACCTTAAAACTCACCTCTGCATCAAAAGCCGTTTTGGAGACATGCCAAGGGCACGTCACTTTACACAGCAATGAAAAGTTGTACCCCGTTCCATTAAATTCTTCCCCAAAAATATACACCCTCAGCCAAACCTCCTTCAACATCATCTTGATCTGACCCTGTAGTGGAGGAAATAGAGGGTGCATGAAACGCGATTTGATTGGATTTTCCTGACTTTACAACCACGAAATGCTCAACAATAACAAGACCCAACTTCATTTGCACGAAAGTTGAAGAGAGAGCACTTCGCCTTTCATCATTACTCCCACAATCACCACCCAGCCAGGAAATGCGGTCAGAAGGAGGAAGCCACTCAGCGGAAACACATGCGCCTTTCTGGAGATAATTTCCGGATGTGACATCAGCTTGCACCTCTTTTCATTAATTAGTATGTGCTAGAAAAGCTAACTTGTTTGTGTTTTTTTCGGTTCTGCTTGTCAGTTAGGCTACTGAGGCGCACGCTTAACGGACCAGGAGTGAGCCCTCTTTCAACCAAGTTGTGGTCCTGATTCGGCTCTCTGCCGTCCGCTAGACCCCTTGAACAATAACTAATTAACTAACTAACTAACTAACTAACTTTACAGAACTTAGGAAAGACAGCCTCGTGAACCGGAGTGTGGAGGGTTCGAACCTCGCTTCCCCGAAAATGGAATTAAAATGTGATCTAGCAGTCTCAAGTTGCAAACACTGATGCTGACTATCGCATACTGTATATTGTGTACAGAAATGGAAACCTTGATTTAAAAACATTTCTTCTTTATTAATAATTTGATAAGATCAATTAGATTGTTGTGTTTGTTTATTTGATTTAATTTTTGTTTTGTTTTGTTATTGTATTTTCGGCTCCCCCACCCATCCCCGTTTATTCGTTTGTAACATTATTCTTTTTAAATGACTGAATTGCAGAGAACAACTAGTCTTTAGGTTAGGAAACTTCAGTACCTGTCAGATTCCCTTTAACTGTGTCGACCCAATACTGTAACAACTTTATTCTTTCCTTTATTCCTTCCTTCCTTCCTTTATTCCTTCCTTCCTTCCTTTATTCCATCCTTTCTTTATTTCTGTATTCCTTCATTTCTTTCTTCCTTCCTTTATTCCTCCCTTCCTTCCTTTATTCCTTCCTTCCCTACTTCCTTCCTTCTTTGATTCATTCCTTCCTTTATTTATTCCTCCCTCCCTTCCTTTATTCCTTTCTTTATTCCTTCCTTCCTTCCTTTATTCCTTCCTTCCTTTATTCCTTCCTTCCCTTCTTTCTTCCTTATTTGATTCATTCCTTCCTTTATTCCTTACTTCCTTGATTCCTTCCTTTATTCATGCCTTCCTTTATTCCTTCCTTCCTTTATTCCTTCCTCGTCTTTGAGATCCTAATTCACTATAACGTTGCTACCTTCCTCATCCTTCTCCCTTCCTCTGTACCTGTCCTTCATTTTTTCTGTGTCGTCAACAACTTTCTGTCCCTTACGTGTATTTCCTGCCTTTGTGATGGAGGTCTTTCCCGTTTTCTTCTCTGTAATACTACAAGTTGGGACTTCTCTGTAATACTACAAGTTGGGACTTCTCTGTAATACTACAAGTTGGGACTTCTTGGGACAAAGGTTGTGGACGGATCAAGCCGTATGCTTGTATTACAGCATATATGCATAATGCAGAGGCATGCCATCACACGCAGCTTGGCACTTCGGGGTGCAGAAAGAGGGGGCGGGGGGTGGGGGAGGAGAGAGAACGAGAGAGAGAGACATAGAGAGTTTGAGCGATAGGGAGAGTGAGAGAGAGAGAGAGGGAGAGAGGGAGATAATTTGAGCAATAGAGAGACGGAGAGAGAAGAAATATGAGCGATATGGAGAAGGACAGAGAGAGAGAGAGAGAGAGAGAGAGAGAGAGAGAGAGAGAGAGAGAGAGAGAGAGAGAGAGAGAGAGAGAGAATATAACTTCTTTTTAACAAGGGTAAAAGATTAAGCACTAGGTGTGCTTTTTTTTACACCTTGGTGCTTGTAAAATAACAATTAGGATAACAAAATAACTTCATAACAATAACATCATAATGTAACAATATAATCAAGATCTTCGCGCGCGCACACACACACGCACACACACACAACTTATGTAAAACAATCTAATTGAATACATGAATTTTTATCTTAGAACTCTTGCTAAGTAGCTAATTAACTAATTTTAATGTCCTGTAAAAGATGGTTTCTAAAGGTTGTTGTTGTTGCATCAATTTTTATTCATCAGATTAACATAAGTTGTACTGATAAGTTTCTAAAGGATGTGTATTTAGTGACTGCACTGCGGAGAACTTCTGGAAATATTAATATTAACAAAACCCAAAGCGCGGCGATCTGAAGATATAGATTTTATACGAAATTTCTGATTGACTGCATCCAGCATCAGGAAGAAATCCATAAGGGACACCATGGAATAAAGCTTTTCTACTGTAGTTCAAAGCTTAAAGATAAAGTATCGACGAGCGAACAGGATAGATCACAATGTTCTTGGAAAGAAAATCAGAATAAGCGAGGCGCAAGACAGATAACCGCGGACTTCCTGGGCGGAAGGGAGGAGGGGGGTGAATCTAGCATCAAAATCTCGTTTGAGGTCAGGAGCACTTTCTCGCCATCCCGAGAGTCCCCAGTCGCCGAGACCACCCCCAGAGAAGCGGAAGTTGATTTGTTAGTCACGGCTAGTCAGCTCTAATTGCATTGTGGGAAGGCAGTATAGCAATGAACGGGGTCTTGGTGAGAGGTAATCTGAATTTCTGTAGAAAGCAGCATTTGTAAAGATGATGTTAGCATTTTGTTTATATTTTTCGGTATCTTTTCTTATTAATTATTAGCTTAGCTTAGTTTAGCTTTAAATGCCGAGCTCGGGTTGAGAAATTGCGAGGTTTTCCTGTACTGGCGCATTTGCTGCCTTAAGAGAACTGCCTGACGCCCGAACAACTGAGCACAATACATGGCGACCGAGGATGAGAGTGGATGGGAATGGGGAGAAGGTACCTAGTGCGTGCTGGGTGTATTTGTGTAACTGGCACCCACCAATCTATCACATGAGCGTCAGGATCTTTAAAGTCCATGCGATGGAATGCGAGATCTAGTCTGTGCACGCACACATTCCATCGCACGTCGGGGTAGACTGATAGATCCGGAGGTCGAGGTAGTAGGTGTCTGTTGGGGTGTACCGAACTGTATGTACTCGCTGTTCTGTTTTCTTTGTACACATCTGGCTAGACTCCTTTGTTGTCTGAGCTTGATTGGACACTTGAGGGACGTCTTCCAAGTGGCCAATGACTGTGGAGATGACCGTGGCATTGGTCAGACCTTAATGATCAATGCCTTTGTTTGTGTTAGGGCATGCTTGGATTACAATAAACACTGATGGCATCAGAAATGAAACATAA
>CM072519.1:2995014-3000014 GCA_036898135.1 Oncomelania hupensis | reverse complement strand
ACAAAACGATGGAAGCGAGAGCACGAAACACCCCCCAGTTCACCCAGCTGGATCTGTTTGGAACCGGAGAAGGTAACGCAGGCGAGAGAGAGGAGACGGACTCCGCCCTCATTAAGCTGGTCTAGAGAAAAGGATGTCCAGAACGCTTCCTTCCCCAAGGATGGAAAGGTTACGGGGACACCTTTTTATCTGCTATTGTTGCTGCTGTTGTTGTTTTTCATCACCACCACCACTAAGCACAATACTGTAAAGGATATTTTCTCTCCTCCATTCTTGTTGATAAGGATTGGGATGAGGATGAAAAGAGCGAGGCGATAAGGTTGGGCGGAGAGAGAGAGTGGATGATTTATTTATTTATTTATTTATTTATTTATTTATTTATTTATTTTGCAACGGGAAATACTCCTGCCCAAGTTTCAACCGTATGTAGCCAGCCCCACCGTGAGGGAAAAGTCGCCATTGGTGAAGATTAGTTTGCTTTCCTTCTGCCCTATCACTTAGTTTTGGATCTCTTGGTCCACTTCCGCCGAAATGGGTGTTTCTGGCCATCGTGCAGAAGTTATCCCACCAACATCAGCAAAGACGTTTATCAGACAGTTTATGTTATCTATATAATCTTTCTTATATAGCGCTATTTCAGCCCGAGAGCTGCTCAAGGCGCTAGCCAATTAAAAGCTCGAACTCAAGCCGCCCGAGACACCCACTTCATAATAATAATAATAATAATAATAATAATAATAATAATGATAATAATAATAATAATAATAATAATAATGATAATAATAATAATAATAATAATAATAATAATAATAATAATAATAATAATAATAATAATGATAATAATAATAATAATAATAATAATAATTATAATAATAGTAATAGTAATAATAATAATAATAATAATAATAGTAATAATAATAATAATATTAATAATAGGCTCAATAATAATAATAATAATAATAATAATAGTAATAATAATAATATTAATAATAGGCTCAATAATAATAATAATAATAATAATAATAATAATAATAATAAATAATAATAGGCTTAATAATAATAATAATAATAATAATAATAATAATAATAATAATAATAATAATAATAATAATAATAATAATAACAAGCAATTTATTCAGCGCTTCCAAAATCACAAAGCGCTTTACGCAAACAAATGTAAAACACAACATGCGTACGTACACTGGTCGATAACACGCAACCACACACACACCCCTACACCCAAAAACACTCACTCAGGGCGCCTAAGAAAAGACCTCTCTTTAAAACAAATGCGTCTTCAAGTTGATTTTAAAAGACGCTAGTGAAGGACTGTGACGGACGGACCGAGGTAGCGAGTTCCAGGTCCGAGACTGAAGGCTAGACCACCGTGTGTCACCCTGTCGTATCCTGGTACACGGAACATCCTATCATCTGCAGACGAGCGGCTTTTGAGCGGATAGACTACAGACTAAGTGAACCACGGCCCAACACCATGCGCTCTTTCCTTTATTAGCATGTGACCTATTTGTTTCAGCACTGATTACACGTGCAATGCGTCTCGATTATTAACCGAAATGAAGAGGAATGATGTCTGATCCACTTCCCATGCTGTGCGTAATTCTCAGCATTTTAACCTGTCATCGTCTAAGCTGTTCCTAATGAAATTTGGAGCATAAAGACGCCTACGTACTGTTCTAGGTGGGTAGCCTATCTGGCGAATTGACGTTTCGCTGTTAGCGAGCTGCGCTGGGTACTCCTTTATAGAGGCAGTCAGGGCAGACGTCTTGACAATGACGCTGTGACCCCAGTCTTAGTGGCACAGACTGTTGAGGCATGCGCCTGCACATAATACAGTCTTTGCTTGATAGATCTCTGACATTCAGCTAGCGTCAACGTCGCCTGAATAGTGGAAACTGACTTATTTCATACTGTCGTTATATTTTCAACAAACCCTATCTCCGTTACAGTTGAACGAATAGCACTTGGGCACTGGTAAGTTTTGCACCGCTTGTTTTGAGTTTTATTTATTTTCGTCTCCTCTCCCTCTTCTTCTACTCCTACACATCCCAAAGTAACGGCTTCGCAATTTGTACCAAAAGACGGCCTCATGTCGCCGAATTCTATTTATATTCATGTTCCGATTGGCTGGGTTTTCTTTGAGCCTAGTAACCTCCCTTTCACTGCGATGTCGTCTGTTACGGATGCAATGTATTAAGTGGAAAGGAAACCTTGAGTAGGGATGGGTGAGGAGGTAGTGAGTGAGCGGGGGAGGGGAAGGGGAAGAAATAGACCCTTGTAAGGTTGGAGGTGAAAGAGGGATGGGTTGAAAGAGGGACTTGGGGAGAGGAGGTGAAGGAAGGAGAATGTAGATGCAGGAGAGGAAGAGAAAGCCACTCACTCGACGAAAGCACGACAGATATTGCGGCGCCACACAGGACAAGACAGAAGCTGGATCCGTCTGTCTTTTCTAGTGTAATCTTACTACTCTTTCAATTCATTTTGGATTGAAAACCCCGGTGGACTGAAGCTGCCGCAGTACTACAGGCAATACTGGATCCAACACCAATAGTCCATGAGCTGATCGCTACAACCGGTTGCGAACTGACAGGATTATCTCCCGTCCAGATGTCTCTCAATATTGGTCAACTTAGCTGAGTTGCATCCCTTGGCCCTTTGTTTACGGCCCACACCTACATTATGATGGAAATTCGACAGGATCGTCTCCAGTTTAAGTGTTGCTCGCGCTCATTGTAACTTGTGGTGCAACAGGAGATGGGACACGTGACCGCTGAAATCCGAGATCGACGCACTACAGGGAGTGATATTCCCGGCCCCATAAAAAAAAAGAAAAGGAGATTTATATCAACGACCAAAAAATCTGAGTAATGGTAAGATTTTACGTATCAACGAAAGAGTGTTGATGATATTTCATTTTGGAATATAAAAGAGAGAGAGACAGACAGACAGACAGACAGAGAAATAGAACACGCGTATATTTGCGAACAACGGGGCATGCTGACCTTTCCCCGTTGAAAGGACTGTTCACCGCCTCTCATCGATCGATCGTTGACACATGCGCGGTAGACCTAAAGAGGGGAGACAATTAGTTTGAAGCTGCTTGGATTTGTGTCAGCGTATGCAAAGGAAGACGGAGTTATGAGACGTGGCGTCCAGACGCTGTCTGCTACTGGAGAAAAAACATGTCGTCTGCGCGTCAGCCATTTTAATTTTATTTCGCGTCAACCAAAATTGCAGAACCCTTTACTGCGAGTCCTGGACGGCGGCTTGTGTCATTGTACCGCGACTTAAGCATCTTTGACGGTGGGGGTTCGATATTGCCTTCGACGTAGGCCTCACACCACCTGGATCAGAAGAGACAATTAGATCTTATATCAGTCAGCGCCTTGAGCAGCTCTTAAGCTGGAAAAGCGCTGATTACCGGTCGCTCCCCTCTCTTTCTCTTATCCCTCCTCTCCCCCAGTCTCTTCCTCCCCGGTTACCTTCTTCCCCGCGACTACTCCCCACCCCCCGTCCTGCGATCACTTCCCTCCTATATTATTCTCCCCTGGTAACTGGGGCCCCCCCCCCCCCCCCCCTACCGCGCCTGTATTATTCCCTCTCCGCCTCCTCCCACCCCCTTCCATGGCCGAGCACATTTTCAATCTTTAATTTCTAGTTTCTAATATTGTGGGTTGTATGGGGAAAAAGTGAGTATAGTGAATCGCTTAAGGAACTTCTTTCGATATTTTGGTGAAAAGTAGACGAACATGAAGGTCATTTTAAAGGTAGACATTAAACCTATGTGGCCTTAAATAATAAAGGCTGTAACGTCAACAGTTTCTGTCTGAGACTGACGTTTTAAAAAAAAGTTATGAAAGTCCAGTTTAGACGCCCTAGCGGGTCAATTGAACGTGAGGTAAATTGGACCTAGGTTCAATGTATACGTACATACATGTGTACTTTACATTACATGATTATTGCTTTAGGTCCAGCGGACTCTTCCGAGCCAAATCAGGACCAATACATGTGTAACTACATACTAGAATATAACATTATGAAATAAATTGTACTTGAGTCTCTCTCTATCATACGTACCCATCCCTTTGTGTAATGCTGTACACGATGCAGCATTCCCAACAAGAATCATAGTTTTGGTGAATGGCTGTTTGGGGCTAGTGCCCATGAAGTTTGTGTCTGGGCTGCACCTCATTGGAATATAATGGCGACAGAGTAAAAGTCTGGCTGGGTACCTGTCAACCAGTGCCACGATGGTCATAGGTACCTGTCAACCAGTGCCATGATGGTCATAGTAACCTGTCAACCAGTGTCTTGATGGTCACAGGTACCTATCAACCCGTGTCATGATGGGCATAGGTACCTATCAACTCGTGTCATGATCGGCTCTAGAAGGGTGTGAGAGAGAAGACGATTGAGCGTTGGGGTGGCGTCATTGACCAATTGTCCTGAGTTTATTCCAACTTAGTTAAAGTTGACGGGTTTGGGTTGTAATGAAGTTATGGAAATGTTACTGCAGTTCATGGGACTGTCATGGCAGCACAGTAAAAGCCTCGCTGGATTCCTAGCAACCAGTGTCATGGTCGGTTCTAGAAGGTGGGGAAGCGGAAAAGATTCTGGGTTGGGGTGGCGTCATCGACGACCTGTGCTGAGTTCATTACAACATTGATGAAGATAACGGTTTGGGTTGTAATTAAGTTATCGAAATGTGTGTGTGTGTGTGTGTGTGTGTGTGTGTGTGTGTTGGAAGAAAGAGGGAGGGAGTGTGTGATGTGTGCGTGAGATGTGTGTGTGTGTTTTGGAAGACATCGAATTAGTAGAAAGAGAGAGAGAGAGAGAGAGAGAGAGAGAGAGAGAGAGAGAGAGAGAGAGAGAGAGAGAGAGAGTGTGTGTGTGTGTGTGTCTAGTTGTAAAACGTCACTTTTGAGGAACGGAATTTGCCTTTTTTAATACAAAGTGAGGTAATTTTGTCGTTCCCTGTTCGT
>CM072519.1:2907514-2990014 GCA_036898135.1 Oncomelania hupensis | reverse complement strand
CACCTCCCATCACGAGTCAGTTCAACTCGTAAAGTTTGCCGATGACACCACCGTTGAGGGCATCATATCCAATGGAGATGAGTCAGCCTACAGGCAGGAAGTCGACCTGCTGGTGTCATGGTGCAATTACAACAGTCTCGAGTTGAACGCCTCCAAGACCAAAGAGATGGTGATCGACTTTCGTCGGAACGCCACTCCCATTGACCCCCTCTTCATCAACGGCCAGCCCATCGAGACAGTTGAGTCATTCAAGTTTCTGGGCTCACTCATTTCCTGCGACCTCACCTGGGATCTCAATACCGACTCCATCATCAAGCGAGCACAGCAGAGGATGTACTTTCTCAGGCAGCTGAAAAAATTTGGCCTGAGGAAGGAAATCCTCACCCAGTTCTACCGCTCTGTGGTAGAAAGTGTTCTAACATTTTCCATCTGTGTATGGTATGGGGGTGCATCCCAACAACAGAAAGAAAAACTAGACCATATTGTCTCCACTGCCAGCAAGATCATTGACACCGATCTCCCCTCTCTGGCCTCCATCTATACCAAACGCCTGATGAGCAGAGCCAGAAAGATAGTGGATGATGCCTCCCACCCCGGATACCACCTCTTCGAGCTGCTTCCTTCTGGCAAAAGGCTCAGAACTATGAAGACCCGTACCTGCCGCTTCAAGAACAGTTTTTTTCCACAAGCAGTGACAAACCTCAACTCCTTGTCTGGCACCCGATGATCCCGGACTATCTCAGTGACTTATGCATAAGAGAGAGAGAGAGAGAGAGAGAGAGAGAGAGAGAGAGAGAGAGAGAGGGAGGGAGGGAGGGGGGGGAGAAGTGTGTGAAAGAAAGAGATGAAGAGAGAGACAGAGAGAGAGAGTGAGTAGAGGAAGTGATAGAGAGAGAACTTATAGATGTATGTAGAGTGTGTAAGATAAGAGAAGAGAATTGAGAGAGCGAGAGATAACGGAGAAAAGCGCGCACGTGTGTGTGGATGTGTGTGTATTATTCTATATTTGATTTGATCATTCTGTTACTACTATATTCCAGTCAGTATTATTCCTAGTCTTGTATGAGTGTGTCAGCAAGTGGATGGTTGCGCGTAGGTGTGGTTGGCTTTGTTATTGTGTTTTGTATAAATATGTGTGCCAACATCAAAGTGTATTCCTCGTGCTTGTCACCTGGCGAAATAAAGTTCTGTTATCTGTTATCTGTTATCTGTAATGGCCGTCTGTATCTCTGGCACAACTCCACGAACTCAGAGAAGGGGAGATACATCTTTGCTACCATTCCCTCTTTCAACGGAGGAGAGCATCTGATAAAGAATTTCAGCGATCAACTAGTCCGGAAGTTCAACTGCGCATGTCACGTTTGTTGGTCCGCTGAAAGAGGTTTTGGTAAAACTCTAGTCGATTATATCCTGGAAAATGGCTGTCCCCAGATTGCTTGCCTTAGGATTTTTCCTTTCGATTAGGTTTAGAGGTTCTGAACGCTAAGTTTAGTTGAAAACTGTAATTGAAACTGATAACAGTTTGATCCATGTAGGTTTTCTTCACATTTTTTGCGTTGTTTTTGCTGATAAAAATTATTTGTAAATCTCTTACAAAGAAGAACGTGTGGAGCGCGCCTCACCTTTCAGTTCCACTGTCGGCCATTTTCAACGCTTCAAACCAGGGTCAAACCGGTAGTGGGATGAAGGTCGGTCTAGAGAATCCCGAGTGACGTCCTCGGGTTGGTCTAGGGGTGGCCTCGTGGCGCAATGGATTAGTCGCCGGTTTCCTATGCCGAAGGTCGCGGGTTCGATTCCCGCAAGGGGCGAACGTATGTGACTTAGGTACGAGACTATTGAGGTCACCGTGGGTTTTCTCCGGGCACTCCGGTTTCCTCCCTCCCTTCAATAATGGTACTGGACGCAGTCAATATAAAAATTTCAAAAATAAAAATTCGATTTTCTTTCCGTCTTCCAATAGCGATTTCCCTGCCTTTACACCACCAAAAACAATGTATTTGTTGCGTGTGTATGTGAGGGTGGATGAGACAAGTGAGCCTGTATGTTGATACAGATCGCCGCGCTTTGAGCCTGATTGATTTGGGGAAAGGCGCGTATATAGCATCCATTATTATTATTATTATTATTATTATTATTATTATTATTATTATTATTATTATTATTATTATTATTATTATTATCAACTTTCAGCGGTGTTTAGGTCAACTGTAGAGTCTAGGGTAGCCGCTGAAAGTCGCCAAAGGGTTATATCCAAAACACAGGCGCTTGTATCTGGACACGCGAGCGTCTCTGCCTGTGACGCGTCTCCCTTTGGTTATCACATAGGCGCTCGCGTGTCCAGATACAAGCGCCTGTGATCCAAGATGCTCTAATTCCCATTTCTTCCTTGGTTTCTTCATTGGTTTTGTTATGCATTTCTGGTGAGGTCATCATTGTTTATTGTAGTTTTTTTCTGACTCATTTTTTCACAAAGTACTGGAAGGATTTTTACGTACTGCTGCCGCTTCTAACCTACTACTACTACTACTACTACTACTACTACTACTACTACTGATTTTAATTATTATTACTGCCGCTATTACTACCGCTGCTGCTGCTGCTACTACTACTACTACTCCTTACTTTCACAATCAGGTTTATACGCCTAAAGCTGTATGTTGGCGCTTCGGACGGTTTAAGTTAGATCGTCATAGCGCCTTGAGCAGCACTTGAGCTGGAAAAGCGCTGTATATGAACGATAAGAACGATAAATAAATATATAAGGTAAAGAACGAATCGGGAAAGTATCTCGTTCCTGAACGCTCGTAAAATTAAAAGTACGACTGGAGTGAATTTCATGGTTACCTTTACCGTAGAAATCGCAAACACAGTACTAGTCACCATTTTATTGCAAAGATTTACCGTGAACACGATCGTAAAGAGACTTAGTATGATGGTACACATTATCATGGAAATAGAGATTCATCGTTAGTGTTCCTTTCAGCCTTGCATTATATAGATTTGTTCTTTATCGTTCATCTTTCCTTCATTTTTCTTCTTCGTTTTCTTTTCTTAATCTTCTTCCCCACCCCTCCCCCCACCTCCTTCTTTCTCTTCAGTTGTTGTTGTTGTTGTCATAGTCGTCGTCACTGTTTTTGTTGTCGTTGTTGTCATAGTCGTCGTCGCTGTTGTTGTTGTCGTTGTTGTCATAGTCGTCGTCGCTGTTGTTGTTGTCATAGTCGTCATCGCTGTTGTTGTTGTCATAGTCGTCATCGCTGTTGTTGTTGTCGTTGTTGTCATAGTCGTCGTCGCTGTTGTTGTTGTCATAGTCGTCATCGCTGTTGTTGTTGTCGTTGTTGTCATAGTCGTCGTCGCTGTTGTTGTTGTCGTTTGTTGTCATAGTCGTCGTCGCTGTTGTTGTTGTCGTTTGTTGTCATAGTCGTCGTCGCTGTTGTTGTTGTCGTTTGTTGTCATAGTCGTCGTCGCTGTTGTTGTTGTCGTTGTTGTCATAGTCGTCGCTGTTGTTGTTGTCGTTGTCATAGTCGTCGTCACTGTTGTTGTTGTCGTTGTTGTCATAGTCGTCGTCGCTGTTGTTGTTGTCATAGTCGTCATCGCTGTTGTTGTTGTCGTTTGTTGTCATAGTCGTCGTCGCTGTTGTTGTTGTCGTTTGTTGTCATAGTCGTCGTCGCTGTTGTTGTTGTCGTTTGTTGTCATAGTCGTCGTCGCTGTTGTTGTTGTCGTTGTTGTCATAGTCGTCGTCACTGTTGTTGTTGTCGTTGTTGTCATAGTCGTCGCTGTTGTTGTTGTCATAGTCGTCATCGCTGTTGTTGTTGTCGTTGTTGTCATAGTCATCGTCGCTGTTGTTGTTGTCGTTGTTGTCATAGTCGTCGCTGTTGTTGTTGTCGTTGTTGTCATAGTCGTCGTCACTGTTGTTGTTGTCGTTGTTGTCATAGTCGTCGTCGCTGTTGTTGTTGTCATAGTCGTCATCGCTGTTGTTGTTGTCGTTTGTTGTCATAGTCATCGTCGCTGTTGTTGTTGTCGTTTGTTGTCATAGTCGTCGTCGCTGCGGTTGTCGTCGTTGTTGTCATAGTCGTCGCTGTTGTTGTCATAGTCGTCGTCGCTGTTGTTGTTGTCGTTGTCGTCATAGTCGTCGTCGATGTTGTTGTTGTCATAGTCGTCGTTGCTGTTGTTGTTGTCGTTTGTTGTCATAGTCGTCGTCGCTGTTGTTGTTGTCGTTGTTGTCATAGTCGTCATCGCTGTTGTTGTTGTCGTTTGTTGTCATAGTCGTCATCGCTGTTGTTGTTGTCGTTTGTTGTCATAGTCGTCGCTGTTGTTGTTGTCGTTGTTGTCATAGTCGTCGCTGTTGTTGTTGTCGTTTGTTGTCATAGTCGTCGTCGCTGTTGTTGTTGTCGTTGTTGTTTCTTGTTCTTACTCCTTCCTCCTCCTCCTCGCCATCATTCATCTTCTTCTTATTCCTCCTCATTTCTCCTTTTCCTGCTTCTTCAACGTCTACACCTTTTTCTTCGTTTCCTTCTTTTGATTACTGTGGAAGCCACGCCGTGGATGAACTCTATCCAAAGGTTTGGAAACTGTGTAATCCCGCGGTGGCCGCTGTCCTGTGATTTGATAACGTAATAACAGCTAAGGGAACGAAGTTGTTTTTGGTTTTTTTGTTAATGAGGATCTTTACTAAGGAGGTGGTAAAAGGTAGCTGATGTTGTTGAACACTTTTAACGGGGAATGTACTTGATACAAAACAAAAGTTATGATAAATGTTGGCAACATTGCCCCCGGGAACATCTTGACTTAAGTAATGTTGCTCTGTGTCTCTGAGTAAATCGACCTATATTTGTGCCCGTATGAATGACAAATACATTTATTTCTCCACTGCCTCCTCCTCCTTCTCTCTCTCTCTCTCTCTCTCTCTCTCTCTCTCTCTCTCTCTCTCCTCCATCCACCCCCCTCGCATCCCCCGCCGGCGCACTTTAGTGTATTGATTTATTTTTATCGATCGTATGGATGGCTTTTCCAGCTCAAGAGCTGCTGTAGGCATTTGCCGATACAGGATCTATCTCAAGCTACTCGAGACGCCCACGTGCTGCCTTGGGAGCACCGCCAGGCACCCTGGACCAATGTGCACCATGGTTGGCGACCGGGGATGGAAGAGAAAGAACCAGTTTATAGCTGGGTGCATTGATGTAGCTGGCACTTAGCCGTCTAGGACATGGGCGTCAGGATCTTCAAAGTGCGTGCGCTGTATGGGAATGCGTTGTTGCCCAGACTACACCTTTGATTGTACTCTCTCCCTCCCCCCTCTCTCTCTCTCTCTCTCTCTCTGTCACCCACCCTCTCTTTCTCACCCCCCTCTCTCTTCCCCTCTCTGTCTTTCTCAACCCTCTCTCTCTCATCCCCCTCTCTCTCCCTCTCTCTCTCCCCCTCTCTCTCTCCCCCTCTCTCTCGCTATTTACTCAAGATTGTTCAATATTTTATGTTAATTATTTTGTCTCTTTTGCATTGTTTCTTAAGGACTAGCTGTAAGACAGGTCCAAAGGACATAATGCTATTATCCTATTAAAGGTTTCGACTTCTCGACTTCTCTCGATTTCTCGCTCGCCTCAATGTCTCTGAAAAAACGGTGATATATTGGGAGTATCAATAATGCAATTGTTGCTGAGACATGGGATTTGCTTTGATGGAGTGTAAAAAAATGGATACTACTATGACAATTGGGTGATTTTTATTTAAAAAAATGGCTTGGGTCATTTTTGCTACTTACCATAATCTGAAGGCGTTACGTTTGAGACAGTGTGATGAAGCGATACTACACTGTTACTGATTGAATAGGTTTACTTTACTCGCTATATGGTCAAAAAATAGTTGTTTTTTCCCCCCAATGTTGAATGATTAAGTAGACTGTCAGGAACAGGAATGGAATTATGTATCTTTAGTAATTCAATTGAAGACATAATTCTGTTTCCCCCTTCCCCCTCCCCCCCCCCCCTTGGGTGTGCCGGGGATTTTAGTATAAATAGTATCCCCACTTTCTGGAAATTTAGTGCTTTAAATTCCCTCTGTCCCTGTCTTTCTCCTTTGTTTTTTCTCATTCCTACTCTGTTCTATCAATCTACTATACTATCTTCTTCTTCGTTAGACCAGTCACCTACCTTTTTTCTTGAAAACTCTTCCGGGACAAGACCTCATTTGTGTGTGAGGTCTGTTGTATCAGCTTGGGAATATTGGACGCTTTCTGCCAAATGGTCACTGGGGCTTCCTATGATGTTATTATTTGGCAATGTAGGCATTTTATATGTATGTGTTTTGTTTATATTGTATAATGATGTTTGTATTCTATTTGGTTTTTGTAAATGGGGGTTCAATAAATTCGAGTATAGCCTCAGCGTCCCCTGCGTGGGATGTCTTTATTGAAAAGTGACCGGCTGGTAGATTGCCTTCAGGGTTACCACTAGGGTTGTTTCGGCAGATCTTTTATGTGGATCAGGGGTGAGTCCTCTTTCACTTCTCTGGTCCTGATTTGGCTCGGAAGAGTTCGCTGGACCTAAAGCAATAACCATTTAATGTAATGTAATTCTGTTTTGTTTTTGTGGTAAATATAGATTTAATGTTTCAAGGAGCAGAATTATTGTCTTTTAAAGGTAGACTTGTAGTATGTCAGTTATAACACATAATAGATTAAAACCTCCAGGTAGAGAATAAAAATAATGGCAGCAGTAGTAATAGTAGTAGTAGTGATTTGTTGATGATGATGAAGATGATGATGATGATGATGACGATGACGATGATGATGATGATGATGATGATGATGATGATGATGATGATGATGATGATGATATATGCGCGCTTTCTCCCAAATCACCAAGGCCAATCATGTCCAAAGCGCGGCGATCTGTACCAAAATACATATACCTACTCACAGGTTACACTCTTCCACAAACACGCGTCTCTCACTTTAGCTTGTGGTGCAAAAGCAGGGGAGGTCACCCTGGGAAGACGGAAAGGAAATTGAATGTTATTTTGGAAACTGTTCATGGCATTATTGAAGGGAGGAAGGAACCCGGGCTACCCAGGAGAAAAACGACAGGTGACCTGGTACGTTTATTAAGTCACAAAAGTTTGCCTCCCCTTCCCCTTGCCCTATCCCCAGTGGGATTCCCCACCACCACCCCCGTCTCCACCACACCCCTGCGGAACCCAATCCCGAGACCTTTCGGCATAGCAAAACTGGTCTTTGCGTCACAAGGACACCTCCATTCTAAAGATAATTTAGAACGAAATTAATTAATCTACAGAGGTATTCAGTCGTCATTTTGAGCATGGCGCTGGCATTTTATTGTGTGTGTGTGTGTGGGGGGGGGGGGGGTGCGTGTGTGTGTGTGTGTGTGTGTGTGTGTGTGTGCAATGCTTACGTATACCAACATGGAGGAATCGCGCTATATCTAACGATAACTTGCTCATCATAGTAATGGGCATTTTAACTCTCTCAGTGCCGATCATTTTGGACAGGCTTGACCTTCGTTGAGATGGGATGCTTCAGGCAGTCAAGGAACGCCTTGTTGGAGTGTGTGTTGATGTGTTTGAGAGTGATGGTGAAGGATGCCAATGGGCTAGGTGGGAGGACGAGACGTCGCTGAGTGCGTCACGAGTGTATGCTCACCCATTAGTGCAGACAAGGCAAGACCACGTCCCCCGCTAAAAGCAAAGGGGAGAGAATTTGAAGGTGAACAGTGCTCACTGTCGACCACACAAGTTTTAACACGCAGATGATACTGAGTGTATATTTCTGTATCCGAGTAATGATGAATCGCAGTCTTTTTCTTCTCTTCTTCCTTCTTCTTTCTCCTCCTCTTCCTTCTTCATTCTTCTACTCATCCTTCTTCTTTTTCCTCCTCTTCCATCTTCTCTTTGTTCTTCTTTCTCCTCCTCTTCCTTCTTCTCTTCCTTGTTCTTTCTCCTCTTCCTTCTTCTCTTCCTTCTTCTTTCTCCTCCTCTTCCTTCTTCTCTTCCTTCTTCTTTCTCCTCTTCCTTCTTCTATTCCTTCTTCTTTTTCCTCCTCTTCCTTCTCTTCTTCCTTCTTCTTCCTCCTCTTCCTTCTTCTCGTCGTTCTTCTTTATCAGTACAACTTATGTTAATCTGATGAATAAAAATTGATGCAACAACTTCTTTCTCCTCCTCTTCCTTCTCTTCTTCCTTCTTCATTCTCCTCCTCTTCCTTCTTCTTTTTCCTCCTCGTCCTTCTTCTCTTCCTTCTTCTTTCTCCTCATCTTCCTTCTTCTTTCTTCTCCTCATCTTCCTTCTTCTTTCTCCTCATCTTCCTTCTTCTTTCTCCTCATCTTCCTTCTTCTTTCTCCTCATCTTCCTTCTCCTCTTCCTTCTTCTTTCTCCTCATCTTCCTTCTCCTCTTCCTTCTTCTTTCTCCTCATCTTCCTTCTCCTCTTCCTTCTCCTCTTCCTTCTTCTTTCTCCTCATCTTCCTTCTTCTTTCTTTTTCTTTCTCCTCATCTTCCTTCTTCTTTCTCCTCCTCTTCCTTCTTCTTTCTTCTCCTCTTCCTTCTTCTTTCTCCTCCTCTTCCTTCTTCTTTCTTCTCCTCTTCCTTCTTCTTTCTCCTCATCTTCCTTCTTCTTTCTTTTTCTTTCTCCTCATCTTCCTTCTTCTTTCTCCTCCTCTTCCTTCTTCTTTCTCCTCCTCTTCCTTCTTCTTTCTTCTCCTCTTCCTTCTTCTTTCTCCTCATCTTCCTTCTTCTCTTCCTTCTTCTTTCTCCTCATCTTCCTTCTTCTCTTCCTTCTTCTTTCTCCTCATCTTCCTTCTCCTCTTCCTTCTCCTCTTCCTTCTTATTTCTCCTCATCTTCCTTCTTCTTTCTCCTTCTCTTCCTTCTTCTCTTCCTTCTTATTTCTCCTCATCTTCCTTCTTCTTTCTCCTTCTCTTCCTTCTTCTCTTCCTTCTTATTTCTCCTCATCTTCCTTCTTCTCTTTCTTCTTATTTCTCCTCATCTTCCTTCTTCTCTTCCTTCTTCTTTCTCCTCATCTTCCTTCTCCTCTTCCTTCTTCTTTCTCCTCATCTTCCTTCTCCTCTTCCTTCTTCTTTCTCCTCCTCTTCCTTCTTCTCTTCCTTCTCCTCTTCCTTCTTCTTTCTCCTCATCTTCCTTCTCCTCTTCCTTCTTCTTTCTCCTCCTCTTCCTTCTTCTCTTTCTTCTTCTTTCTCCTCATCTTCCTTCTTCTCTTCTTCCTTCTTCTTTCATTTCCACTGCCTTTTTCTTCTTCTATACTTCTTCTTTATCCTTTTCTTCCTTCTTCTTTCTCCTCTTCATTCTTCTTTTTTTTCCTCCTCTTTCTTCTCGTCCACTTTCTTCCTCTTCTTCTCCTCATTCCACCGGCCAGTATTTCAGCGGTAGAACGTTCGCCTTGGCACACCGAGGACCACGGTTCCGATCCCACGGTGAATTTGATAATTATTAGTGGCCATTTTTCACTTTCTATCTTAGTAGTATGATTGCTCTGGAGGTTCATTGTTGATGTAGGTCCTTACCCCTCTTCCCTGAAATGGATATCCCCGTCTACCAATGGTGGGTGTAGACGTTAAACTTCAATATTCATTCTTATTCCTCTCATACTGCTCTCCCCTCTTCTTCTTCAACCGCGCTCATGGACTATTTATCCCTGTATATTGCTTGCAGAATTTACGAAGTCACTCCAGTGCTTTCAAGGACATGACTTTGACCTTGACCTTGGTCAGGAATTAATAATCCCTTGCCTCAACGTCAACTAGGAATGCCTTTTTTGTCCCTGTCTATTAGTTTCCCGAATAAGCAGATCCATCAGTGTGCACATGAGAAATTAGCGTGACGAGTACTTGCACAAGCGCGTCCATTTTGCCGGCTGTATTAGTATGCGTGTCAGACAATGGATGAATGGGGTGGGGTGTTGACGGAGAGAGAGAGAGAGAGAGAGAGAGAGAGAGGGAGAGGAAGAAAGGAATAAGAAGAAGAAGACGAAAAGGAGAAAAATGAGAAGGATGCGAAGGAGAAGAATAATATTGCGGAATTTTCATTCAGCACATTCTATCTCTCTCTTTCTGTCTGTCTTTCTCTCTCTCTCTCTCTCTCTCTCTCTCTCTCTCTCTCTCTCTTTCTGTCTGTCTTTCTCTCTCTCTTTCTCTCTCTCTGTTTATTTTTTGTTTAAATAAAAGAACTTGACAGAGCTGAACTGATAGTTGTTATGGCGGGTTGAACGTCTTTTGAGTTCTAGAAGTGTCCTTGTTGATTTTAATGGTTGCCAACATCGGAAAACACCTGGGACTTCCAATGTCTTCTTGTACTTCTTCTTCTTCCTTCCTTCCTTCCTTCCTTCCTTCCTTCCTTCCTTCCTTCCTTCCTTCCTTCCTTCCTTCCTTCCGTCCTTCTTTTTCTTCTTTACTCTTCTTTTGTGTTGCCGTGACCCCAGTCGTCATCATCGTCATTATAGAACATGAGAACTGATTGGTAAGTCGTAATCCCCCGTAGATTGGGTGCTGGTGCGTTTCGGATGCCACGTTTTGTCAGAGGAATCCGACAGTCTGTCTGTGTGTCCCCGCAGTGACTAGGATTGTTTTGGAAATCACATCAAATCTATCCGAGTGATAGGAAAGGAATGACGAGAAGCGAGATGAAGAAATAGGAGTGAGAGAGACACAGGGAGAGAGAGGTGGAGAAGGTTGTACCAATGCGAAAAAGAGGGAGAGCTTAGTAATATGCCGAGTGAGGGAGTGAGAGAGAAAGAGAGATAGAGAGATTAAATAAATATAATAAATTAAATACTAGTATTAAAGGTGAACTATTAAACTTTCAGAGAGAGCATGAGAGAGAGAGTGAGAGAGAGGGAGAGAGAGATGGAGAGAGAGTGATAGAGGGAGTGAGAGAGGGAGAGAGAGATAGAGTAGGGGAGACGAGGGTTGTGTGAAAGACGGAAAGAAAAGAAAAGTAAGAGGGAGGAGTTTGGATGCTTACAGCACAATACGAAATGAAGACGTGTGTTAAATCTATAGCTATTATACTACACGTCAACGCTGTGCACGTTACAAGCTAGTCATTGGATGAAAAGCCAATTGGAGATACAGACGGACAGACAGACAGACACAGACCGAGAGATTAAATAAAAACAAAAAAATAAACATTAGTATTGGATTTTAATACGGATTTAAATACGGACATTTAAAGCTGAACTAACTTTCAAATTTATCACAGAGAGAGAGAGAGAGAGAGAGAGAGAGAGAGAGAGAGAGAGAGAGAGAGAGAGAGAGAGAAAGAGAAGGGGAGAGAGAGAAATATGGTTTATTTTTTACACGGGAATGAGGTAGAAAGAAGGGTGTGCCGATCATTGAAACAGCACTCACAAAGCACAGATCCGCTTCCTTTCAAAAGAAGAAACAAATCGGGTGGTTCCTGCCTTATGCGTGAACACACTGCCTAGCTGAGACTGTCCGAGGCTGAACAGTGGCCTCTCCACTGGTGTCAGAGTTGCTGGACTATTCTGAGCCACGCGGCATTGTACTTGGAGTGTCTTTCAATGTGTCTACAGTAGTCACCTAATTCCATTCCCTGAAGAAGGTCCCCTTGTTAGTGTGTCTTGACCTTCCTGATGAAGACACACTAACACGGGAACCTTCTTCTTTAAATCACCAGGACAAGCACACCCTAGCACACACGCTAACGCACAAGCACACACACCATACACACGCTCACGCACGCGGCCGCACACACACGCACACATGCACACGCACGCGCGAGCTCACACAAATACATTTTGATAACTTTACTACAACCTATCCTATCCTGTCCCGTAACCCGAAGTCGTAGGGGCACCACAGATGATCGTTTAACCAGCATACTCCATCTTTCTCTGTCCTCAGCAGCCCTGATGGCTTCGCTCTGTGTCAAACCAGTCCATTCTCGAATGTTGTCCTCCCACCTCTTTTTCGGTCTCCCTCTTCTTCTACCTCCTTGCAAGTGCCTTGCAGAATGGTCTTTGCAAGGCCTGATGATCTGGTGACGTGGCCATACCATCGGAGTTTCCGTTTCTTCACCACTGTGAGCAGGTCATCATGTTGTCCAATGGCTTGTGTGATGGTCTGTCGGACGTCGTCGTTGGTGATGTGTTGGGTGTAGGAAATGCCCAGACGTCTTCTGTAGCACCTCATCTCCATGCTTTGTATTCTTCGTTGTAGATCTGTTGTGAGGGTCCATGTTTCGCAAGCATATAGGAAGATGGAGATGACAAGGGAGCGCAGCAGTCTTACTTTGGAATGTAGACTGATGGTCCTGTCTTAATTCCAAATGGGCTTCAACCTTGTCAGGGCAGCAGTTGTTTTTGCGATCCTGGAGAGGACTTCCTGTCGGGACCCATTGTCTGATACAATGGCTCCTAAATATTTGAAGCTATGCACTATGTTGAGGGATTGGCCTTGGACTTTGATGTACGTGTTGATGCCATTGGTGTTGTTGGTCATCATTTTGGTCTTTTCTGGAGTTATTTCCATTCCATAAGCTCTGGAGGTGGTGTCAAGCCTCTGTACCAGCTGTTCAAGTTCTTGTTCCTCTCCAGTCAATCCATCAATGTCATTACAACCCAAACCGTTAAGCTTTAACAATGTAATGAACTCAGCATAGTTCGTCCATTACGCCACCACAAACTTCAGTCTTCTCCTCTTTGACACTCTTCTAGAGGTGGTCATGTTGGATAGTATCGAGCCTGACTTGTATTTTGATTGGGGGGGGAGAGAGAGAGAGAAAGAAAGAGAGAGAGAGAGAGGGAGAGAGAGAGGCAGAGAGAGGGGAGAGAGAGAGTTTTCCTTACTGGTAAGGAGTAAACGGACCATTACAAGACGTAATAAAAAAGAAGATGGCAAGCCATTCAAATGTATTTCCACGCACACACACACACCCTCCCCACTCCACCCACGCACACGGCCGAAAAAAGGCAAATATGATAGCACGGGAGGCAGGTCACTAAGCTTATGGTCTTATGAATTTTTGTGAAAATCCGTTTACTAGTTCTTGAGATATGGCATCCAACATACGGACCGACAGACATTTGACACGTTTTGATTCACCCCAACTAGTTGAAAGTATTTTCCAAATAGGTCTGCAAATACTATCTAAAAGAGACAAATCTCCTGCAACGTCGGGACGACATGGCGTGAAGACAGTAACAATGTCTCTTTCAATTAGCCTACTTGTAGTTCTACCGTTCGAACTCATTGTACGAGAGACGACCCCAATGGTACTTCATAGTATAGTAACAATTGAGCGCTTGTACGCACTTTAGTATTATAGCAAACCTATCTGTAGTACACATGTACTTATAGAAACCATCTTATGTCCTTCCTTCATTGGAAGATTCGTGGAAGGTTCATGATGTTAAAGTAAAGAACAGAAGGCTGAACGCGCCCGCCGGACCAATGGACCAGCTAAAGTCAAAAGAAAGTCATTATGATCACTAACCTGTTAACTACTTAACACAGCAAATTCTTTCTTTCTTTCTTTCTTTTTGTTTTTTGTTTTCTTTCTTTATTTATTTTTCTGTGTGTTTTTTTTAAATTTTTTTTAGGGGTGGGGGGGGGGGGGAAGGTGGGGGTTTGTCTTACTTTTATTTTTATAATTTTTGTTGTTATATCTTTCTTTTCTCTTCTTTCCCTTCTTTGTTTTCTTTCTTTCTACTTTCTTTACTTTCTTTTCTTCTTCCTTCCTTCATGTCTATCTTTTATTCCTCCTGTCTTCTTTTCCTGCTTAAACCATTCAGCATGACTGCACTCTCGTCCTCGTTAGAAACTAGGCTCGACTATGCTTAACCTGGAGACAAAATCGTATGGTCTAAGCACTACTCGCGCCACACCGATTCCTGGTGTGACCACACGTGAAAAACGTCGTGATTGTGTGCCGCCTTACCCCTGCTCCTCAATCCCTCAATAACTTGTGGGATCACTTTTCGCCAGACGGTCGCTGTGGCCCTGATGAAATGATCCTTTCGATCCCTGGCTTCTTCTTCGTCGTCCTTTTTTCCCAATTCATACAGTACTTTTTTTTCTTTTTATGGTCTTCTTCTTTTTCTTCTTCTTCTTCTTCTTCTTCTTCTTCTTCTTCTTCTTCTTCTTCTTCTTCTTCTTCTTCTTCTTCTTCTACTTTCCCAATGTTCTTCTTCTTCCTCTTCCTCTTCCTTTTCACCCCTTGGGGTCATGAGCAATCTTGCCACTGTAGATTGTTCTAACCTATAAAGGGAAAAGTGAAAGCCCCAGTTGAAAACCTGTCTTGCCTTTATAGGCATGACAGTTTCACTGCGGCAACAGTACCCCCGTTGGAGTGCCGGGGGTTTCAGTATAAATAGTATCCCCACTTTCTGGAAATGTAGTGCTTTAAATTCCCACTGTCGCTGTCTTCATTTGCTCTTTCCCATTCCTGCTCTGTCCTATCACTGTGCTATACTATCTTCTTCTTCGCTAGATCAATGACCTACATTTTTTCTTGAAAACTCTTCCTGGACAAGACTCCTTGTTTGTGTATGAGGTCTGTTGGATCAGCTTGGGAGTGTTGGACGCTTTCTGCCGGGTGGTCACTAGGGCTTCCTATGATTGTATTATTTAGCACTATAGGCATTTTATATGTATGTGTTTTGTTGATGATTTATAATGATGTTTGTATTCTATTTTGTTTTTGTAACCGGGGGTTCGAGTAGTTGGGGTAAAGCCTCAGCCGTCCCCTGCGTGGGATGTCTTTATTGTAAAGTGACTGGCCGGTAGAGGTTATTCAATTTTCCCACTGGGGTTGTTTCAGCAGATCTTTTATGCGGATCGGGGGTTGTCCGGTCCTGATTTGGCTCGGAAGAGTCCGCTGGACCTAAAGCAACAATCAATCAATCAATCAATCTTCCTTTTCCCCCTTCTTAACCTACTTCTTTTCTACTTCTACTTCCCCAGTGTTTTTGTTGTTCTTCTCCGCCATCAGTTTTCTTGTTCTTTTTGTTGTTGTTGTTGTCTTCTTCTTCTTCTTCTTCTTCTTCTTCTTCTTCTTCTTCTTCTTCTTCTTCTTCTTCTTCTTCTTTCTTTCTTTCTTTTCCTCCTCTTAATTCATTCCCGATAATCTTCTTCTACACTTAATCATCATCATCATCATCATCATCATCATCATCATCATCATCATCATCATCATCATCATCATCATCATCATCATCATCATCATCATCATCATCACCACTACCTTCTTCTTCTTCTCCTTCCTTTTGTTCTTATTTGTTTTCCATGATCGAGCTCTTAAGGCTGGAGTTTGGTGTACCGTACAAACAAAATCTTTGTATTGTTACACTCATTAATATTGTTAATTTGCTTATTAGTGATCGACGCACGAAGCCACGCACGGGATTTTGTGTGTGTTCGCGCTTGTATGCGCGTGACAATGCATGTCGACAGGCAGCATTTAGTAACACATCGGTGAAACAGGAAAAGGAAATGAGGTGAGACAAGCGATAAAGTGATAAAACAAACTATCAATTGTATTTTGCAAGAGTAAGAGAGTAAGCAACGTTTGTGCTTGTGTAATCCTTGCCCTTGAAGTGGATAGTGACACGTGGCCATTTTTATCTTGCCCTTGAAGTGGATAGTGACACGTGGCCATTTTTATCTTGCCCTTGAAGTGGATAGTGACAGGTGGCCATTTTTATCTTGCCCTTGAAGTGGATAGTGACACGTGGCCATTTTTATCTTGCCGTTGAAGTGAGAGAGAGAGAGAGAGAGAGAGAGAGAGAGAGAGAGAGAGAGAGAGAGAGAGAGAGAGAGAGAGAAATTGTTTTATTCGGTTAAGGCTATAGCCCCTTCACGAAGGGGGGAGAGATCCAAATTAACCACAAAATTCAATTTTCGGTCCAACAAAATTAAATACAATAGTGTATGCGTGATACAAAAATAAAAATATACTAGTGTTCAAGACAGAGCAATCTCCCTAGCTTTAAATGCTTGGTAGAGAAAAATGAAAAAGTTTATTTTACAATTTCTGAATTCGTGGATGACATCAACAAAGAGAAGGTGAATGCATTTGGGTTTCTACAATATTTCTGTGCAATGAACTTCTTCCTTAAATTATTATAAAATGGACAGCATAGTAAAACGTGTATTTCATTTTCAACTGCAAAATTACATAACCGGCACATTAAATCGTTATCTTCGTGATGTCTGTATCTGTAATGATGAGTGGCTAAATCTGATACACCAAAACAAAATTTAGTTAATACATTTTTCAAGTGCTTATCAACATTGATATATAAATATTTAGGAAGACTATTTAGTTTATTACAAAACGTTCTATACATGTCAAATCGTTCACTGCCATTCGCATGCTCGCTCCAATTTTGCCACCTACAGTCAATCATTCTTTGCTTAAACATTCGCAAAAATTCATTCACAGAGAGAGGGAGAGAGAGAGAGGGAGAGAGAGAGAGAGAGAGAGAGAGAGAGAGAGAGAGAGAGAGAGAGAGAGAGACTCAGACAAAGATTCACTCAGACATTTTATTCACAACAAGGATACAGATTTTAGGCGGGAACCTAAACTTACAATCGTTCCTCGTCTCATTCAGGGCTCACATTCTTCGACGTTCCGTCATATAATTATGCCAACGACAACACAAGTAACTATAATAGCACGACAAAACCAAAAACTATAAGAATTGTTATGCAGCATACAAAAAACGATCAGCCTATTTGACAATCTATATTGGTGTTGGAATTACACAATGCATAACAAACAACTCAATGTTAAATAAATAATCAGGCGGTACAATAATTACACATACGTTCGAAGATTGTGACTTCAGATCAAGTAATCAAGTACTGTTGCACCTTGCGAAACGGTTGACGCCTTCAGGGGTTACGTCATATTAAGGTAATGTTGCCTTAATGCACGTTTGATTGAAGGTAGAGCGGTGCAAGATCTAATGTTTAAAAGAAGAGGAGACCCCGATGAGAGGTCCTGAGAATGCAAAACTATTCTTAAACAGGCCAATTTGTGTTCGAGGCAGGATTTATTTGTTGGACCCGTGACGTTCGGTCGCAGAATTTAATAGATTGCCAAAATAAGGTGGTGCCGGAGAGCGAGAGAGACAGAGACACACAGACGCTCTCACGACCGGAAACGAGTTCCTATGGCTGCGTCTTTAATGACATCATCGTTCAGCTAGGAATTGTGTGGTATCCTATCCTATCCTATCCTATCCTATCCTGTCCTATCCTATCCTATCCCGTAACTCGGATGTCGTAGAAGCACCACAGATGATCGTTTAACCAGCGTACTCCATCTTTCTCTGTCCTCAGCAACCCTCATGGCTTCGCTCGGTGTCAAACCAGTCCATTTTCGAATGTTGTCCTCCCACCTCTTTTTCGGTCTCCCTCTTCTTCTACCTCCTTGCACTGTGCCTTGCGGGGTGGTCTTTGCAAGGCCTGATGATCTGGTGACGTGGCCATACCATCGGAGTTTCCGTTTTTTCACCACTGTGAGCAGGTCATCGTGTTGTCCAAAGGCTTGTGTGATGGTCTGTCGGACTTCGTCGTTGGTGATGTGCTGGGTATAGGAAATGCCCAGATGTCTTCTGTAGCACCTCCTCTCCATGCTTTGTATTCTTCGTTGTAGATCTGTTGTGAGGGTCCATGTTTCGCAAGCGTATAGGAAGATGGAGATGACAAGGGAGCGCAACAGTCTTACCTTGGAATGTAGACTGATGGTCTTGCCAGGGCAGCAGTTGTTTGTGCGATCCTGGAGAGGACTTCCTGTCACACAAGATGAGAACAAAACATTTTAAAAGTTGCCAGCATTGCCTCCATAAAATAATTATTTCCACAGAGCATCAGGCCTTGCAAAGACCATCCTGCAAGTCACGGTGCAAGGATGAAGAAGAAGAGGGAGACATAAAAAGAGGTGTGAGGACAACATCCCACAATGGACTGGCTTAACACTGAGCGAAGCCATGAGGATTGCTGAGGACAGAAAAAGATGGAGTACGCTAGCGCGCTCTGGTTAAACGATCATCTGTGGTGCCCCAACGACTTTAGAGTTACGGGATAGGATAGAATTATGGTGTTGCACAATCTTCCGTAGTAACAAATGCCTCTAAATCGTCATCATCATCATCATCATCATCATCATCATCATCATCATCATCATCATCATCATCGAAAAGAGTATTTTATGGAGCGCTTTTCAGTTAAAGGAGCAAGGAACTCCATTGTAAAACCGTGGTCCTGATTCGGCTCTTTGCAGTCCGCTGAACCCTACAAACAATCCACTAACGAACATTGTAAAATTTGTCTGTCTGCGTCGAGCATAATTATTATTACAAATATATAAGTAAGATCACATCAATGCGATGCCATACAATACAAACAACACATTTAAAGCTTTACAAATGGTTCTCCATTGTTCGTATTATTTGGACAATCATTGTCGCATCACATATAAGTTATAATACAGTGTATGCCATATATTAGAAGAAGAAATGTCAATGGCTAACAGCAACGTGCTTTCACAATGACATCATTGAGCTTGCGTCATTGTATAGCTGACCTTTCGGCGCTGCAATAGAAAAGGGATATTAATATAAAGATTACAACAACAAGGTCATCATCATCATCATCAACATCATCATCATCATCATCATCATCATCATCATCATCATCATCATCGTCGTCGTCGTCGTCATCACGTTCAATTTTTTAAAGCAATGTTCACATGCCTGTCATAATTCCGTGTAATACTAAGAGGCAAGAAAGATTTCTTTAGTGGAATTCAAGAAAAAGAGCAACAACAACAAGAGAGAGAATCATCTGGCCATTATTATTCTAATTACCTCATGAGTCTGGCTGTGAGAGTGCACGGGAGTTCCTCAGGGCTAGATTTCATGCCTATTGTTTTTGTGGTTTTTTTTTGTTTTTTTTTTGGTTGTTGGTGTTTTTGCGTTAATCTCTTGGGGTCGTCGGGATGTGTTCAATTATTCACGTACAACAGGAGGGAAGAGAGGCACAAGAGGATCGTGTAATGGAAGTGATTATCGTTACCATGACACCTGCAGCGGCTTTTGTGAAAAGAGGCTTTTTACTAAAATGGGATGCCTATAATATTGTACTTTCGACCTGGGAGCCGGTCTATATTACCCCAGCTTCATCACACACAGAAACACACACACACATTTCTCCGGTGCACGCACACACATCCCCCCCCCCCACACACACACATACATTTCTCCGGGAGCTCTGATTTCCTTCATTCTTCAATAATGGCATTGACTGCAATGAATCTAACAGCGAGCGCTGTGGCCGAGTGGTCTAAGGCGGGACAAACTTCCCTTGTCCACAGGCCAGAAACCATTGGCGCCTTACAGGTGTGAGATAGATCCAGCATCTGGGCGTTATGTTTCCCCAAAAAGTATTTACTTTCGACTCGGACAAAGTCTCGGAGGTTTTCTCTGGGTACTCCTGTTTGCTCCCCCAGCAAACAATTTTGAAAACAACTAATATTAGATAGGTTAAGTTTGGGTAACTACGTCTTCCCCAGGGGAGGCGGCCCGGAATTTCTCGATGAAAAGGGACAATAAAGTATAAAAAAAACTTATTAAGAGAGACAGAGAGAGAGTCAGAGAGAGAAAGAGGTCTTTTTATCCTATCCTATCCTATCCTATCCTATCCTATCCTATCCCGTAACTCGAAGGTCGTTGGGGCACTACAGATTAAAGTTTATCCAGCATAATCTGTCTGTTTCTCTCTCTCTCTGTCTCTCCTCTCTCCCCCAATATATATACCACCATCGGAGTTTCCGTTACTTCACCACTGTGAGCATGTCATCGTGTTGTCTAATGGCTTGTGTGATGGTCTGTCGGACTTCGTTGTCGGTGATGTGCTGGGTATAGGAAATGCCCAGAAGTCCTCTGTAGCATCTCATCCCCATGCTTTGTCCTATCATATCCCGTAACTCGAAGGTCGTAGGGGCACCACAGATGATCGTTTAACCAGCGTACTCCATCTTTCCCTGTCCTCAGCAACCCTGATTGTTTCGCTCAGTGTCAAACCAGTCCATTCTGGAATGTTGTCCTCCCACCTCTTTTTCGGTCCCCCTCTTCTTCTACCTCCTTGCACTGTGCCTTGCAGGATGGTCTTTGCAAGGCCTGATGATCTGGTGACGTGGCCATACCATAGGAGTTTACGTTTTTTTCACCACTGTGAGCAGGTCATCGTGTTACTTGCAGACAGCTGTGAATACTTAGAGCTGGTGAACATAAGAGGTGTGGGAACAAATCACTTTGGGAACTAATTGCTGGGAAACATAGTAAACATAGAGACTTGGGAACGTTGAACATGTTAGCTGAGGGAACATATGCCTGGACCTAGGGCAAAGAAGCGTTCATTACAGCGAGGTGATTAAGGCTGCATTATGACACTCAAAGGACAGCTAATACCGTTGTTTATTGCTTGTGTCAGCTGTTGAGCTGGTGACGAAAAATGTATGATACACTGTTCAAACTGTCAGATAATAATAATAATAATAATAATAATAATAATAATAATAATAATAATAATAATAATAATAATAATAATAATAATAATAATAATACAGGAAGCTGTACGCGCCTTATTCTAGAATCATTCTCCAAGTGCGGCGATCTGTAACCTGCATACACACTCACATGTTACAAACACTCCTACATACACAACAAACACACATTCATCACTCAAACACGTGGTGTAAAGCAAGTCTCTATCAGAAGACGGAAAGGAACTCGAATTGATATTTGTTAAATTTTAAGTAATCACAAAGTTGCAGATCTTGTAATTTACACATTTTTTCTGAAAACATTTAGCGAAAAACAAAACAAACACACACACACACGCACACTCTCCCCCCTCCCCCCCCGCCCCTCCCTCGTTCAGTGTCAAACCAGTCCATTCTCGAATGATGTCCTCCCACCTCTTTTTCTGTCTCCCTCTTGTTATGCCTCCTTGCACCGTGCCTTGCAGGATGGTCTTTACAAAGCCTGATGCTCGTGTGACGTGGCCATACCATCGGAGTTTCCGTTTCTTTACCACTGAGAGCATGTCATCATGTTGTCCAATGGCTTGTGTGATGGTCTGTCGGACTTCGTTGTTGGTGATTTGCTGGGTATAGGAAATGCCCAGAAGTCTTCTGTAGCACCTCCTCTCCATGCTTTGTATTCTTCGTTGTAGATCTGCTGTGAGGGTCCATTTTTTGCAAGCGTATAGGAAGATGGAGATGACAAGGGAGCGCAGCAGCCTTACCTTGGAATGTAGACTGATGGTCCTGTCTTTCGAAATGGGTTTCAACCTTGTCAGGGCAGCAGTTGTTTGCGCGATCCTGGAGAAGTCTTCCTGTCGGGACCCATTGTCTGACAATAAAAGGTGTTTAGATTGTGGCAAAGCACTATCACCTTGACCAGTGAGAAAGTACAAACACGAATGATCCAACATGCTCAGCAATGTGCACACAGTAAACGTGGGGAATTTCGGTTCATTAATTCTTAAGATCAAACAAAAATGGTCTTTTGAAGAAGAAAGTGACATTCGGAACCACCGAGCGACCCACTGACCGGACTGGTACTGAAGAATGGCTTGTTCTGATTCCCTACTGTTTCAAAGTGTTTCCAGATAAGACTTACCTGAAAATACAAAAACAAAGCATGATTCATGTCAGCTGGTGTGAAGAAGCGAAGGGCGCTGCGCCCCTCATGGGCATATTTCATTTCGTACATCAACATGCCATTACCCTCCCACGGGACGCTAAGCTCGGAACTCGATGACATCCTCTTCGCGTCAATCTTCGCGCGCTTCCATGTATCGTTTACGTGACCTGGCGTTCTAGGGTGCGTAACTCTTGGGGGGACATGTGGCTGTTGCTTCCCCTTTTCCCGCCTAATGTAATGGGTGACGAGGTTGGCTTTGACTTTCAATCAACATCTTAACCAACACGAGACTCGCTTTGTTTGTGGTGACAGTAATCCATTCAAACCGTTTTTTAAAATTATCCATTCATTTTTTTTCCTCTCCAGAACGTTTGATTTCAAGTTCTATACTCTGGTCTGAAGCTCACTCTATCTCTCTCTCTGTAATTAATTACTTATTTATTAGGTTAAACGGTTTCAGTTGACAGTTTTATATTAAGGTACCGTAAGTTAAGTTATTTACTATTTTTAACCTTTAATTTTCAATCTATGCATGCGTGACCGAAAGGACTGATTGTAAGGTTAGCAAATTAATGCTAAAATACTTTTGTTCTGGTCATAACATATTGAATCGAAATCCGAATTTTTCTTTTATTATTTCTTTCTTTCTTTCTGTCTTTCTTGCTTTCTCTTCTTTCATGATTTGTTTCCTTTTTTTTTATTATGTTTTTGCTTCTTTTTTCTTTCTTTCTTTCTTTTTCTTTCTTTCTTTTTTCTTTCTTCCTTTTATTTTCTTCTTTTTTCTTTCCTTTTATTTTATTTTCTTCTTCTTTTTTCTTTTTTTCTCTTTATTTTATTTTATTTTATTTCTTCTTCTTCTTCTTCTTTCTTTCTTTTTTTTCTTCTTCTTCTTTCTTTCTTTACTTGTCTTCTTTTTTTCTTCTTTCTTTTCTTTTCTTTTCACTACAATATCAATCAGATTTAATCAATAATCTCTTAAGAACTGAACTGAACATTGAGGTTTAACGTCTACACCCACCATTGGAGATACGGCGGACTGGGATAACCCTTCCAGAGAACAAGGGGTAGAGACCTAAATCAACATTGAACCACCAGAACAATTATACTGCTAAAATGGCCACTTTTATCTTGCCCGTCACGGGTTTCGAACCTGGGTCATAGGCGTGCCTTCCCCCGTTGGGGTGCCGGGGGTTTCAGTATAAATAGTATCCCCACTTTCTGGAAATGTAGTGCTTTAAATTTCCACTGTCGCTGTCTTTCTCATTTGCTCTTTCTCATTACTGCTCTGTTCTATCAATCTGCTATACTATCGTCTTCTTCGCTAGACCAGTCTCCTACCTCTTTTCTTGAAAACTCTTCCGGGACAAGACTCCTTGTTTGTGTATGAGGTCTGTTGGATCAGCTTGGGAATATTGGACGCTTTCTGCCGGGTGATCACTAGGACTTCCTATGATGTTATTATTTAGCAATGTAGGCATTTTATATGTATGTGTTTTGTTGATAATTTATACTGATGTTTGTATTCTGTTTTGTTTTTGTAAACGGGGGTTCGATAAGTTGGGGTGAAGCCTCAGCCGTCCCCTGCGTGGGATGTCTTTATTGTAAAGTGACTGGCTGGTGGAGAGCTTTCGGTTTTACCACTAGGGTTGTTTCAGCAGATCTTTTATGCGGATCGGGGGTTGTCCGGTCCTGATTTGGCTCGGAAGAGTCCGCTGGACCAAAAGC
Organism: Oncomelania hupensis; assembly: GCA_036898135.1. Taxonomy (NCBI): domain Eukaryota; kingdom Metazoa; phylum Mollusca; class Gastropoda; order Littorinimorpha; family Pomatiopsidae; genus Oncomelania; species Oncomelania hupensis. Next base: position 2,966,599 of record CM072519.1, on the reverse strand, counting down.
AATAATAATGTAATGTAATGTTATAGGCGTGCCAGGCGAACACTCTACCTCTGAGCCACGGCGATAAGACCACTGAAGAAGAAGAAGAAGAAGAAGAAGAAGAAGAAGAAGAAGAAGAAGAAGAAGAAGAAGAAGAAGAAGATGAAGAAGAAGGAGAAGAAGAAGAAGATGAAGAAGGAGGAGAAGAAGAAGAAGAAGAAGAAGAAGAAGAAGAAGAAGAAGAAGAAGAAGAAGAAGAAGAAGAAGAAGAAGAAATATGAGAAGAAGAAGATGAAGAAGGAGAAGAAGAAGAAGTAGTAGTAGGAGGTGGAACAGGACAAAGAATTAGAAAATCAAGAAGAAGAGCAAAACGAAGTAGAAAAAGAAGCTTATTTTTCTACTGCTGCTGCTGCTGCTGCTGATGATGATGATGATGATGATGACGATGATAATGATGATGATGATGATGATGATGATGATGATGATGATGATGATGATGATGATGAATGGAGTTTGAGAACATCAAGAGGAATAGAGACACTTCCCCAGCATTTTGTGATTTTCGTGGAGGCTGTTATGAGGAATCGGTTGTCCTTTTTCAGTGTTTGCGAAAACGTGTATAGCTAATATTCAGTGTTTGCGTAAACGTGTATAGCTTATGATATTCGGTGTTTGCGAAAACGTGTACTTTTTACTGGTGCTGCCTCCCAAAGGAAAATCTATACAGCCTATTTTTTGTTGTTCTTTTTCTTTGGGACTAAACAACGTGGACACAATAATACGGAGGAGGAGAACTAGAAAGATGAGAGATAGACAGAAAGAGAGAGAGAGAGAGAGAGAGAGAGAGAGAGAGAGAGGGCGGGGGAGGGGGGAGAGAGAGAGAGACAGAGAGAAAATGATAATATGCTATTTCATTAACTAAGAATGATGATGATGACGACGACGACGATGATGATGATGATGATGATAATGATGATGATGATGTAGTCTTGTAGAGCGCCGATTTTCCACACTTGCATGCTCAATGCGCTTGCAGAGAAAAGAAAACAAAACCGATGCTTCTAATACATGGGGGGGGGGGGGGGGGTAGGGCAGGGGTAAGGGGAGGAAGGTAGGGGTGGGGTTGGAAAGTTGAGGAGGGAGTGGGGTACCCATTTAGGAATAACGAAGCTTAACGTCCTGTTGCGTTAGCGTTAAGGACGAATCACCACGTCACCACCTTGACAACAATGATCATCATCATCTTCATCATCATCATCATCATCATCATCATCATCATCATCATCATCATTATCATCATCATCATCATCATCATCATCATCATCATCATCATCATCATCATCATCATCCTATCAAAAACATATGTTTAGCCTGAGAGGTGACAATTTAATGCATTTGTTTTAAAGTTCCTCTGAAGTCAAGATCACAATGGCGACAACAAAATGTATAGGTCACGTTAAGAAATGACGATTTGCTTATAATTATGTTCAAGCATGTTGTTTGTGTTTGTATTGGCAAAATGGGAATTTAAAGGTTACGTGTGGGCATTGTAAAGGTCGCTTGCTAGAAGCATTATCTAACGTATCTTCCTTTAAAAAACAAACCATCTGTTAGGCACACACAAGGAAAACTAATGGAGCGTGATGAACCGGTTGTAGCGTGCTCGCTGTGGATAATTACGAAAAGGGGGTGCTTGTTGTAGCCATTGACGCCAGCATGGCGCTAAAAGAGATATACTTTGCCTAGCGAAACCCCAAGACGTCATCTGGGAACCCCAGTGACGTTTTAAAGTTGTTTATATGGGAAACTTGTATCTCAAAATAATGTCGATTCCTGAGCTTTTCTGTGATCATTGATCCAGCAATATTGGTTTGAGAGAGAGAGAGAGAGAGAGAGAGAGAGAGAGAGAGAGAGAGAGAGAGAGAGAGAGAGAGAGAGAGAGAGAGAGAGAGTTGTAGTTGCGAGGGTCCACTGACAAATAGCCCTTGATAGGGTCGTATATTTACACACGTTGGTTAGGCTCGATGGATTAACAATTGGCGCAAGAGTGGGCGTAAGTTCTTGTTGAAGGAGCTGTCTTGAAATAACGGGACAGGTCTATGTTCTTCCAGGTCTAAGTTGTTTCAACGTATGTAAACTCTATGTTGATCCAGGTATGTATTCTGTCACAAACATTTTTGAGAGAGAGACACACACACACACACGCACACACAAGACAGACAGACACAGACAGAGGGTTAGCCGAATCCTGCGGCGATCTTTAGTGCACATACATCTTGCCCTCGGACAGGTCAGTCCGTCACTTCTCCCGCTGGTCAGTGCCCGCGGGAAGCTCTATTTTCCCCTACTGCTTATGGTGTCACTGGGTGTGTTTTTTAAACCCTGCTTTTCTGAGGGTCACACCCGCATTCCCAATTCTCCGTTCCACCAGACTCCTCTACCCCTCCCCCCCCCATCCCATCCACTTCAATCCCCAATCCACTTTTGTCATTCACTCCCTTATCCAAACATCCCCGGGCCTTGCGCCCAATGCTTTCCCAAACTTGCGTCAAAGGTCAACAGTCAACCCAAACTTGGGCTAATGTCCATTTTTATTGCGCGGACTTCCGTGTTATGATGACATGCTCGGTTTGCTGGAAGAAAGCTATGCGGAATGGAGTTGTCGTAACCATGGGACCTGAACATTTGTACAGTTTCAAAGAAGACACATTTGCCCGAAAGAGTGGCTTCAAAGCAATGCATCTATTTCATGTTCTTGCAAGTACGAATTATCTGTGTTGCCCGAAACGTCAATAAAACTGTTCGGTATAGGCATCAAGCGGCAAAATTGACTTTGAGCGGTTTTTAGTAAGTCCTGTTTTCCGTCCGTCTCTTTGAGCAGCTCATTGAGCTGTTCTAACGCTATACAGGACCACATGTAAATTAATGCAGTTCATTATTTGATCTTGAGAATAAGATTAAGTCGCAAGGGGGTTTAGGTTCCGGCGGCAGGGATAGCTCAGTGGTCAGAGCGCACGACTTGTGTGAGTGCGTCTTGGGCGACGTGGGTTCGAATCCTGACTTCAGCAAACTATTTCGTGATTGCTGGATATTACGGGCCAGCGCCTTGAGAAGCTCTCGGAGCTTGTAAGTGCGCTATATAAGAGAAATCTTTCTTTCTTTCTTTCTTTATAATGTGGAATTCAGCTTTTCGCATATCAAGTAAGAACACTTTATTTAGTAGATCTACCCTATATCGCGAATACCTGGACCTCGTTTGAAATAAATCGTAACACCTTGCCCGAAAGAATTAAAAAAAAATCTTTGCCCGAAAGAATACCTACATCTTTGCCGTTTAAACTGGGTGGTCTGTCTTAGCAGTGGATAGTACGCTGGTCTCTAAAGCCCAAGTTACTGGAGAGTTTTCCCCCCTCTTTTCTGTAGAAAGTTAGACCTGTTTTTCTGTACACAAGGTAGCCTTTTTGGGGGTTAAAAATGTGCATACATTTTTCGTTGTTCTGTTTGTTGATAAGACAATTTTCTTCCAACGAAGATGGAGTAATCGATGTATACAGCCGACGGGAAAGTGACGCATTTTGTAATATTTGATGGTTAAAGAATTTGGTAAGATTTATGTATGTGTTTCTTTTCTCTGATATTTTATCAGCCACGACTGACATTCCCTGTTCTTCCTACACAATTATCCAATTTGGGTTTTACATAGCGAGAAAACTCAGACATAAACCTGCTTGCTTCCATGCAGTGTTGGCTGTTTGAACTTACGAATATTATATTTCTATAATGTCGTTGATGTTAACTGTTATGGATAGTACAGAGGAACCCATGTTGTAGCTGAGCCTGTATGTCTATACTCCAAACAACAGCGCCGCCCATGCCTAAGTGGGGTCGGACACGCTGTATTATTCCTGTTGTTGAGGGTTGAACGTGTGTTGAGGGTTGAACGTGTAACATCTCTTCTTTTTTTAAAATCCTAGTTCACCATTAAAATTCTGTCTTTCTGTCATTATTTTATTTATTTACTTCATTTGCCATTCATGTGTGATAGGTAAAAGTGAGAGCAATGAAGATAAATGAAATAAAATTTAAAAAATTAAACTGAACAGAAATTAATGAAATCTATTGAATTTCTTTTTCCACATCAGTCACTAAGTATTCCAAACGCCCTGAGCATATTCTATGGCACAGAAAAGCACACTATAACATATTTGGGCATAGCATGGGATTGGATTTCAAATCTAGATTTACTACACCCGCAACTGACTTTCTGAACAAGCCATAGGCTAGGGTTGGTTCACCAGCATAAATTTACTTGATCCGTTACTGATCATCAGAGCAAAGCGAGGTTTTCACTTACAATGTTAAGTTCGGGATTTAGCTACGTTTTGTAATCTTTGCTTCCTGACTGAATTATGACCAAGTTAGATAAACATATGCGAGCAATCAGCGGTATGAGATCTACACAGACCATGATGCTGTAGCTTACCAGAAGTTCAAAGGGCAACTAATGGATTTCATCATTATAAATCGCAATCATCCATTTCGGCCTTGTGGCTTTTTTTGTCGTCTTTGTCAATTCCACCGAAATGTCCTCCTTCCTTCCAGTTCCCATCATAATACAAAGAAACCGTTGAACCAACTATTTTGTAATGTTTGTTTCTTTCTTCTTTTTCTTCTTTTTGTTCTTCTTTATTAAAAAAAATCTTTTAAAAATAACTTTGTTCGGCAGAGAAGCTGAGTTGATTGCTCTCTATTGTATGTCCGTGCTTGGGCTGAATCAGGACGTACTCACTCACACCAAGTTTAATTTTGTTAAAGGAGTCCAATCAAAATGGAGTTTCTTCCAATCCGGTATGGCTCTAGATTGGCCTGACCTGCCCTGATTTACAAACAGCTCCACCTGCCTCTATTCAAAGAACACTTCACCTCAGTTCTCTCTCTCTCTCTCTCTCTCTCTCTCTCTCTCTCTCTCTCTCTCTCTCTCTCTCTCTCTCTCTCTCTCTCTCTCTCTCTTTCTCTTTCTCTTTCTCTCTCTCCATCCTTCCCTAAAATTACAAACAGATCGACTCGCCTTTCTTAAAAGCACAGACCCTAATTCTCCGTCTCTCTCTCTGAGTATCTCTCTCTCTGTCTGTCTGCCTGAATCTCTCTCTCTCTCTCTCTCTCTCTCTCTCTCTCTCTCTCTCTCTCTCTTTCTCTTCTCTTTGAGACTTTCTCTCACTCGCGTGAGTTCAGTTAGTGTGTGTTTGTGTGTATGTGTGTGTGTGTGTGTGTGTGTGGATATACTCTGCATTATCAGTATGTGCGTGTGTCATGGTGTGTGAGGTTCAGTGTGGGGGTTGCATGTATAGTTGTAAAAGCCATCCAATGGTCAATAGATAGATTTATTTTCGTAAGCAGGCAACAGACAGGGTTGCCACTTATTCCAAACTAAAAAGACTTGGATTCTTGTTTGTGAACCCCCCACGAAGTGGACTATCAACAATGCACGTTTGCTCTTTCTTCTGTTTCTGATCTGCGCATGCGTGTGGCGTGGACGAATTTAATCCCTATACCTCAAATCTAAGAACGTTCCATGTACTTTGTCTACTCACTTGGCAATACAATACAAAACAATACAATGCAATACATCGTTACTGTCCAACTTCACACTGCGTCCATAAAGGTGAAAAATTGCTTTTGGCGTGGGAACAATAGTACACTAATAATGATACTAAATGCTCTGTATACACGCTTTCCACAAATTAGCGACCAGACTCAAAGCACGCATTTCTGTACCAACATTAACACTTACACATTACAGACCCAATCTCACATACACAACAAACGCACATCTATCACTATAGCCTATCCCATCCTATCCCGTAACTCGAAAGTCGTTGGGGCACCACAGATGACCGTTTAACCAGCGTACTCCATCTTTCTGTGTCCTCTGCAACCCTCATGGCTTCGCTCAGTGTCAAGCTAGTCCATTCTCCAATGTTGTCCTCACACCTCTTTTTCTATCTCCCTCCTCTTTTACCTCTTGAACCGTGCCTTGCAGGATGGTCTTTGCAAGACCTGATGATCTGGTGCCGTGGCCATACCATCGGAGTTTCCGTTTCTTCACCACTTTGAGCATGTCATCGTGGTTTCCAATGGCTTGTGTGATGGTCTTTCGGACTTCGTCGTTGCCGATGTGCGAAGTATAGGAAATGCCCAGAAGTCTTATGTAGCACCTCATCTCCATGCTTCTTAGTTATAGGTCTGCTGTGAGGGTCCATGATTGGCAAGCGTATAGGAAGATGGATATGACAAGGAAGCGCAACAGCCTTACCTTGTAGTGTAGACTGATAGTCCTATCTTTCCAAATGGGTTTCAGCCTTGTCAGAGCAGCAGCTGTTTGTGCGATCCTGGAGGGGACTTCCTGTCGGGAACCATTGTCTGATGCAATGGCTCCTACTATAAATATCTGAAGATATGCACCGTGTTGAGGGATTGACCTTGGACTTTGATGTCCGAGTTGATGCCATTTGGTGTTATTAGTCATCATTTTGGTCTTCTCTCAACGTATTTCCATTCCTAGGCTCTGGAGGTGGTGTCAAGCCTCTATACCAGCTGTTCAAGTTCTTGTTCCTCTCCAGCCAATCCATTAATGTTATCCTCAAACCGGAGGTTGGAGATTGCTTTATCCCTTTGCTGACTGTACCTTTGTGATCTGCAAAGGCATCTGACATGATGCGCTCCAGAAAGATGTTGAAAAGTGTTGGACAGAGAAGGCATCCTTGACGCACGCCGATTTTTATTCTGAATCAGTTTCCCGTTGGCGTTGTTGTGGAGGATTACACTGATTGCCTTGTCATACCGGCTTTTGATGACTTTAATAAGGTTATGGCTGATGTTGTACACTCTCATGGTTGCCCACAGAGCTGCATGCCAGACTCTGTCAAATGCTTTCTTGAAGTCTACAAACACATGATATAGATGTTGTTGGTTCTGTATGTATTTCTCGCAGATTATTCTGAGGTTGAAAATCTGCTCAGTGATACTTCGCCCTGCCCTGAATCCTCCTTGTTCAGCTTGTGGTTTCAACCTATTGAGTATTATTTTTAGGAGGGCCTTGCTGATATGGTGGATGAGGCTGATGGTGCGGTAATTTTCACACTCCTGTAGGTTACCATGTTTTGGGGAAGAGCGATGACAAACGACTGGGTCCATGGTGTAGGTCAATTCCAACTCTACCAGATCTTGTTACAGATAATGATGAGGGCGTCAATCATCGGTTCTCATCCTGCTTGAAGCAATTCTGCTAGTATGTTTTCCACTCCCGTTGACTTCCCCTTCTTCAGCGATTGCACTGCTGACACAACGTCTTCTAGGAGAATTGGGAGGATTTCTTCTTCTTCTCTATTTTGGGGATATGCATGAACTGGTGGGTCTCCGTTTGGTTTGTAGTTGTAAAGGTCAGAGCAGGACTCCTTCCTCGGCACTGGGTCAAGAACTGCCTACATATGTTCATAGAAATCCTCGACTTCTCTGTCGTCATAGTCTGATGTTGGGTCATAGGCCTGGATGATGGTGATGTTGACAGGGGCTGCTCTCAGGCGGATGGTAACGAGTCTACTGGAGACCGGGCGGCAACCAATGACAGTGGCTAGAATGTCTTTATGGACCAAGCAATGCCGTGTTCGTGCCTGTCATCTCTCCCGCTGAAATAAAGCTTGTGGTCTTTGTCTGTCGTTGTTTCACCTAGGCCTTTCCAGCACAGTTCGCTGATACCTAAAATGTTCCATCGATAGTGGTCCAACCCATGCGCTTGTTCTTTTAATTTTCCTTCCGCAGCTAGGGTCATGACATTCCAGGTTCATATAACGATTTTGTATCTCATGCGGATCTTGCTAAGTTGTCCATCAGTAACCCACTTATCACCCTCATCCTGGTAGCCAACGGAAGGCGCGGTCCTTGGCGACCAGGGCGATGACCGATCCGGTATGGGGTGAGTGGTTCTTGTCATCCCACGATGTGTCTTGGGCAAGAAAGACCTGGCGGGGCCCAATCCCCTCAAGGCTGTTTGGCCACAACCGAAATCCACGAGTACATTGTAGCTCGCTTTCGCCCCGAGCATGTGGTCCTTGAACCTGTAGTAACGTCAGGTTCCTCCGCCCTGGCCGGTGACTTCTGTGTAGACTTTCGCCCAGTGTTGCCGTGCTGATTTCAACCTGTTAGTCGCCTCTTATGACAAGTAGGGAAACGTTGGGTCTATTCTGTTTAATGCCCGAAGCCACAAGGCATCTATTACTCGAACATGAATAAATGAACAATAAATAAAATTAAAATGTAGTGCACTCACATATCACCGACCCAGCTGAGATTAATCTCTCTCTCTCTCTCTCTCTCTCTCTCTCTCTCTCTCTCTCTCTCTCTCTCTCTCTCTCTCTCTCTCTCTCTCTCTCTCCACAGCCACGCTTAGACATATTTTAAACAGCTCCTTCATATTCTGGTCCAAGTATGTGGAATTCTCTACCACAAGGAAAGTAACATTGTTTAAAATTAGACTCCACAAATTTCTAATTTCCCTTGCTCATAATATTTAAGATGTATTTTGTTCTTTCCTATCTTGCGACAGTATAATTTGTTCATGTGTGAATTAGCTTGTAGTGTGTGGTTATGGTGAAGGGGGGTGGGGAGAGTGGGAGTAGGGAAGGGGTAATTTTGTTTGTTATGAATTTTTATTTTTTATTTTACAATTCTATTAAGGACTAGCTGTAAGACAGGTCTATAGGACCTAATGCTATTATCCTATTAAAGGTTTCGTCTTCGACTTGGACTTGGACTTCTCTGTAGTAGGAGAAACGGACATGGGAATGGGAGATTCGGAACGGAAAATAGTTTTCAAATCCATGTAATGCAAGTCAGACCAATGCAGTTCAATATATCCAGATTCTTCATTCATTTTATCATTATAAATCGCGGTCATCCGTTTCGGTGTTGTGTTTTTTGTCGTCTGGGTCACTTCCACCGGAATGGCCACCTACTTTCCAGTTCCCCACCATAGTAGTCCTACAAAGAAATCGTTCAACCAGCAAACAATTTTTCTTGTTTACATTCTTTGTTCTTTCATGTCTTGTTTGGTAGCGTGATGTATTCCTTTCCTGAAGACGGGTGGACAGACACTGCTTTTGTAAACTCAGCGTGCAAACGGCGCCGAGGTCTGCTCCGCTTCCGCGTTCGTGAATCTAGGTTTGCACTGTCACGCAGACAAGGCTAACTTCTGCGCTAAAGTACGCATCTGCTAGTACTTGGAAGTAGGAAACTCGCTTCTTCGGAATTTTATGAACACCTTCTGGAACACGCGCGGGTGTACGCACATCCCCACTCCTACTCTGCTCTCCCACACAAGCTCCCACCTCCATGATAGGAAAGTTTATTGGATAACTTGTGTGCACTAGTTGGAAAACAACTGGAGTCGGAGACGCTCAGCTGATAACGCAGGTGGTGGCTGGCGAAGGGAGAGTGCGGGGAGAAACTGATTTGCCAGACACGCAGTCAACACAGCTTCCATTCCTATTGGTCAGAAGTTTGAACACTTGTGTCCTGTTATTTCATTCAGCAAATACAAATTAGGTTATCAGCACACAAGATTTTTTTTTAAAGATAAAAAGGGGAGAAAATGACAAACTACTTTAACTTTGAGGAAGCGCTATAAAAAGAACTTAAATTACTGTATTACTCCCCCTGTCCTATTTCCGGCTGACATCAACCGACTTCTTAAGAAAGTGTTGTGTTGGTATCTGCGCTATTCAAGATCAATTTATTTGCTTTATAATACTTCCACCCTCTCCTTGCTCATTCTGTGGATCCATAATAGCACAGGTCGCGCTCATCAAAGATCGTAAGTTCAAATCCCGGTTGACCGAAAACTTATATGTACTGTCGGCACTATTTTTATTGCATAATTCAGTCTGCTAAATTTGACACCTGCAGTCTGCACTGTGCTATTTGCATAAATCAGCCTACTAAGTTTGACGGCGTCCAGTGAGTACGATAAAGTTAATTGTGATATCAATATCAGGTTGGTGATTGACGACCCCACTCTTGTCCTGGGTAGCGCTGTAGTGATTGGATTGCTACTATGGTAAACAAGAAGGCTTGAGTTGCACATAAACGTCGATGAGGTGGCTGAAACTTGAATGATGACCCTCTTCAGTGCCGCACGCGTCAACACACACACACACACGCACACGCACACACAAACAAACAAACAAACAACCACACACGTAGGCCTACACACTCACACACAAAAGGCGCGCAACAATCACCCAGTGCTGAAAAGTTAGCAATTACAGTTGAATCTATCACTTTTGAAGGAGGGGGAATCACGAAGCTTAACGTCCTTTTGAAGGACACGAAGTCGACACTACGTATTGAACGAGCTACTGTGCCACTTCGAGGTGTTTCATAGTCTTCAAACCAATAAGTATACTTTTCTACAGCCACACTCCCTCTCTCTCTCTCTCCCCCTCTCTCTCCCTCCCCCCTTCTCCTCATTGCTTCTTATCCTCATCATCCCTTTTCAATCACCGCTCCCTTCCCCATCTTATTGACACCATCACTCCTTCTCCATCACTCGCCTGACCGCCGCCGACCCCGTCCCCATCTCTTAGCAAAACGTCTGGCATTGTCCTGTCTTTGGTAATTCTTACTACCACCAATCACACCAACACAGACAGGTATGGATTCACGGCTGTATAATGGGATTAGCAGTCCTATCCTATCCTATCCTATCCTATCCTATCCTATCCTATCCTATCCGGTAACCCATAAGTCATTGGGGCACCACAGATGATCATTTCATCAGCGTACTTCATTTTTCTCTGTCCTCAGAAACCCTTCTGGCTTAGCTCAGTGTCAAGGCAGTCCATTCTCGAATGTTGTCATCACACCTCTTTTTTCTGTCTCCCTCTTCTTCTGCCTCCTTGCACCGTGACTTGCAGGATGGTCTTTGCAAGGATTGATGCTTTGGTGACGTGGCCATACCATCGAAGTGTCTTTTCCTTCACCGCTGTGAGCATGTCATCGTGTTGTTGAATGGATTGTGTGATGGTCTGTCGGACTTCGTCGCTGGTGATGTGTTGCGTATACGTAATGCCCATAAGTCTTCTGTAGTACATCATCTCCATGCTTTGTATTCTTTGTTGTAGATCTGCAGTGGGGGTCCATGTTTTGGAAGCGTATAAGAAGATGGAGATGACAAGGGAGCGCAGCAGCCTTACCTTGGAGTGTAGACTGATGGGTCTGTCAGGGATGGATTACCGGTTTGAGAATAAAAATACCGGTTGAAAAATCAGTAGCCGGTAGAGCCTACCGGTTCTTATTTTGTTTGACTGGTTTCAAAAATAAAGGAAAAGAGAAAGAAAAACAAGAGAAATGAAGAGAGAGAGAGAGAGAGAGCCAGCCAGCCAGCCAGCCAGCCAGCCACGCTGATTATGTGTTTAGGGAGTGTAGACAAGAGGCCTGCGAATGCGTTCAGTAGCCTTGCCATATTCTTTGAGGTAATTAATACAGAATGATATAACATTGGCGGGCGCAAGGCTATCGTGAATACGGATAAATTAAACTCACCCACTTTTCGATTTTTTCTTTCCTCATGCTCGTCAGTATGTATTGCGACAGTGGCAGATAGGCTAGTAATAATGAAGAAGCACAAATCTTTTTTTTATTTTTTCAGCCCGCAATCGCCTCAGTGAGGCCCGTGTTAGCAGGCTCATGATGCTGAGATGGCACGGAAAGTCTTTAGAAGACTTCGACGTCGACAGAGCGAGGGAGGTGTTCGAGAAAAGCAAAACGTGACGGATATAGGTATGAAAGGCCTGTTATTTACTTTTATTTTTGGCAAACATCGTTTCAGTTATAGTTAGTAGGCTTTACGGTGAGTAATAAATTAATCACTGCATTCGTCGGCACGGCAGATTTTCGGTGGCAAAAATAGTGACGCATTATTAAGCTTTGCTATGGGTCATACCGGTTTCCGTGACTGGCCTACCGGTTTGCGTTCGAGTGGGTTTGTTTACTGTGACGTCGTACCGGTTTTGCAAATCCCTAGGACGATCACTGGTCTGTCTTTTCAAATGGGCTTCAACTTTATGAGGGCAGCAGTTGTTGGTGCGATCCTGGAGAGGACTTCCTGTCGGAACCCATTGTCTGACTCATAAATATTTGAAGCTGTGTTGAGGGATTGGCTTTGACTCTGATGTCCATGTTATACCATTGGTGTTGATTGTCATCATTTTGGTCTTCTCTGCACTTATTTTTTATTCCAGATGTTCTGGAGGTAATGTCCAGCTTCTGTACCAGATGTTATGCTTGCCCACTGAGCTACATGCCAGACTCGGTCAAACGCTTTCTTGCAGTCTACAAACGCATGATATAGATGTTGTTGGTGCTGTAGGTATTTCTCGCATATTATTCTGAGATTAAAAATCTGTTCAGTGGTACTTCGCTCTGCCGTGAATCCTGCTTGTTCTTCAGCTATGATTTATTCAGGTTGTGGTTTCAACCTGTTGAGTATTATTTTCAGGAAGACCTTGCTGGGGTGGCTGATGAGGCTGTTGGTGCGGTAATTTTCACACTCCTGAAGGTTACCCTTTTTGGCAAGAGTAATGACAAGCGAATGGGTCCATGGCGTAGGCCACTCCCTACTTTGCCAGATCGTGTTACAGATAATGGTACAGATAATGGTGAAGGTGTCAATCTGCGCTTCTCTCCCTGCTTGAAGCCATTCTGCTGGTATGTTGGCCACTCCCGCTGACTTCCCTTTCTTCAGCGATTGCACTGCTGCCTCAACTTCTTTTCGGAGAATTGGGAGGATTTCTTGTTCTCTGTCCTGGGGATATGCTAGAACTGATTCTCCGTTTGGTGTGTGGTTGTAAAGGTCAGAGCAGTACTCTGCCCATCTTTCCAAGGCTTCTTATACTTCTGTAAAGCATATGCCAGACTTGCTTTGGATCGAGGAACATTTGGGCTGTTTAGCACTTGTCAGCCGCTTCACAGTCTGGTAGGCCTTCTTTCTGTTGTTCTTGTTCAGACTGTTCTCTATTTCCTGGCTTTGATCTTTTGCCCAGTTCTACTTTGCTGTGCGCATGCCTTTTCGGATGTCATTGTTGATGTTTCGGTAGGCATCGGCTCCCTGTGAGGTGTTCTTTTTCTTTTCATCTCCCTTCGTTTGTCACACAAGTCCCAAAGTTTAGGTGTGATCTACGGTTTCTTGTTTGGGTCGGCCTTGCCCAATACCTCAGTGATGGCATCTGTCACAGCTGAGTGGAAGGTGGTGGTCATGGTGTTGACATCTGCATCAATAACTCCCAAAATGATCAGTGGTGCAAATTTCCCTCCCATTGCGGATTGAAATATTTCTGCTACCTCCGGGTCTTGCAGTTTGTCCAAGTCGAACTTCAGTCTTGTGCACTTTGCTGTATTTACTCTCTTCAAGTGGAGCCGAAAAGACATCATCACGGGATCGTGGTTACTTCCGATGCCTGCTCCTGGAAAAGGACGTGTCCTGCCAATGTTGATGCTTGATCTGAAGCGTTTTTTGATCAAGATGTTATGAATCCGGTCGTGATACTCCCCCACCAACCCCCCTGGGACTATGCCGGCATGCCTGGTCCATTGTCTGGATTTTGTTTTAGACCAAGCGTGTTTGCTAGTATCAGATTGTTGTGTCTGGCAAATTCCAAAAGTCTCAGACCTCTGTCATTTGTCTCGTTGTTGCAGTTGTGTCCACATATGTCTCCCCAGTTGTGGTACACATCTTGGCCATCCTTGGAATTCCAGTCGCCTTGCACTTTTGACTGTCACTCTTCGGCACTGGGTCAAGGACAGCCTGCAGATGTTCATAGAAATTATCGACTTCGCTGTCGTAATAGTCTTATTTTTTTATGGGGCATAGTCCTGGATGATGGTCATGTTGGAAGGGTTGGTAATGAGTCTACTGGAGATTGGGCGACAACCCATGACAGCGGCTAGAATGTCTTTGTGGACCAAGATTCCAACGCCGTGTTCGTGCCTGTCATCTCTCCCGCTGAAATAAAGCGTGTGGCCTTTGTCGGTCGTTGTTTCACCTAGGCCTTTCCAGCGCAGTTCTCTGAGACCTAAAATATTCCATCAATAATTGTCCAGCTCGTGGGCCAGTTCTTTAATTTCCCCTCCGCTGTTCGAATCCTGACATTCCAGGTTCCTATGGCAATGTTGTCTCTTGTGCGGATCTTGCTAAGTTGTCCATCAGTAACCCACTTATCACCTCCGTCCTGGTGGCCAACGGAAGTCGCGGTCATTGGTGACCCGGGCGACGACCGATCCGTTATGGAGTGAGTGGTTCTTTTCACCATACGGTGTGTGTAACGGGCGGATATTTAGTACGGGTGCATGCAAAATATATATGACTCCTAGAAATGAAATATGCGTGCGTGTTAGACTCTCTGTTAACTACCACACCCACAAACGTACGGACTCTTCTCAACACAGACAAACACCAACACCAGATATCCGTTCCACGTTCTCAAAATTTATATAAACAATCAACAATAATTTTTATCAAACTTCCACTCTAATTCTTTCATACACATAAACGCAACTTCGTTAAACTTAACGCACACAAATCCCACACTGGCTGAATAACGCCGCACTAGCACGGCCGAGCTGGGATAAACGACGTCAGGCAATTAGGTGTCCTGACCTCCACAATAGGCACAAACGATTACAGTACCTTAACAGGCCGTTTCCACACGAGCTGGCACTAGATGCCAGAGTAGGTGCACAACTGCTGAATGTCGACGGGCGGAGGAGCGTTCGTGAACTCCAGTCCACCCGAAGTAGACAACGTAGTCTTTGGTCAAGACGAAGGGCGTAAAGCTGACCCTCTCCGGTGTCTCACACGTTGCCTTCAATCTCTCTCCTGTCCCCACCTGGACAGCACGGAGCCACAGCCGCTCCTGAGTAAGCCTCTCGCCCCCAAGTAGGCCAGTAGCCCCAACAGGCTCCAAGTAGGCCAGTAGCCCCAACAGGCTCCAAGTAGGCCGCTATACGACATATATATATACAAATGTCAATTCTCTGACTCGGATAAATTATTCTTCTTTAGTTTTCATCCTTTGCTCACCTCCCTTTGTTCCATCACTGTTTACTTCCGTTTCGTATGCGATCATCACTTTCCTTCCTCCACCACTACTATTCATATCCAAGTAATCACTTCATGAATGAAAATTACTACAAGTAAACATACTCACGCCTTTCATTCATATTTCATTATCTACTACTCTACAACTATCGCCCCATGTAATTAATAATATTATTACATCAATGAAAAATTATATTCCGTCCTAGTGGACAACAGCTCACCACCTTCCAATACAACAAATGCAATTTCAAAATATACTTATCAGAATCCGACAATCATGGAAACATAGATACCTGTAATTTCTACAGCACAAAAATACAGCTTCCACTTCCAGACAGAAAGTTCCACCGAACCTGTACACCTTGGCAAGTTCACAGTGCCTTCTTCATCCTTTAGTTATTCCACAATTTAACTTTTTCTTTTCTTTTCTCTCTTTTTTTTTAACTTTCTTGGCCTACACACACACACTGCTCCACGGCACACCAGCCTGACACAGAATTTTTGAGTGAGTGAACAATTTTTCCTCTAATTCAAACTTTGATTAATTCAAACCTTCATATTATTGGCTCCCGAATCATAACCAATCAAAAACACCGTACAATAATCGAATTATAAAAAAACCGGAAAAATCCCGTTCTCTACAGTGTGTTTTGTGCAAGAAAGACCTGGCGGGGCCCAATCCTCTCCAGGCTGTTGGCCACAGCTGAAATCCAGAGTACAGTGTGACTCGCTTTAGCCTCGAGCACCTGGTCGTTGAACCTATAGTACCGTGAGGTTTCTCCGCACTGGCCGGTGACTTCTGTGTAGACTTTCGCCCAGTGCTGCGTGCTGACATCACCCCTGTTAGTCACTTCTTTCGAGACGCCGGGAAAGATTGGGTCTATTCTATTCAGTGCCCCAACCCTCACTGAACGGGTACTGATTTATCATTAGCAGTAATATTACAGTATTAACAGTAGTTTTGTTGTAGTATTAGCAGCAATAATGTACTGTTAACACAAGTAGTGTAGTATGAGCAGCAGTAGTGTAGTATTAACAGTAGTATGGTAGTATTAGCAATAGTTTTGTAGTGTTAGCAGCAGCAGTGTAGTATTAACAGTAGGAGTGTAGTATTAGCAGTAGTAGTGTACACATATCTTTCTCATTGGATACAGTATAAGCTGCCGTTGGACGAGAGATATACCTACGTCTAGTCTGTTTGCACGCTTGCATTCCGTCTACACGGATTCTAAAAAAAATCCTGATGCTCATTTCCTAAACGGGCGAAAGCTAGCTACATAATTTTTTGTTTTAATGGACTTCCCACTTTCAACTTGCCTTGCACGGGATCGGAATGTGGGTCTTCGGTATGCCAGGCCTTCTCTGTAGCACCGAGTCACCCTATGATTAATACTGCTATCGTGATCCTTAGTGTAGGAAAGCAAGTCTGCTACTACTGGTCGACTTTGTTTTACTGTGAGTACAGCACGTGACTGTATTACTAACAGTTTTGATCTCCACCACTACTACTACTACTACTACTAACATTACTAGTACTACTACTACTACTAAAGCAATCATATTACGTATAAGTCTCAGGAGATTAGATTTTGTTTCCAACCAATCAGCGTCATCACTTTCTAACTACTGAATATGCAAATCTCTCGGTATAGACCTCTCTGTTAAAAGTACTTGTACAACATGCCTTTGCACTTAGATTGCGGATAGCCGCAGAATTAGTGTTGCTTTCTCGGCCAAAGCGCCGCAGCCACAGGGTAGCGCCGTCCAGGACGGGGTTGGGATGAGAGTGACGTGGGGAGGGGGGAGGGGGATTGGGACTCAGCCAACCCATTTTGATCTTATCCCACCCAATGTGGAAGTAGGCGCGCCGGCACATTTAGCACCAGAGGGTATCCAATTCTACGTGGATTAGTTTAATTGATTCTGTCTAGGTATCCTCCACGGCGCGTTGCTTGATTTGGCGGTAGTGATTATTATAAGTAATGATGTCTGAAGGTTTGATGTGATTTGAACTCTATCCATCCTGTCCTGGTGTAGCGCCAATCATGAGCAAAGGTAAAGGGACATAAATTTGACGCGCTCGCTAACTCCTTCTGCATGAAGGTGAAATAGACTCTCATTTGTTTCTTCCCACAAGTATAACTCTCTCGCACACGCCCCTCCCCGTCCACGCCCCCCCCCCAATCCCTCTCCCCCACCACCCCCCACCACCCTCTATTTTTTTCTTTCTTTCCCCCCCCCCCCCCCCCCCCCCCTTCACTTGGAAATCTTTTTTATTTTTGTCTAAAATTTTCTTTTCTTTTTATAAACATTTCTTTTTTCTATTTCTTGTATTTGTATTACAGTTCTGTTGTTTTTTCCTGTCGTCCGCCAGTGATATTTTGACACATTATTATTATTATTTGGGTAGCACTTATTTAAGCCTTGTGCTTTTGTGCGCCCTGATGTTTTGCCTTGTATTAATGTCTGGTTTGTTTGTTGAATAAAAATGTATGTATAAAAAAGATAGACTCTCTTGGTTAACACCTGTTTTCTTTCTTTGAGCCAAACAAGGTTGTTGTCATTATCGTCACTACTTTGATCCCTTATATTAACAGATTTAATTCCAATCCTCCTCCTTCTCCTCATCGATGATGAGGAGGATGAGGATGAGGATGTATTCATATTTGCACCTTCGTCACTAGTTTTATGCCCTGAGGGTCTTGACAAGGAAAGTTCAAGATACATGTAAGTGTGTCTGAGAGCAGTATTTATAGCTTATTTTTTATGATAGGAAATCAGAGAGAGAGAGAGAGAGAGAGAGAGAGAGAGAGAGAGAGAGAGAGAGAGAGAGAGAGAACGGAAACTCCGATGGTATGGCCACGTCACCAGAGCGCATCAGGCCTTGCAAAAACCAAGGAGGCGAAGAGGGAGACAGAAAAAGAGGTGTGAGGACAACATTCGAGAATGAACTGGTTTGACACTGAACGAAGCCATGAGGGTTGCTGAGAACAGAAAAAGATTACGCTGGTTAAACGATCATCTGTGGTGCCCCAAAGACCTTTGTGTTACGGGATGGGATAGGATGGGATATACATATGTACACACACACACACACACACACACACACACACACACTCATCATCGTCGTCATCATCATCATCATCATCATCATCATCATCATCATCAACATCATTATCATCTTTTAAAACAAATTTAATTTAACGTCTATTCACATCTGTGATATTAGACAAAATGTATGTACATATGTACACACACACACACACACACACACACACACACACACACCATCATCATCATCATCATCTTCACCATCACCATCATCCCTACAACTACCACCATTACATTTCTATACTAATCGTAATCTTTCTCCTCGTCTCGTCTTCATCGTCTTCTGGTTTGTTGGAGTGAATACGAAACAAAGACATTTACGTCAACAAACTGTTCTCGTCCACCACATACCGTTCCATATCCGAGGTCACCGACCTCGCCCTCAACCTTTTTGTCCGCGGCTGTTGTCGATGCGCTAATGGCGATTGTGTTGTCGATGTTGCTGAGACTGGGGGCTTACAAAATGGTGAGACGGCAGGGGATCAAAGACACAGACCCATTAAGCCCTGATAGCAAGTTTCCACGGCGCCGTCGCGCTGTTGTGCCAACCCGGTTTCTTTGCGGTCAGTGTCAGATCGCTGTATCCACAGGACCGTATGGCAAATTATTTGGCTAACCGCCTTTAGTTCTCAAATGAGTCAGGGACCTTGACCTCTGGATTCTGTGTCCATCAGCGTAAGAACACTATAAACTCTCACTTAGCTTTGGTGTAACATGTTGACAAATTGAGACTGTTGGAACCGTTGTAAAGTGTTCGTCCACTGACGTAAATGGCAATGGGTCATTTCGATGTGACAGTACTAAAGCACATACCGGTAAGATTCTTGTTGTGGTACAATCATGCTTTAGCTAAGGACAATCAGTTGTATTAACCAACACACTTAAGTGATTGACTTGTCTCTCTTGAAGAAGCTTTTAGCGAAGTACCTGTACAAAGAACTTTGGTAATGTGGTGTCTTTATCTACTAAATAGGAAATCAGCACAAAGCCTTTTAAAGAAAATATAATTATTCACTCCGATGTTCGTTTTTTCAAGATCTGTTGTAACATTAGCCTATAGAGTTTTCTTAAATTCATTACCCAAAAAATAATGTTAATTTTTTTTTTGGTGCTCATGTACAGTAATTGTGCTTTTTGACGGGTTCAAATTCTGTTTAAATGCAATGATTTTGACTTTTTTTTCACAGTGGTGAAAAAACGGAAACTCCGATGGTATTGCCACGTCACCAGATCATCAGGTATTGCAAAGACCATCCTGCAAGGCACAGTGCAAGGAGGTAGAAGAAGAGGGAGACCGAAAAAGAGGTGGGAGGACAACATTCGAGAATGGACTGGTTTGACACTGAGCGAAACAATCAGGGTTGCTGAGGACAGGGAAAGATGGAGTACGCTGGTTAAACGATCATCTGTGGTGCCCCTACGACCTCCGAGTTATGGGATAGGATAGGATAGGATTTGACTTTTGGCTACCAATGAAATGAAAAGCATTAAGATACTAAATGGCATAACTTTTTCAGTTTGCTTAAAGTGTGCTAAAAGTTTAATTTATTCATCTGTTGGAAGATTAATGGGTTCCGTTTTCTCACGGTCACCGAAAATTAGGTATTTCCCTTTGAAAACTCTGGACGTGAGTTCTTTTAGAAGGAAGCAAAAGTCGGTTGCAAAGATGCCTGGATCGTGAAGATTTAATGATTTGTGGTAAACTTCAGTAATCTAACCTGTGTTTATTAGGCTTTGAAAATTTTCATATGGTCTTGAAAGTTTGGGAAACGTTTTAGAATTTTGGGATGATTTTAGAAAAAAATTATTATTATTATTATTATTATTATTATTATTATTATTATTATTATTATTATTATTATTATTATTATTATTATTATTATTATTGTTGTTGTTGTTGTTGTTGTTGTTATTATTATTATTATTAAGATATGAACGGGTATTGTTTTTAAAAAAAGCGGATTTAATAGCTCTATAACT
Organism: Oncomelania hupensis; assembly: GCA_036898135.1. Taxonomy (NCBI): domain Eukaryota; kingdom Metazoa; phylum Mollusca; class Gastropoda; order Littorinimorpha; family Pomatiopsidae; genus Oncomelania; species Oncomelania hupensis. The sequence continues at coordinate 2,946,378 of CM072519.1, read as the reverse complement.
GTAGTATAACTTATCGGCGTAATTCTTCTATTCATTTCATTAAAAATTCCTCCACAAGACACTTCTAAATGGGGTCCTATTACTACCAGTAAACACGTGTATAATATAGTGTTTTGCCAGCATCAACAACAGCCAAGAATAACAAAACCCTATTCCCTATCTAATATGTCTACAATAGTACATAGATCTACATTTCCCATTGCCCTATCTGTCTACAATAGTACATAAATCTACATTTCCCCAGGAATAACAACAACAATAACAACAGTACGCCTACAATTCCCCAGTGGGGAAAGTGGGACGGCTTGTCAAACACGTGTGAGTGACCTCCAATCTCGTCAGTGATTGTGCTCGTCGCCAGTCCTTCCCACGGGGCATCTTGTGCTGTGGACTGCAAACTGAGTTCCCCTAGTCAGTCCAACTGTGGCCGAACTTTGCCCTCGACGTGTACAATGCTTCATTATGATGAGGAGGAAGAGGAGGAACGTGAGGAGGAGAAGGGGGAGGAGGAGGAGAAGCAGGAGTACGAAGAGGAAAATAGAACCTAACAGAAACAGAACTTCGTGGCACGAGCATCCATTCATGTCATGGGAGCGTGTCTTATGTTCTCCCAGGTGCATGTTCTCCCAGGTCTATATTCCCACGATCATATATTCAGTCTGTCTTCCCAAACTATGTTTGTGAAAGACTTGGGGAAACAGATCTAGAATTACGAGAAGGTAGACCCGGGTAAACATAGAACTGGCCACACCAAGCCTTATATAATAGTTCCAAATAAAAGGTACAAGTGTTCCCGTAACCTTTTGGTCTTTGGGCAAAGGGGCGTTTGAGACATCTCTGGGTCAGCTTAACGAGGGCAGTGTGCATCTCCTCTCCCTCGCTGCTTTAACTTACCCGGTTCTAAGCAGAACCAGGGACCCAATCACAGGTGGAGGGACTGAGGCGTGTCAGATGCTGGTTTCATTCTTTGTATGGTTCGATGGTTGCCTTTGAAGCATGGTCCCCCATCCAACTACCATCCGGAACCGACGTCGCACCTATCCTGTCCTATCCTATCTTATCCCCTAACTCGAAAGTCGTTGGGGCACCACAGATGATCGTTTAACCAGCGTACTCCATCTTTCCCTGTTCTCAGCAACCCTCATGACTTCGCTCAGTATCAAGCCAGTCCATTCTTGAATGTTGTCCTCACACCTCTTTTTCTGTCTCTCTCTTCTTCTACTTCCTTGCACCGTGGCTTGCAGGATGGTCTTTGCAAGGCCTGATGCTCTGGTGACGTGGCCATACCACCGGAGTTTCCGTTTTTTCACCACTGTGAGCATGTCGTTGTGTTGTCCAATGGCTTGTGTGATGGTCTGTCGGACTTCGTCGTTGGTGATGTCCTGGGTATAGGTAATGCACGTAAGTCTTCTGTAGCACCTCATCTCCATGCTTTGTATTCTTTGTTGTAGGTCTGCTGTGAGGGTCCATGTTTCGCAAGCGTATAGGAAGATGTGAGATGACAAGGGAGAGCAGCAGCCTTACTTTGGAATGTAGACTCGTGGTCCTGTCTTTCCAAATGGGCTTCAAACTTGTCAGGGCCGCAGTTGTTTGTGGGATCATGGAGAAGATTTCCTGTCGGGACCTATTGTTTGATAAAATGGCTCCTTAATATTTGAAGCTATGCACTGAGGGATTGTCCTTGGACTTTGATGTTGATGCCATTGGTGTTGCTGGTCATCATTTTGGTCTTCTCTGCACTTATTTCCTTTCCAAAGGCTCTGAAGGTGGTGTCAAGGATCTGTACCAGCTGTTCAAGTTCTTGTTCCTCTCCAGCCAATCCATCAATGTCATCCGCAAAACGGAGGTTGGAGATTACCCCCGCATGCTGACTGTGCCTTCGTGATTCGCAAGGGCATCTGACAAGATGCGCTTTATGAAGATGTTGAAGAGTGTTGGAGAGAGTAGGCATCCTTGACGTACACCGATTGCTGTTCTGAACCAGTTCCCGATGGCGCTGTTGTGGAAGACTGCACCGGTAGCCTTTTAGCTTTGATTACTGCAATAATGTTATGGATGATGTTGTACACTCTCATGGTTGCCGACAGAGTGTCATGCCAGACTCGGTCAAACGTTTCTTTAAGTCTACGAACTCATGATATAGATGTTGTTGTTTCTGTAGGTATTTCTCAAAGATTATTCTGAGGTTGAAAATCTGTTCAGGGGTACTTCGCCATGCCGTGAATCCTGCTTGTTCTTCAGCTATGATTTGTTCAGCTTGGGTTTTCAACCTTTTGAGTATCATAATACAGATCATGTTACTGATAATTTTGAGGGCGTAAATCATCGCTTCTCCTCCTGCTTTAAGCAATTCAGCGGGTATGTTGTCCACTCCCACTGACTTCCACTTCTTCAATGATTGCACTGCTGCCTCAGCTTCATCTCGGAGAATTGGGAGGATGTCTTCTTCTTCTTCTCTGTTCTGGGGACATGCTAGAACTGGTGAGTCTCCGTTTAGTGTTTGGTCCTAAAGGTGAGAGCAGTACTGTGTCCATTTAGCCAAGACTTCTTGTTCTTCTTTATGGCATATGCCAGATTTGCTTTGGATCGTGAAGACCTTGGGCTGTTTAACACTTATCAGCCGCTTCACAGTCTGGTAGGCATTCTTGCTGTTGTTCTTGTTCAGACTGTTATCTATTTCCTGCTATCTCTCTTCTATCCAGTTCTCCTTTGCTCTGCGCATGCCATTTCGGATGTCATTGTTGATTTTTCGATAGGCATCAGCTCCTTGTTAGGTACTCTTTTTCTTGTTCATCTCTCTTCGTTTGTCACACAAGTCCAAAAGGTCAGGTGTGATCCACGGTTTCTTCTGTGGGCGGTGCTTGTCAAGGATCACAGCTGAGTTGAAGGTGGTGGTCATCGTGTCTCATCACGCAACATTATCTAACGTGTGCCCAAGCTACTGTGCTATTGCACCACCAATCCTTCGCTCTCTCTTCTTTCAGCATGGCTTTCGACGGTCCCACAATAGTCCAGCCTCCCGCGAGGCCAGGGCTAATTTGGTGGCCATTCTATGGGCCCACAAGTAGGTTACTGTGGTCGTCGCTTCTTTTAACGTGAGCTAATTCAATAGCGGAGTCTGTCTTCTGTGGGATTGGTTCCAGACTGCCCAAAGGTAGGAAAATGTCCGGACCCAATCTGTTTAAATAATTGACTTTTGAATATGGAGTTGGGTTTTGGTAGGTGTAGGGGTCTAGAACGAGACAGAGACAGAGAGAGAGACAGAGTCAGAGACAAAGACAGACCGACAATCCAGAATCAGAAAACTCAACAAGAGAATTTCACACATGGATTTGCCGTTAGTTAAAAAGTTACAAGCACATACATATTATGTTAAAAAATAGAATTCACTGGTTCACAGAGACAGAGAGAGATGGACAGAGAGAGAAAGAGGGAGGGGGGGGAAAGAGAGAGAGATGCAATATTTTTTTTTAAAAGAACTGGCTTTGGACCCATATCACACAACAGAGGCGCTGTATCTGTCTGTCTCTCTCTGTCTCTCTCTCTCTCTGTCTCTCTCTGTCTCTCTCTCTGTCTCTCTCTGTCTCTCTGTCTCTCTCTCTGTCTCTCTCTGTCTGTCTCTGTCTGTCTCTCTGTCTCTCTCTGTCTCTCTCTCTCTCTGTCTCTCTCTCTCTCTGTGTCTCTGTCTCTCTCTCTGTCTCTCTCTCTCTCTGTCTCTCTCTCTCTCCTCTCTCTCTCTCTCTCTCTCTCTCTCTCTGTAGTAAATGAAAATGAATTGAGAAGGTGACTATTTATTTAACTATGGATATTATTGTACTTATTGGAGAAACTAAGGGATTTTGGAATATTGAGTTACTCACTTAAGTGTGAATTTTGTATACCTTTCTTTGTGTCTTTTTGTTGGTTGTTTTCATAACATGAAAGTTGTTTTATATTGCCATTCATGCTTGTTTCATGTATTTCCCCAATCCCCCCATTTCCCTCCCCCCCCCCCTCTTGGCTAAAAAGCTCCCTGGGCGTATAGCCTTTCGTTGTATAGATGGTTAAAATCATGTGTCTTGAAATAAAAACTCTTGAAACTCTTAAAAGCTCTTTTCTTTCTTCCCTCGTCCTCCCCCTGCTTCTTTTACAAAAAACCAACCAACTACTGTAATCCACAATAAAACACCCGCTCGCATTCACTCCCGGTCCTAAACGCACGCACACACACACACACACACACACACGCACACACATGCGCACTCAAATAAACAAACTCCTCATGCACTCCCACAACCAAGAAAACACACGTAGTCACCCACACACATACGCAAACACAAACGCATATACGCACGCACACCACACATACACGCTCACGTACACTCCCCCCCCCCCCACACACACACACAATTCGAGACATAGGGGCGATGGCATTGCATGCCCCTGAGTGCGATGATAAATGTCATTCAGACTGGGTGGTGTTCGGGGGTCAGAAGTCACGCGTACAAACCAACCAATCATCGTGTGGCCGGGTAGCTCAGTTGGTAAGAGCGTCTTGCTAGTAACCGAAAGGTCGCTGGTTCGAATCCCGGATTGGTCAACGTGTGATCATATTATTTTCCCCTTTACCAACAACTGGCCCGCTGGTGTCAGTATAAATCGGTCCAGTAGTCACCTATATGCGAAAGTGTCGTGTGACTATAATCTACAAACAACAACCAATCATCGCTTTATGCAGTAACCGACTTCTCCTGCATTCCTGTCAATCATCGGTTTAAGGGTGCCACCGTAGCTATGTGGCTCGTGGGCAGCGTCAGTACAGCTCTGGATTACCAATAGGCCTTATTCGGAAATGGGAGGTAACTTGTCTTTTTGTTTTGTTTTTAGTAACCCAGAGTAACCTGGTCGGACATTTCGTCTCAGAACACTATGTAAGCTACCCCGAGCTGCAAGCCCCCTCCCTCCCCCTCTCCCCCCTTCTACAATCTCCTCCCCCTCCGGTACCCCATACCACCGTTATCCAGGATTGCAACTGAAATCAAACTTTCGGTTGATCCGGAAAATTTGATGGAGGACAGAGCAGAAATTGTAGGCGAGAAACTGTGCTCGTTGCTGAAAATGTCCGCCCCAACGTTAGACAACTCTGGCGCAACATGCGGGCAATCCAGCCAGAGTTGTTTCCCCTGGCATTTTCTAGCATGGTCTATTGATGCAGGAGCGCGGAGCTTTGGTTTGAGAGGTACTTGTGAGCATTGACCATCCTTCTGTTGCAATCAATATGGTTGTCACTTCAGCACACAGTGTGTAAAAGTGAGTGATGATTGTAATTAGGAGAGGTGAAGTCCTGTACCCATGCATCTTGCTTCACTGAAATAGCAGTCCCACGTGTAGATGTCTACGACGAAGCCATGAAAGTTGCTGAGGACAGAGAAAGATGGAGTACGCTGGTTAAACGATCATCTGTGGTGCCCCAACGACCTTTGAGTTACGGGATAGGATAGGATAGGATAGCGCTATTTAACAACGATCAAATGCTAAATTAAAATAAATGCAGGAAGTAAATGGTGTTTTATTCAGTAACCGGTTGTGATGAACATCTTTTCTAACATGTGTGGTAACTCCAAGTATGCTCAACAGGGTTTATTTCCTTCTCATTGTACCATCACAAGCATAGACACCTGCATCGGTGCCCGCAAATAGGCGAGCGTTCAAATGCTTGTATATGTACACCGCATGTCTACAGCGTTGAAGAGTGCGCATCCCCCAAACGGAGAAGCTTTGATGGAAGCCTTTTTCCGTGAAAAGGAGCAAAACCCTCAATCATCGTAAAACCTAGATCAAAGTTTTGATTGCAGTTATAGGGAAAATCATGATTTGAGTCACTAATTTCGTGAGAACAACATCGAGTCATCTCAGTCAGATCAGTTTCGCAGCGTGATTTGCGATGGTTCGGTTCCTTCGGATGAGAGTATAAACCGAGGTCTAGTCTGTGTCGCATACATTCCACATAACGGACTTTAAAAATCCTGACGCTCATGTCCTAGACGGGTGAGTGCCGGTGACAAGAACACACCCAGCATGCACCTAGGTCCTTCACCCACATCCCTGGCTGCCCAGGATTGTGCTCAGTTGTCTGGAGCGTTATTACTATGCGCCTAAAGGCTGCAAGAGGGTGCCTCGGGCGGCTTGAGTTAGATCCTGTATCGGCCTGCCTTGAGCAACTCTTGAGCTGGAAAAGCGCTATATAAGAACGATGAAAAAAGTAAATAAAATGATTTTCCACGTTTAGAACTTGTCCTAATTTCGACGAACTGATTGGGAGTTATTCAGCACGGGAACCATTCAAACGCGCTACTTTGATTACGTGATCTTGTGAAAATGGCTATCAATTTCAAAAGACCGTCACGTTATAAACGTTGAGTGTAAAAAAATATCTGTAAGTTAATAGAGATGACACAGTCATATGAATTTTTATGGGATATCGTTTTTCTCTTTGAACTTAGCAAATGAAATGCTACCGTTAATGCTAACATTCTTGGTCGCTGCTTTTCACACATTTTGACTTTCGGCGCAGCAAGGGAGACAACTATTGTGCTTTTGTTTATGCGCAGTGACTGTGCGCATGTTTACCCAAATCAAACGTTTTAGTGTGACTATTGACGACTCGCAGCGTCAGTCCTCCAATAGAAATCCTGGCTCGCAAACAGTGACTGAACAGACCAACCCTCGCTTTATTGTTTTAAAAGCGTTTTCTTGCAAACTGATCAATCTTCGCTTTATCTGCTTTTAGGTTTTGTTCCACCTTTTAAGCTCCTGTAAGTTGTTAATGAACTTTCCTCTCTCTCTCTCTCTCTCTCTCTCTCTCTCTCTCTCTCTCTCTCTCTCTCTCTCTCTCTCTCTCTCTCTCTCTTTCTCTCTTTCTCTCGGTATTCCTACGCCATCCATTCACAAGGAAAATATTTTACTGCTCGCTGTTGACCAAACATTTTGTGGATCGTCTATTCTGTATAACAATTATGTATGTTTGAAACATTTGTGAAATATTAGCCTTCAAACATGTGACGGGTTTTCCAGAAACTATACAATATTTTTGCTGTTTTGGGCCGTTTGAATTTTGAGACGAGGACTCCCTTCTTTTCTGACATTTTTGCCATGCAGCAGTAACAGTGACATTCGTTTAGGACTTTTTACAATAGTGTGCGAATCCTCTTATTGTAATAATTTTATTCTAGTTATTTTTATACCTGAAATTTGTAATAACACTGCCTCTTCTTTTATTTTTCGCCGATTTGTCTTGCACTGTTGTCAGGAACAGGATGTGATTTTCAAATTTTCGTTATCGGTTGCGTCAAGGCTGTTTTTATTTATTTATTTATTTATTTATTTATTTATTTATTTATTTTTAATCTGGAATTCTAGTTTACGTTATGCTTTTAATATTCCTATCCTATACTATCCTATCCCATAACTCGGAGGTGCCCCTACGACCTTCGAGTTATGGGATAGGATAGGATAGGATAGGAATTATAAAAGCATCATGTGAACTTCCGACAAACGAAATGACATAGGAGGGGATGTTTTAAAAGTGTATTTGTTTCATACTATCTATACACATATCATACATAATGATCGCCTTTGTCTGAACACATCTTCTGAACATTATCGTGTGTATTATAGCTGTGATTGACGCGGTCGAACGCCTTCGAGAAGTCCATCATTAGGACACCAGTCTGTTTGCTGTTCTGCAGATTGGTCGTCAGGTCTTCCACAAACTCAAGGAGCTGGGCCTCGCAGGACCTCTTGACTCGGAAGCCATGTTGACAGTCATCGAGTATATTCTGGCTTTCAAAGTGTTTCATGACAACGCCACTTCACACACACACGCACACACACACACAAACGCCCGCGTGCCCTCTCTCACTCTCTCTCTCTCTCTCTCTCTCTCTCTCTCTCTCTGTATGTTTCTTTTGCCTGGCCCCAAGAGATGTGACTGGAGTGTATTAATAACATCGGGAATATATCTCTTATAAGATGCTATCCTCCTTGGAATTAAAGGACAGATTTATCTCCCCTGCTCTGCTGCCAGTGGTTTGTATTTGTGGAGTTGTGCCAGAGATACAGACGACCTTTTGGCTTTGTTCTCAGTTCGTCAGTGTATCAGCTGGCCTTGCTGAAATTCAAGGGACTGATTTTTAGTAGTATAATAACGCGCCTGCATGAAGTCCTCATAAGGAAAAAAAAGAAAACAAATCTTCATGCGAAAGAAGTATTTATGATGCGGTTGGTTGACCTGCCTTGTAAGCCGGGAGACGTCACGAGGTGTGATAGTTTAGGGAAAGCGATGGCGATGGGATGGAAATCATATGTAAGCAAAATCTGCAATCTGCTGTGCATAAGGCTTCTGAGACTGCAAAAATAAACAAGGCCTTGACAGTTCTCGGCCACGCTGTATACAGTGTGTGTGTGTGTGTGTGTGTGGGTGTGTGTGTGTGTGTGTGTCTATATGTGTGTATGATAGTCAGGGCACGACTCGTGGAGACTGTATCAACAATCACTACTAGATTGCTTGCTTTGAGCTGAGGGCCCTCTTGTACAAAGTGACTAATGGTAGGGTACCTTTCCTGGGAAATGGTGAAATTGTTGGCCAGTCTCAGCCACGGTTTGTGAGGCTGTGCTGTAGCAATTGTCAGAGGATGTTGTGTCTGTCCGATGAGTGGCTGGGTGGGAGGTTGAGGAGGGACTGTGTGTGTGTGTGTGTGTGTGTGTGTACTTGAATAAACGCACAAATGGGAAGCAGACCTTGTCTTTCATAGTAACAAATGGGTTTATTTGCTTGGAACCCACTTCTAAGTGCGCGGGAGTGCTCTTTTAGTGCATGGGAGTGCAGTTGTAGTGCATGAGAGTGTTTTCAGTACAAGGGAGTGCTCTATCCGGGACGGAGAAAATACGAAAATACAGTCAATTTTCGGAGAAATTTTGAAGAAAGTTCGACCTATTCCGTCGCCTATAGTATAGGAGACGAACTAGGTCAACATTTTAGACGGTAAGAGCCAATCTTGCATCAGATTCTTACATTTTTAGAAGAAGTTTGCGCTCTTTCCGTAAAAAAAACAACACTTTCCGATTCCTACATTCTTAAATAAACCCAGTTGTGATGTTTTGCAAGTATGTGTGTGTGTGGATGGGGAGAGTGTGTGTATTTGTTTGTGTGTGTTCCTCTCTCTCTCTTTCTGTCTGTCTGTGGGATATGTGGTGCGTATTTGTATGTGTAAGAGAGATTGTATTGTACTTGTACTGGAATGTACATTCCGAATGTCTGTGTTAGTAGACGTACTTGTGAGTGCGTATGTCGTGTGTCTGTGTGTATACTTTGAATGTGTGTGCTTGCTTTATGTTTTATGTGCTGATGCATACATTGTAACAACTTATTCACTGACGAGGTAAGTAACTGCGTATCTATGTCTGCCAAACTTGAAAACTTCCAGAATGATCATATTATAAAACTAAAATGTTTTGACATTTTGTAGCTGCACAACTCTTTAAAAAAAAAAACTTATATTACATCTACAAACAACTACAACAGCGCCATCGGAAACTGGTTCAGAACAACAATCGGTGTGCGTCAAGGATGCCTACTCTCTCTAACACTCTTGAACATCTTCATAGAGCACATCATGTCAGATGCCCTTGTAGATCACGAAGGCACAGTCAGCATAGGGGGTAGAGCAATCTCTAACCTTCGTTTTACGGATGACATTGATGGATTGGCTGGAGAGGAACAAGAACTTGAACAGCTGGTACAGAGGCTTGACACCATCTCCAGAGCCTATGGAATGGAAATAAATGCAGAGAAGACCAAAATGATGACCAACAACACCAATGGCATCAACACGGACATCAAAGTCCAAGGCCAGTCCCTCAACACAGTCCATGGCTTCAAATATTTAGGAGCCATTGTATCCCGACAGGAAGTCCTCTCCAGGATCGCACAAACAACTGCTGCCCTGGCAAGGTTGAAGCCCATTTGGAAAGACCATAAGTCTATATTCCAAGGTAAGGCTGCTGCGCTCCCTTGTCATCTCCATCTTCCTATATGCTTGCAAAACACGGGCCCTCACAGCAGACCTATAACGTAGAATACAAAGCATGGAGATGAGGTGCTACATAAGACTTCTGGGCATTTCCTACACGCAGCACATGACCAAAGACGAAGTCCGACAGACCATCACACAAGCCATTGGACAACACGATGACCTGCTCACAGTGGTGAAGAAACGGAAACCCCGATGGTATGGCCACGTCACCAGATCATCAGGCATTGCAAAGACCCTCCTGCAAGGCACAGTGCAAGGAGGTAGAAGAAGAGGGAGACCGAAAAAGAGGTGGGAGGACAAAATTTAAGAAAGGACTGGCTTGACATTGAGCGAAACCATCAGGGTTGCTGATGACAGAGAAAGATGGAGTATGCTGGTTAAACGATCGTCTTTAGTGCCCCTACGACCTCAGAGTTACGGGATAGGATAGGATAGGAAACAACTAAAGAGTTATATAATGTTGTCTGCCTTATACCAGTCGCAGTGAAGGAAGAATCTCATTACAGCAAACATGATACGAAGAGCACCCCTAGGTTATTATCGGATTGAAACTTCTATTGCAATACAATGTTTATTATTTGTTTATTTTATTTATTTATTTAATCGTTCTTATATAGCGCTTTTCCAGCTCAAGAGCTGCTCAAGGCTCTGGCTAATACAGGATCTAACTCAAGCCGCCCGAGGCGCCAACTTGCAGCCTTTGGGCGCACCGTAATAACGCCCCAGACAACATAGCACAATCCTGGGCAGCCAGGGATGGGGAGAAGGACCTAGGTGCATGCTGGGTGTGTTCTTGTCACCGGCACTCACCCGTCTATAACATGAGCGTCAGGATCTTTAAAGTTCGTTATGATGGAATGTATGCGACACAGACTAGACCTCGGTTTATGCTCTCATCCAACTGAGTAGGAAACGGGAGTAAAGTGTCTTTCCCAAGGACACAACACAATGCCCCGGCCTGGGCTCGAACCCGGGACCTTCAGATCCGCAAGCCAAAGCTCTACCATTAGGCCACCGTGCCTCCAGCTTCTGGCGATACTGCCACTTGGCCGCGCGGATTGCTTTATTTTGTTTATTTTATTTATTATTTTATTTATTTATTTATTTTTTATGTTATGATGAACCTGCTGACACAGTGCCATAGGAAGAGAAAGAACACTTTCTGCTCTTGTCCGTCTGCTGTTGTATCTATCTGTCTGTCTGTCTATCTGTTCGTCTGTCTGTCAGTGACAGAGCAACAGCCGCACGAGACCAGAGGGGAACAAAGCCTAATGCTTCCAGGGTGTGTTTTGTATCTGCCACTCACCCGCCTTGGGACATGAGCGCCAGGATCTTTAAAGTTGGTGCGATGGAATGACGGCGTGCCCAGTCTAAACTCTACTATACTGTCATCCGAAAGAGAACTTTTTTTTCTGGAGTTGATTCATGCATGTTAGATATGACCCTTGTAAGGTGCACCCCTCTACCCCCCCCCCCCCTCCCCCTGAACCCCTACCCGTTCACTCCAACCCTCTCCCCCTCCCACTCTCCATCCCCCCCGTCCTCAAATCCCGCCCACACTTTTCAAATCCCAACCCAGGAAAAGTGCGATAAGAAAGATGCTTATTCATTTTTAGGAAATTTATTCTCCCTCGTACCATCTAGCCCCGGCTAAATACCATGGCCATTTCGCCCTAAGGTAAGCGGCTTGATCACTCTCCCCTAACTGTACCTATAGGAATTTAAGCAATGATATATTAACAGTATATCCTGTCTCTTGACTAACCAATCTGGTCACAGGTCGGTTGTGTAGGTCGACTAAAGGATGAAATATTTATTCGTATGTATGTGTGTGTATGTGTGCTTGCGTTTGTGGGTGTGCTTGCGTGTGTGTGTGTGGGTGTGTGTGTGTGTGTGTTTACGTTTACTGAGAATACATTGATTTAGTCGAGAATCGGAACAAGAACGTCAATGTGGGTGTTTGATGTGCGTGGGAATACAGACGAATATCTTGTCATATAGTGTCTAATCCAAGATCTCTCTCTCTCTCTCTCTCTCTCTCTCTCTCTCTCTCTCTCTCTCTCTCTCTCTCTCTCTCTCTCTCTCTCTCTCTCTCTCTCTCTCTCTCTCTTTCTCTCTCTCTCTTTCTGTCTCTCTCTCGCTCTCTCTCTCTCACCCTCACACACGCACACGTGCGCAAACACACAAGGGTACACACCTGCTAAAAACTTTGGATCATATATGATTAACACAAATTCGGATCCTTCTGGCAAATCCGTAAATCTTCACTAACACTAACGAACATCAGGCCAATCTTAGAATGCCTTGTATTTCCGAAATTTCTGCACAAATCCAGCGAAATGTGCCAATAGTTCAAGCGCCAAATAAAATTAAACTCGATCGCAAATTGATATTCTAAATCTCCGAGAGAGAAAAAAAAAAGAAAAGGAGAAAACAAATATTCAGCGCAAACTGTGACATTTTGAATATGCAGCGCGATCCACAGGCGCCAAAAAGGTCAAGGGACATGACTCGTATCCAGCCAAAGTGACAGGGCTGGGTGATGTCCCCTGAATCTATTGCCCCGTGGTCGTACGCGGTTCAGCCATTCGCTGTGAAATATTGATAGGACATGAAATAGCTTTCCCCATCTCCTGCTTGTACGTTGTGCCAGATTGCCAGTCAGGAAGAATGACAGGAAGGAAGTACGTTAATCAGCGTGTGTAGACTTCTCGGCACTCCTAGTGCAACTGGTGCTACTACGTTTTAGTTAAAAATTATTTGATTTTTTTTTTTTAAATTTCCTATAATCATATTCTTGTTTCGGATCCTTTTCATTCTCCACCGTGTTTAATAACGATTTGTCGACTTTACTTATAACCCAGTTAAAAACCCTTACTTATTTATTTTCTTTTATTTTCCCTCTTTTTTTTTCACTCCTTGGACTAGATGTAATTTTACATCACAGTGATCTCTCCGGTCCTGATTTGGCTCGGAAGAGTCCGCTGGACCTAAAGCAACAATAAATCAATCAATCAATCACAGTGATCTCTACAACTTATCTTCTTGTTTTTTTCTTTTTTTACCTTGTGTGATATTTGTACTTTTATTTATTTATTGTATTTCATTTTATTACCTTTTTTGTACACATTATCTTAACTATTATTTTTTAAATGATTAGTCTGCCCCGGAACTGAGTTTTATGGACAAATGTAATTGATTTTTTCTATGACCCTTTCCACCTCTTTTCAAAAGGTAATGCAAGAAAGACAACTGTGTTGTCCTTGTTTTACGCTCCAGCACCCTTCATTCTTCCCCCCCCCCCCCCCCCCCCATTGCTTTTGTCAAGCATTGTTATTTGGGCCTAGGACCAATACACAATCCCTAAGACTGTCTCTATGTCTCTTTCTCCGTCTATAAACCCTTTTTCTCCTCTCTGTATGTATGCCCTTTTTTCCCTTCTCTCTCTCTCTCCCCCCTCTCCCTCTCTCCCTCTCTCTCTCTCTCCATTTCCTTTATGGCTAATGGTAGTACGATCATCTCATTACCTGTGCCTAAAGCATACAGCCAAGCTACCCTTATCTATGATGCAATGTACACTTGATAAAATACAACCACTCTTCTTCTTCTTCTTCTTCTTCTTCTTCTTCTTCTTCTTCTTCTTCTTCTTCTTCTTCTTCTTCTTCTTATTGTTCTCCTTCTTCTTCTTCTTCTTCTTCTTCTTCTTCTTCTTCTTCTTCTTCTTCTTCTTCTTCTTCTTCTTCTTCTCCTTCTCCTTCTCCTTATTCTCCTTCATCTTCTTCTTCTTCTTCTTCTTCTTCTTCTTCTTCTTCTTCTTCTTCTTTGTCACGAATTGGCTAGTTTAAACTCTGCCTATCGACTATTTAGCATTGTGTAGCCTTTGTAACAGTAGAGAGTTAGTACAGTACACAGTAGCAATTAAATTACAGCACACTGCGAGCCTGAGCCACACACACAGCGCAGTGACGTCAGCACTTGAGTTTTGAATATGAACATTTTACCCAATGAGAGCTTACGCAAAGCGGTTCGAGCCAGTTTGACTGGGTCCGAGCCTAACACATTTTTGGTCAGTTGGGAGTAATACACCGAAGTGTTAACAGCTAGAAAGCTGGCAGAGAAATCTCTCTACACTTAGACCAGGAAGCAGGACTTAGGAATCGTAGAATTCTATCAAGTCACACGGGCCTGAACTTGTCAAACAGGTAAATGAACACCCTTCTGTTTCATCGTGATATATGTGTAGTATTGTTGAAATTATGTTTGAAGAATTTGCTATGCATAAATGTGAATTGTTAATCCGAATTTGCGTGACCATGTGGAAGAGCCTACCACGAGGCGAAACACGACCGGTTACGCCGCCATGTTGCATACCATACGGAACCACTGTTGTTTAACTTATATGTATGTTTGCAGACCAGTGGCTGTACCACTGAATGTTTATAATATTATTAATTCTGTATGTGTATAGTTAGCCACGTTTGATATTTATGTATGTATAGGAATTTAGAGTGAGATTCCAGTGGAACCCGGAAGTAGCAGAATGTTCGTCGCTTATGTATAGAGATGTGGAGCTATCACTGAGGGCTACTTGGCTTTCAGTGAGACGCTCTGCACAAACCGATTATTCAGGGTTGTGCAGAATTTCGTCTCTTATATTACAGACGGGCAGGCGAGCTATCCCGAGCTATCCCGAGCTATCCTGTGAACCCCACTCCACAGAAACAAGTTGGTTGAGGAACCTCTACCGCACAAGTCGGAACGAGCGACCCGGTAAAACTCCCTGTCAGACCCCACAGCGTGGCCAGGGAACCCAACTACACAACGACACAGGTGGACCAGAAGCTACCTCACAGAAGGACTTCGACCGCACCACCCGCCAGTTAAGTGTGTTATCCCAAGTGCACTTAAACTGATCAGAACAGGACCACAGTAGTCCAACTATTCAGAAACTCTAAAACGGACCACAGTAGTCCAAATCTACATGAGATATACTAGCGAGTGCCCGATGAAGATAGAACAGCTGCATAGACTATCAGCGATCGAACTATTAGCATTGAAAGAGACTTTTTAAGTTAGATTAGTACTTAGAGAACCTTGTATAGAGTAGAAGAAATAAATGTGTGATTTTAACTGTTATCAAAAGGCTGGACTACATATGATTCATAGCCGTGTGAAAGCTAGTGTGACAGTATTCTTTTACCTTTTTTCTATCTATTTCTGTACCCCAACCTTAACACAGAACGAGCTAAACAAATAAATTTATTAAAGTAATTCATAGGGTGACTTACTAGCAGTTCCCACCGAATAAACGTGAGGGTCCATAATTCCATTGTGCAGAGCCCATAAACCCCACGTGACACTTTAATTGGCGAGCCTAGCCAGGATCTGTGTATAATAGGAATTGGGTATAAACGGATCTAAGTACAATAAAATTAGATAACAGTAGGAGTAGTAGAATAACTTAGAATAGTGGTAACATTGACTCAGTTGGGTGCACTATTCTTTAGTTAAAAACTTTTTTGCTTCAAATATTTTTGTGCCTGTATGTTGCATTGTTCTTTTGCAGGTTTTGCTTAAGTAACTGTTGTATGCCATTTGACTCTTGTTTTATTCTATTATTGATTACGAATTTGATTGTCTTTGCATTGTTTTTATTGACTTGCAATATTGCTAGTGTTTTGGTATTCCACGTGATTCAGAGGGTGTTCATAGACACGTTTGGCAATGTCGGACCCAGTGGCCTTGAGATTGCGTTTCAAGGAATTGGGAGAAGCTTTACACTTAGCAGGGGCGGACCTAATTGCGTATATAAATGCAGAGGTAGAGAAACAGGAGGCTAAGGCAGAGAGAGCAGCAGAAAGGGAGGCGAAGAAACTAGCCTTAGAAGCAGAGCAGAAGAAACTAGCATTAGAAGCAGAACAGAAGAAACTCGAAGCAGATCAGAGAAAAGCAGAATTAGAAGCAGAGCAAAAGAAATTAGAAGCAGAGCAGAAGAAACTAGAATTAGAAGGAGAACAGAAGAAGGCAGCATTAGCAGCAGAGAGAGAAGCAGAAGTTAGGAGATGGGAGTGTGAGAGGGCAGAAAAAGAAAAAGAGAGGGCAGAGAAAGAAAAAGAGAGGGAAGAAAAGGAAAAAGAAAGACAGCATGAGTTAGAGCTAAGAAGATTGGGATCAGGAGCTTCAAGTTCTTCCTCAACCCCTTCCCACTCAGATCAGCTAGAGGTAGCATCCAACCCTGTACAAGGAATGTCATTTCCACTGGGAACATTCAATGAGAGAGAAGAAGGTCTAGATCTCTATCTGACTAGGTTTGAGCGCCTAGCAACAGAGTATAAACTAGATCCCACTCATTGGTCTTTCAAGCTTAGTCAAGGACTTAGAGGAAAGGCTTATGACATCTACAGTAAGCTACCGACTGACAGAGTGACTGACTATCACAAAGTAAAAGAGGCACTCCTAACGGGATTCGAACTGACAGGAGAATGCTACCGGCAAAAGTTCCGCACCAATCGGAGAGTGAAAGGAGAGA
Source organism: Oncomelania hupensis (assembly GCA_036898135.1). NCBI lineage: Eukaryota > Metazoa > Mollusca > Gastropoda > Littorinimorpha > Pomatiopsidae > Oncomelania > Oncomelania hupensis. Next base: position 2,929,776 of record CM072519.1, on the reverse strand, counting down.
GCTATGCGCAGTTCGCGGATCGGTTGTCCACAACGCTGGATAAGTGGATTAGCCAGTCAGCCACGGCTAAGACGTATGATGGACTGACAGAACTGTTAGTATGGGAACAGCTACGGGAAACCATGACCCCCGAGCTGAGAACCTTCTCAGTAGAGCAGGGCGCGGAAAGACTAGAAGATCTGGTCAAGGTCGCAGATAGGTACGTGGCCGCACACGGAGAAGCCAAGAGCTTCAGGCGAGACCTAAAGCCTAACGGGAAAGAGGCACAGAAACGAAGCCCTAACCGAGAAGAGCGCACCGCGAATAAGCCGAATAACCCCAGACCTGGGCAAAATAAAGGACCCAACACGGAATTCGGGAAAAGAGGTCCCGCAGAACAGAGACGGTATTGTTCGTTCTGCAACAGAAACAATCACTCCACCGCAGAATGTTTCAAGTTGGCCGCACAACGTAGGGAAGAGCGCGAAAGCCGGCCAGCGCACAGAGTTCTAACTCAAAGTAGCGGTAATAAGCCACACTCGATCGGAGATCACCCATCGGTGACAGACACGGTCAAGGTCAACGGAAAAGAAGCGAACTGTCTGTATGACACAGGTCTATCATACGACGCGATAGTCAGCGAGTCTCTTGTATCGCGCGCGGACTTGACAGACAAGACAGTCGACTTACAAGGAGCAGACTTGACGAAACCGACGACTACTTGCCCAATAGCATGGATCGAAGTAGAGAGTAGGTACGTCACAGGACGAATCCAAGCAGCTGTTTTACAGAAACCCCTGTATGATCTAGTGCTAGGTTGTAGGTATGTGTTCTTAGGCACGCCCCCTAAAACTGTAGAGATAGCTGCAGTGCAAACCAGGGCCCAAGCTAAAACCCAACCACCCCAGCCCGAGTTCGCTCCGAATCCAGGACTCGAAGAGATCAAAACAGCACAGAAAGAAGACACCTCGATAGCGAAGTGCTTCCAGAAGCTACCCAAGGCGCACACACCCCCGCACAAGGGAGACTTCTACATGGAACAGGGAGTTCTACATCGACAAGGAGATGGAGATCACACCCAACTAGTACTACCAGCCACCCTTCGAGCCCAAGTACTAGAATTAGGCCACAGCATGCCACTCAGCGGACACATGGGAATTGGAGCCACAGTGCAGAGAATCAGCGCACACTACTATTGGCCAGGAATCACGGAGGATGTCAAGCGCTACGTGAAATCTTGCCACCAATGTCAACGATATTCCCCGCGACATCACACCGTACCAGTTACCTTAGGACCATCAGTAGTAGTCGGCGTGCCATTCCAGCAAGTCTCAGTAGACATAGTAGGACCACTGCCCATGACCAAGAAGCGGAACAGATTTCTACTCACACTCGTCGACGCATGTACGATGTGGTGCGAAGCAGTCCCGTTGCCAGCGATCGACACCAAGAAGATTGCAGATGCACTCATCGCCATCTTTACCAGAGTCGGATTCCCGGACAGCATTAGAACGGACAACGGATCTCAGTTCACCGGCCGCCTGATGCAAGACGTGTTCGAGTTGATACAAGTCCATCACATTCGCACACCACCATACCACCCAGCCAGCAACGGACAAGTAGAAAGACTGAATGGAACCCTTCTCACCATCCTCAGGAAAGTCGCCGACGACAATCCAGAAGCGTGGGACACCTACGTGAATGCGGCACTGTTCGCATACCGAGAAACGCCCCATGCAGCCACAGGCTACACCCCGTCAACATTGCTATTCGGCAGACCTCTAGCAGGACCGCTAGAAGCCCTACGCAGAAGTTGGACGGAAGCCAAGATAGACGACACACCCAGAGGTGCCACCAAGTACGTCGCAGACCTGCAGGAAACCCTCAAAGCAACGTGGAAGAAAGCTGGTGAAGCACTGAAGAAGGCAAGAGCCCGTCAGGCGAAGTACTACAACCGCCACGCGAAGGACAGAGAACTGCAAGTCGGCGATCAAGTGCTACTCTTACTTCCAAGTGGAACCAACAAGCTGGACATCGCTTGGAGAGGACCGTACCGGGTGACTGCCAAGAAATCCAAGACAGTCTACCAAGTAGAGGTGAACGGGAGAGCCCGATACCACCACATCAATCTCCTCAAGAAATACACGGACCGACCAGCGACCCCCAGCACTCACAACTTGTTAGCCATCGCCATCGCGGAAGAAGGAGAAAGCATGGAGACCAATGCAGTAGAGTATCCCCTGCACTCCAAAGAAACCTACAAAGACGTGATACTCAACGGAGACCTAGCCGCTAAACAGCGACAGCAAGTACTACAGGTCATTCGACAACATCAGACTGTGCTCACAGACCGACCAGGGAGGACAGACCTCGTCGAAGTAACCCTAACGGTGACCGACCCAACACCCGTCCGCCAGAAGCTCTACCCGATGCCACTGTCGCAGCAGCGAGCCATCAAGGAAGAGATAGACACCTTACTGGCAGCCGGAATCATCTCAGAGTCTACTTCACCCTACAGCGCAGGCACGGTATTGTTGCGAAAACCCAACGGAGAGCATCGACTGTGCATCGACTTCAGACTCCTGAATGCGGTAACGCAGTTCCAGCCAGAGCCACTCCCGGACCAGACAGACCTATTTGCCAAGCTACAGCGAGCGAAGTACTTCTCACGCATCGACCTCAGCAAAGGATACTACCAGATACCAGTGCAACCGCAAGTCCGAAAGTACCTAGCGTTTAGCACTATGGAAGGACACTTCGAGTTCAATGTACTTCCATTCGGACTCCACAACGCACCCAGCATCTTCAGCGCCATGATGCGAAAACTCCTGGCACCCCTGAGCAGCGAGCACCTACATTCGTTTATGGACGACATCCTCATCGCAACACCCACGTGGGAGGAACATGTCACGCTCCTACAACAACTACTCGCCCGCCTCAGAGACACGGGATTGACGGCAAGACCCACCAAATGTCAGATTGGATTCACAGAACTAGAATTTCTGGGACACACCATCAGTCAAGGAAGCCTGCGACCGGTAGAAAAGACAGTGAAACGCCTACTCGACGCTCCTAGGCCCAAGACAAAGAAGGAAGTGCAGTCATTTCTAGGACTCTGCGGCTTCTACCAGAAGTTCATCCCCAACTACAACAGCATCGCCGTACCTCTGACAAATGGAACCCGGAAAATCGCCCCGGACAAAGTCGTATGGACAGCGGAATGCGAGACAGCATTCCAAACACTCAAGGACAGAATGACATCGGCGCCAGTACTCCACCTACCCGATTTGACTCAGCCATTCGTTCTTCGCACCGACGCAAGCGACTTAGGACTCGGAGCAGTACTGCTACAGCGCGACCCCAAGAATGCAGAGACGCTATTCCCTGTCGCCTACGCCAGCAGAAAATTGAGACCCGCCGAGACCCACTACGCCACGTCGGAGAAAGAATGCCTTGGACTAGTCTGGGCCATACAGAAGTTTCAACTCTACCTGTATGGGACCCATTTCACAGTTCAGGTGGACCACCAACCACTATCGTTCCTGGCAGCCTCCAAGTCTTTGAACTCTCGCCTGATGCGATGGGCACTCACCCTTCAGGCGTACTCATTCCAAATCGAGTACATCCCCGGCAAAGAAAACCACGGAGCCGACTACCTCAGTCGCCATCTCGTGGAGGACACAGCAGCTGTCGCCCACCCAACACAACTAAGGGCCACAGCACCAGAATTCGTCCCCGCCCAGTAATACCCTGTCACTAGTGTCCATAGCTACCTGGCACAGCATTGCAGCTCAGGTAGAGCAACTTACTTAGTTTGTAAATAGGACCCTAGGATAGTGCAGTGTTAAACTAGGCTCTGTAGTAGAAAAAGGTCGAATCCAGTAGTCATCGCCTTTTTTCAGTTGAGGGAGCCTGTCACGAATTGGCTAGTTTAAACTCTGCCTATCGACTATTTAGCATTGTGTAGCCTTTGTAACAGTAGAGAGTTAGTACAGTACACAGTAGCAATTAAATTACAGCACACTGCGAGCCTGAGCCACACACACAGCGCAGTGACGTCAGCACTTGAGTTTTGAATATGAACATTTTACCCAATGAGAGCTTACGCAAAGCGGTTCGAGCCAGTTTGACTGGGTCCGAGCCTAACACATTTTTGGTCAGTTGGGAGTAATACACCGAAGTGTTAACAGCTAGAAAGCTGGCAGAGAAATCTCTCTACACTTAGACCAGGAAGCAGGACTTAGGAATCGTAGAATTCTATCAAGTCACACGGGCCTGAACTTGTCAAACAGGTAAATGAACACCCTTCTGTTTCATCGTGATATATGTGTAGTATTGTTGAAATTATGTTTGAAGAATTTGCTATGCATAAATGTGAATTGTTAATCCGAATTTGCGTGACCATGTGGAAGAGCCTACCACGAGGCGAAACACGACCGGTTACGCCGCCATGTTGCATACCATACGGAACCACTGTTGTTTAACTTATATGTATGTTTGCAGACCAGTGGCTGTACCACTGAATGTTTATAATATTATTAATTCTGTATGTGTATAGTTAGCCACGTTTGATATTTATGTATGTATAGGAATTTAGAGTGAGATTCCAGTGGAACCCGGAAGTAGCAGAATGTTCGTCGCTTATGTATAGAGATGTGGAGCTATCACTGAGGGCTACTTGGCTTTCAGTGAGACGCTCTGCACAAACCGATTATTCAGGGTTGTGCAGAATTTCGTCTCTTATATTACAGACGGGCAGGCGAGCTATCCCGAGCTATCCCGAGCTATCCTGTGAACCCCACTCCACAGAAACAAGTTGGTTGAGGAACCTCTACCGCACAAGTCGGAACGAGCGACCCGGTAAAACTCCCTGTCAGACCCCACAGCGTGGCCAGGGAACCCAACTACACAACGACACAGGTGGACCAGAAGCTACCTCACAGAAGGACTTCGACCGCACCACCCGCCAGTTAAGTGTGTTATCCCAAGTGCACTTAAACTGATCAGAACAGGACCACAGTAGTCCAACTATTCAGAAACTCTAAAACGGACCACAGTAGTCCAAATCTACATGAGATATACTAGCGAGTGCCCGATGAAGATAGAACAGCTGCATAGACTATCAGCGATCGAACTATTAGCATTGAAAGAGACTTTTTAAGTTAGATTAGTACTTAGAGAACCTTGTATAGAGTAGAAGAAATAAATGTGTGATTTTAACTGTTATCAAAAGGCTGGACTACATATGATTCATAGCCGTGTGAAAGCTAGTGTGACAGTATTCTTTTACCTTTTTTCTATCTATTTCTGTACCCCAACCTTAACACAGAACGAGCTAAACAAATAAATTTATTAAAGTAATTCATAGGGTGACTTACTAGCAGTTCCCACCGAATAAACGTGAGGGTCCATAATTCCATTGTGCAGAGCCCATAAACCCCACGTGACATTCTTCTTCTTCTTCTTCTTCTTCTTCTTCTTCTTCTTCTCCTCCTCCTCCTTCTCCTCCTCCTCCTCCTTCTACTTCTCCTTCTCCTTATTCTCCTTATTCTCCTTGTTCTCCTTCTTCTTCTTCTTCTTCTTCTTCTTCTTCTTCTTCTTCTTCTTCTTCTTCTTCTTCTCCTCCTCCTCCTCCTCCTTATTCTCCTTCATCTTCTTCTTCTTCTTCTTCTTCTTCTTCTTCTTCTTCTTCTTCTTCTCCTTCTACTTCTCCTTCTCCTTATTCTCCTTCATCTTCTTCTTCTTCTTCTTCTTCTTCTTCTTCTTCTTCTTCTTCTTCTTCTTCTTCTTCTTCTCCTCCTCCTTCTCCTCCTCCTCCTCCTTCTACTTCTCCTTCTCCTTATTCTCCTTCATCTTCATCTTCTTCTTCTTCTTCTTCTTCTTCTTCTTCTTCTTCTTCTTCTTCTTCTTCTTCTTCTTCTCCTCCTCCTCCTCCTTCTTCTCCTTCTACTTCTCCTTCTCCTTATTCTCCTTCATCTTCTTCTTCTTCTTCTTCTTCTTCTTCTCCTTTTCTTCTTTCTTCTTCTTCTTCTTCTTTTTCTTCTACTTCTTCTTTCCTTCTTCTTCTTCTTCTTCTTCTTCTTCTTCTTCTTCTTCTTCTTCTTCTTCTTCTTCTCCTCCTCATCCTCCTTCTCTTCCTCCTCATCTATCGACTTCTTTTATAATATTTTTGTAAGATAAAGCTTTCGGGCCTAACACATTTATTCTATTAAACGATTGTTTTCACAAATTTGTGTGTGTTTATGTTGTTCTTTTTCGTTTCTTTCTTCGTTTTGTTATTCTTCAAACACAGAAAGAGAGAGAGCGAGAGAGAGAGAGAGAGAGAGAGAGAGAGAGAGAGAGAGAGAGAGAACCTTCTATAACTTTGAACCAGATTCGGTCAGTCGTTGGATGGTGCAACGGACCAACCGATGTACCGATCTTTCTTATTCCTGACTCCTTCAATGTATTTCGTATAAGTCTGGTAATGATATAACAACAGTAAAACGTTTCAGTTGAAGGGGATAATGATGATGAAGAAGATGCACATAATGATGATGATTTCTTCTTCTTCTTCTTGTTCTTCTCCTCCTCCTCCTCACACACATACACACACACCCACGCGCGCGCGCACACACACACATACCCGCACAGAAAAACCGCTATAGTTGGACCTAAAACAGGTAGGTTGTAACTCCGATTCTGTTCCGCCTACAACTGAAAACTTACTGGAAAACGTTTATGATATCTTAAAAGACTAAGCTCCGTCATTATTTTATTTTCTCTTTTACATTTAGATCATAGTGTATTTTATTTTACATTTGGATCATCTTTTAAATTTAGATCATATTGGAGTTTATTTTCATTTTCGGTCATATTTTTATTTAGTTTAAATTTGAATTATGTTAGTTTATTTTACATTTACACCGTAACTTAGTGTTACATTGAAACCCGCACGATAGTTCGTGTGTGACGCGCACGATAGATGCGATCGTTTTGTTTTGCTAAGCATGCAATAACAGAGTGTATTTATCCTTGATTTCATTTTTCGTTGTTATTAGAAGAAGATTTGTATAACGTTGGTAATTTTAGTTGGTCGATATTATTTTAGAATTTTCTAGAGTTGGTTGTTTACTATCGATCGAAGCATATGAATAATTCTAGTGGTAGCTAAGGAAGCTTCCATCCCAAATAAGGTTGTATGACGTGAGACAGTGATGACGAAATGTGTTTTGATTGGTTATAATTATGTCTTGCCCGAACGTTCTTTATTTCTCTGGAGTTAGAGAGACTATATAAGTGCCGCACTGTTTCAAAATTGAATTGTATTGTTAAGTTGAAAGTGAAAAGTTGAGAGTGGAAAAAGCGATTGTATGAAGTTATTGATGTTCGCTGAATAAAGTTGGAAAACTACATACGACGACTTATGCCTTGTTGCTGAGTGAGCAGGCTGCGTGGATAAACGAATCCGAGTTACACTTTATCAGGTTTTAAGCATCGGGGCTGAATCAACTGATAAAAAACAACATCGAGTGTAACACTTAGGCTGTCGGGAGGGAGGGAGGGGGGGTAAATAAGGGAGTGTGTGGTGTGGTAAGGGACAATGAGAGAGAGAGGGGGGGAAGATGTGAGATGGGGAGGGGGTCTGGCACAGCGTCAGCTGAAGCTATTAAAGATAGATGACAGGAAACAAGGGCATCTACTTCGGTAGTCGACTTACTAGCCTCTTGTCAGTCTGACTCTCAAAATTAGCTCACCAAGATGCAAATTAACTCCCTTACCTTGGTGATTTTGTCCCTGGTGCACTGACTTTGTCCCTAGTGTACTGCTCTCTCTCTTTCTCTCTGTCTCTTTCTCTGTCTCTGTCTGTCTCTGTCTCTCTCTGTCTCTCTCTCTCTCTCTCTCTCTCTCTCTCTCTCTCTCTCTCTCTCTCTCTCTCTCTCCCGTCGCCCACTATCATGATTTGTTATTATATTTTTATTTTAACTTGAAGATACTACCAGTCCTGTTCGTGTGTCAATTCCTAGATCATTAATACCCACAGTTAACTGACTGCCTGACAAGCCAGTAAACCTAACTGACCAATCTACATTGACCTCGAAGTATTGCTTTGTTTCTTCTGTCTATCTGTCTTTCTTCGTCTTTCAATAAAACTACAAGGTTGTAAAAATGTATTAGGTGTTCGTAATATAACCTCTATATTATTCTATCCTATCCTATCCCGAAAGTCATTGGGGCACCACAGATGATCGTTTAATCAGCGTACTCCCATCTTTCTATTTCCTCAACAACCCTCATGGCTTCGCTCAATGTCGAGCCAGTCCATTCTCGAATGTTGTGCTCCCACCTCTTTTCTGCCTTCGTTTTCTTCTGCATCATTGCACCGTGCCTTACAGGATGGTCTTTGCAAGGCCTGAATGCTCTGGTGACGTGGCCATGCCATCGGAGTTTCCGTCTTTTCGCTAATGTGAGCATGTCATCGTGTTGTCCAATGGCTTGTGTGATGGTCTGTCGGACTTGGTTCTTGGTGATATGCTGGGTATAGGAGTTGCCCAGAAGTCTTATATAGCATTTCATCTCCATGCTTTGTATTCTTCGTTGTAGGTCTATCGTGAGGGCACATATTTCACAAGCGTATTAACCATTGCTAATAACTTTCATAAACAGGACTGCACGTGCCTCAGACTTAATGTATTGTGGGACGTAAGGTTGTACGTGTGTATGTGTGTGCACCATGACGTCTGTTGCAGAGTATTTAATAATAATAATAATAATAATAATAATAATAATAATAATAATAATAATAATAATAATAATAATAATAATAATAATAATATTATAAGCCCTGGACTGGCCAGAGCTTATTTTTATACGAACTCTTATTATTAATTTTTCTACAACTATTTATTATCATACTCCCTGAAACTTTTTATTGAAGAATGTGCAGAAAAATAGCCTTTATTCAAAATACAAATTCTTAGCAGAAGTTATCCTTGTTTCCGCCCTTGCTGTGTCTGCCAAGATTTAGCAACCCACTTCAGGAATGAGCTCCAAGCCTAAGGTGAGGGAAAATTCTTCATTCTGACTTTATTTTGACTTTATCTTTTTATAAACATACAGAAATGTTACAGTGGATACTATTTGAGCAAACGATGAAGTGGAATTGCCGTAATTCTGCTACAAAATAACATTCTTTATTTCTGTGTGATGAGGAATAGGCCTATTACACGGTACATTTAGAACCCAGAACTAATCTATTGAACAGCAGTTTAGATCTGAAAAATAACAATGCTGGAAATTATACTGCAATTTGTGTATTCATTTGTGTAACTTTGAGTGAATATTTGGTGACTGGAACCGTTGCATACTGAGAATTTATGTTTTATTCATGTGAAGCTTCGACCGGTCAAATAGTCATAATATGAAGAAGACTGTGACTGTTTGGATCTAGCTGTGGTTGATGTACTTTTAGACGGAATCTAGAGAATCCGCTTGATCAAATGTAGTAAAAGAACGTAATTTTTCTTGTGCTGTGGAACATTAGAGTGTAATTGTGTGAAAATGTTTAATTTATTTATAAAAAGGATTCGATGTTCAATGTGCCAAAAGTCTCGAAGTTTAGCGTGTTAACCAGCGAGATGTGTTTTCTATTGATGGCCTGTGCACCGTTTTTCTTTAGTTTAGTTTGAGAAAATTGGGAACTCAGAATTTTTCTTGACAGTTTGTTACTTGTTAGCTGAAGTTTGCCAGCAAGTCTAATCATAAAATTTATATTTATGAAATGTATTTGAGTGACAATTGAATTATCTCGACACTTACCTGTGTATTGAGAATGGCCCCAGCTAGGTCAAATGTGCCAGCTAGTGTTCGATTTGACAAGCTTATTTTCTTTCGTAATTTAATAATAAGTCCTGTGCTCCGTTGATGCTAGAAGTCCGACGAAACTGGCTCATGTTTTGCACCGGGAATTAATCACTGTCAACCTTTGAAGAAATAGAAATCTTAGATAGTTCGCGACGCTCTTCCAGCTTTGCACCGTTCGTGTGCATGGGACGCCAATATCCGGGTTCCCTGGTTCAAATACAAGGTCCGCTGGCAGAGATTTCATTGGTCAACGGCTATGTTTTGCTCGTATGTCGTAATAAAAGGACCATTTCTGTGTAGAAATGGTGTGTCTCATATCGTTTTGATAACCGCTAGCACCCGTGAGCTTATTTTCCTTTTAAAAAAAACTAAAGAAGTCCTTTTTATTATTGTTTGTAACTTTAGATCCTAACCAAAGCAGAATTATCTAAGATAATAGCCTGGCCTTGCTCACGTTAAAAAGAAAAGTGAAAGTGACAGTAAAATTTAGATCGAAATTGATAAGAATGCAAAACCGAAAGTGAATTTTATAAAAAGTTGTTTTACCGTACCGAATTCTAAATTTGTAAATAGTATTCGACAGTTAGAATTGTTCAGTTATTTTGTTGAAGAAGTTAGTTATAAAAAGTAGTAATTTATAAATTAGTTTTTATTTTCTTTTATTATTGAGAAAAACCTCAACGAAATGATTCTGAGAAATGAAATTTATCTAGAAGTTCCGAACATATTTCTTTTCTTTCTTTTCGCTGCCTGGAAATAATTAATTAGTCTTGTAATGTAAAATAATTGTTAAACTGGCCATTGTATTATTTTTTTATATCGCAAAGGAATTCAATCCCTGAGTTGAGAGAAATAAGTAAATTCAATGTTTGAACGATCAAAGCAAGTTTTTGTTTAACCTAACGTCAACGTACTAGTATTCTGTTTGTGTGGTTTTTCGTATCGTTTCTATCTGCGCTAGATCTATTTGTTGTTGTAGTAAAAATTCTTTCTAACTTCCCTTTGAGCGACAGAATGTGTGAATGTGTTTTTTTTTCTTATTTTTGGAGGAATTATTAACACAAGACATCACAGACTAGCAACACAATACAACGGGTGCAAACACGGCATGGTAGATTTTGTCTGCTCCACGGTCTGTGGAATGTGATGGACCAGGGAGGGAGATTGGAAAGGAATTCTTTACACTGAGGTGTATGTGAGGTCTCCGTTCCTGGTCGTTGCTGAAGAAGTTGACCGTGGAGACGGAGAAAATATAAATGAACATGATCGCAAGAAACATGCATTCAGCACACATAGACAAGACAAAAATAGAAGAGATTTTTATTTTATTTTGATTTTATTTTTATAATTGCTTGTCGGCCGCGCACGCGGCCGCCGTGCTAGGGGTCTCCCTCTCCCTCCTCCTCCGGGTGGCGGGGAAGAGGGTTTGAGGGGTTGCTCAGCTGTCCTGACAAGATTTTTTGAGTGACCGGTAAAAAAAAAAGAGGGAGTTGACCTCGGGCGGGGGCGGGTGTGCGTGGCTTACAAGTAAAGTGGTGTCAAGAAGTGGGATGTGATTAATTGAGGCTAATTGCTGCCTCAGCCCATGTTGAAGAACTACACTATTATTTTAATTAAAATTATTTGAAGAATGACACCACTTCCTACAAGTAAAGTGGTGTTCAGAAGGCCGGATTCGATTAAATGAGGCTAACTGCTGCCTCAGCCCATGTTGAAGAATTTTGTAATTTTCTTATAAGTATTAGTTTTGTGTGTGGGATTGTGTTATGAAAATTCACTTTTTTAGCCATGGTTGTTGTGTCTTGTTAGTGGTGTTGGAATGCAAGAGAGAAAGACACAAAATTTTAAGTAAGAGAATAAAGCAGATGATAAAATAGACAGTTCAAATGTTTTATTCTTTAATCACATTTTGTAAAACCAGACTATTTATTATACATTAATTTGAAACAGATTTACCTAAGGATATACTAGTAATGTACAAGGTTAAAATATGTAGTCATAAATAAATAAATAAAATAAATATATACAAGTAATGATAAATAAAAATAATTAAAACAAAAATAAATTATGTGCATTGCTGTTGAGCATAGAAGTAAATAGGAAATTAAAATTTAGGCAGTATAGGAGCAAAACGAGAGACATGTATTGTTTATTTTAAAGTCCACAACACTGGGAAAGTAAGCAAGTCATAATGGCTGACCGTCAAGTGCAAGAAGAAAGAGAAATGGCTGAAATGGAACGCCAAAGAAATCAGCAATTGATTGAGGAAGTGGAAGGAGAACTAATGGAACTTCGACAAAGGCAACGAGAATTACTGACAATACCCAGGGAGGATCTACAACAACCCCAGAATCAAGACGAACTCAACCTGCCCAGAGGAGATGGAATATGGGGAGAAGCTCCAGACTATGAATTTAATAACAACAATTTTGCTTTACATGGCCTGACGCAACCGGTCACCTATTTTCCTGAGCTGCCAAGAGGAGGTAGTCTGTACAAGGCCCAAGGAAGAAAAACAATGTAATGCTAGCAATGAGACTATCATGAACACACCACAAGCTCAACATGAACCAGAAGAAGATACAGCAGATAATACATCTCAAATTACTTTGCAAGTGCCAGTTTACGTTTCAAATGACTCTGTGAAGAAATCAAACCATCCAGTCAATGACAATGTCAGAACAACTAATCCACATAAGGAAAGCCAAGTAAATAATAACCCCGGAATGTTTACTGAAGCAAACCTGTATGGCATTACAGTTGATTTTCTAATTGACACTGGTTCTGCTGCTACCTTGCTTGGAAGTCATGTTTTTCACCTGATACCAGAAGAACAAAGGCCTATTTTGCTTAACACCGACACTAGGCTTGAAGGAATCAATGGATGTAAAGTGGAAATCTTAGGTGTAGCAAACCTGGAACTTGATTTGGGTAATCAGAAATTTGTGGTACCAACTATCATATGTGACATGAATATTGATGCAATTTTGGGACAAGATTTTACTTTTCAATTCGTGAAATCTATGAACATTGAGAAAATGCAGTTGATAACAAAGACTGGATACATTCCACTCTTCGTTGGTGGCAAATCAGAAATGGTCTGCCATGTCACGTCTTCTCAATCACTTGTCATTCCTGCCAGATCAATCATGAACGTTTCAGTCACAGTTAGTGGCAAACAGTATGTTAATCAGGACATGCTACTGGAACCATCAGATGTAGTAGTACAAACAAAGCAACTGTACATGACACCAATGATAACTGCTGATAAAATGAACACAACTGCCATTGTGATCAACTTAGCAGAAAAAGACACCAAACTATACCCTAATACCTACTTAGGAACCGCACAATCAGCATACCAAGGGAGACAATCTAAGGTCAAGATTAATTTTACTGCTGTCAGAAATGCAAATTCTGAAAATAACCACCTTCCTGAATATTTGAAAGATCTATTTGAAAGAAGTACAGTAAATCTCAGTGAACAACAGTCTCAAGTTTTGAAAGAACTAATGGTAAGATACCAGCACATTTTTTCAAAATCTGCTAATGACATGGGCAAGACAAACAAGGCAAGATTTCAGATAAACACTGGTCAAGCTGTTCCGATTAGACAAAGAGCTAGAAGGCTACCACTTGGAAAGAGAGAAGCAGAACGGGAAGAAATTCATGGCATGCTAGAAAGAAATATTATTGAGCCTTCTACCAGTGCTTGGGCTAGCCCTACATGTCTTGTGTACAAGAAAGATGGTTCCATACGTTTCTGTGTAGACTACAGAAAACTAAATGAAGTCACTATTCGTGATGCTTATCCCTTACCGCTCATTGAGGAATGCTTGGATTCTTTGTCAGATTCTAAATGGTTCAGTACTATGGACTTACAGAGTGGCTTCTGGCAAATTCCCCTTGATAGGGAAGAAGACAGGCAGAAAACTGCATTTATCACTGGTATGGGATTGTACCAGTTCACCGTCTTGAGTTTTGGACTTACAAATGCTCCAGCTGCTTTTCAACGCATGATGGAAAATGTTTTGCATGGATTGCAGTGGAGTGAGTGTGTTTTGTTTATGGACGATACAATCGTGCCAGCCCCTACCTTTGAAATAGGACTTACAAGATTGGAACATGTGTGGCAAAGACTTGAAGAAGCAAATTTAAAATTAAAACCTTCAAAGTGCTTACTCTTTCAATCAGAAATCAAGTTTTTGGGACATGTTGTCAATGAACAAGGAATTCAGACAGACCCAGAGAAAACCAAAGCTATTAAAGACTGGCCGCAGCCTGAAACTGTGAAACAAGTTCGAAGTTTCCTTGGACTTTGTTCCTACTATAGGAAGTTTGTGGAAAATTTTGCTGCAATAGCTAAACCTCTACACAAGCTGTGTGAGAAGGGAGTTCAATTTCAGTGGACAGAAGACTGTGCTTATGCTTTTCAAACACTGAAAGACAAACTATCAAGTACTCCTATCTTGAGCTACCCTCAGTTAGGAAAACAATTCATTTTAGACACTGATGCCAGTGACCAGTCTGTGGGAGCAGTGCTGTCTCAAATTGACGATGGTAGAGAAAAAGTCATTGCTTATTACAGTTCAACCTTGACTTCAGCTGAGACTAATTATTGTGTTTCAAGGAAAGAGCTGTTAGCTGTAATCAAGGCACTGAAGAAATTTCATAATTATCTTTATGGTCAAGAAATTCTTTTGCGCACCGATAACTCAGCTGTTAGTTGGCTAAAGACTCTGAAAAATCCGTCTGGCCAAGTAATGCGCTGGCTTCAAGAAATCTGTACTTACAACCTGAAAGTTACTCATCGTCCAGGTACACAGCACAGAAATGCTGATGCATTATCAAGACGTCCATGCCCAGCATGCATGAGAGCCCAATGTAAAGAAATAGACTCAGAATTACCACAAGAGACAGAAAATGTGTCAAATGTGCTTCCTGTTGTGCAATTATTAGCAATGGTGATGGAATCGACTCAACAACAAAAGCTAACAACTAAGCAAACCTCAAAGACTGTTGCTGATGTTGTGAAGTGCTGTGCAAGAAAGCAAACGGCAGACTCTACAAATAAACAGACACTACCAGGCCAATCCACAGATACGATGTCAAGGTCTAATTCTCAGACCAAATTATCTCCCTTTACCTGTGATAGTGCTACTTGTGACAGTGCAAACACAGATGACAAACAATACACAATTTTTACACCAGTACTTCTTGATGGTTGGGACACTGAAAAATTACGCAAAAAGCAGTTAGAGGATGAAATTATCGGCCCTATTCTGCGGTCAATGGAACATTCTTCTTTGCGACCAGCTTGGAATGAGATATCAGCCTATTCTGCAGAAGTTAAAGCGTTATGGGCTGAATGGAACCGTCTAGTTTTGTACAATGGAGTCCTGTATAGGCGTGGTGCCGAAGATAATTCACTACAAATAATAGTCCCTGGATCACTGCAAAGGCAAGTCCTGGCGCACTCCCACGACATTCCAACTGCAGGTCACTTGTGTGCAGAGAAGACGCTGAAACAAATAAAAAGGTCATTTTATTGGCCTAAAATGCAAGACAGTGTAACTATTTACGTTCAACAGTGTGATCGTTGTGCTGCCAAGAAAACCCCAAAGAGTACAAAACATGCGCCACTTGGACACTATATAGTGGGTGAACCTATGGAAAGAGTTGCGCTAGATATTCTTGGTCCCCTGCCTGTGACACATAAAGGCAACAAATACATTCTGGTTGTCACTGATTTATTTACTAAATGGACTGAAGCATTCTCTATGCCAAATCAAGAAGCAAGAACAATCGCACAAACTTTTGTCAATGAATTCATATGCCGTTTTGGTACTCCACTGCAGATAATTACTGACCAAGGTAAAAATTTTGAAAGTGGTCTTTTCAAGGAAGTATGTGACTTTCTACACATTGACAAAACTCGCACCACTAGTTATCATCCCCAGGCAAACGGTGGTGTTGAACGCTTCATGAGAACATTAACCAACATGTTAACCATGTACTGTGAAAACAAACAAAAAGTTTGGGACATTTTTCTTCCTCAAGTTATGATGGCATACCGGTCGTCAGAGCACAGTACCACTCAGCAAACGCCAAACAAAATGGTTTTGGGCAGAGAAATTGTTTTACCTATTCAAGCTGTGGTTGGCCGTCCCAAAGAGATAAAAGCTGAGAGACCAGTCACAGAGTACGTCCAAGATTTACAGAATTCACTTGTTGAAGCTCATGAAGTAGCTAGGAAGAATATCAGGAAAAATGCTGCTTACCAGAAAAGGAACTATGATCTTCATGCTCGGAAACGACAGTTCTCCCCTGGTCAACTTGTATGGTTATTCGACCCAAGACGCACAGTTGGAGTATGCCAAAAACTTGTCAGCCATTGGAGAGGTCCATACCTGGTGACAAAGAAAATAGATGACTTGACTTACATGTTGAAGAAAAGTGCAAAATCACCACCTAAAGCTCATCATATTGACAGAATAATAATCTACAAAGGAACAAGAATACCAAAGTGGATTTGCAAAAATTAACTCTGTGTGAATTCTGGAGTGTGACAAATTGTCAAAATTGTCTGAAGTGATACAGTGTGACTAACTGTTAAATGTGAATTTTTGAGATAGTGTGACTGTGAGTGACAAACTATAAATATTTGAAGTGAAAAGTGATACACTAATGCAGAAAAAAAATGACAAACTAATATCTCCAGGTTATTTAAATCCTGTCCTATACTAAAAAAAAAAAAAAAAAAAAAAAAATTAATACATAAATAAATCATAAAATAAACACAGTCAGTAACAACAATAGAACATTCAGTGTGACATTAGGGAAGTGTTATTTTGAGACCATGGAGTAACTGTTTAGTTGCTTTTTGTTGTCATCTGATGGCAGATGAACTGTGTGAGTGAACTTCAGAGTGAAGTTAAACTGTTATTTTCTGGCACAATTGCGGCTGCCTGCTTATTATTTAGGGAGCAGTTAAGTCTCTCAAAAACTTTGGCAACTTGCTCAATTTGCGGACTAATGGACGATGCATAGGAAATTAGATTTTGCAAATTTAGTAACTATGCCAATTACCGTGCTAATATTGGAGTGATGGATTAGTTGGTCATTGGAGATGAGTGTTGGTCAGTTGGTCATTGGAGATGGCCGACATGGAGTGTTGGTTAGTTGGTCATTGGAGATGGCTTAACTTACAAAGAAGGTGTGGCACGGATCAGTGGCGCGTACGTCTTCATGAGTTTTGGATGACTTAGTCACTAACCTACGTTTTGTACTGTCACTTGTTTCCAGATAGTGAACATTAACAATTCAGTTTACTGTGGAAATAACTGTCAGTCACTTTCTCTCAGATGGTGCCATTGGTGCCGTGATCAGTAATAGAGAAAGCTTTATAATTTATTATTTTACTCCATGCAATCATATTTAACACAGTGTGAAGTGAAGTTACGGGAAGTTATGAAGATGTTGACATTGTTGTACCGTAAACTGAAAAAAAATAGAAAGAAGTAAAATCAACTACAGCCAATTAAAAGCAGGAGATATTCATAATGCAGGAGCATTATCTTTATTTGGCAGGGGAGCGTGTAAGCCCTGGACTGGCCAGAGCTTATTTTTATACGAACTCTTATTATTAATTTTTCTACAACTATTTATTATCATACTCCCTGAAACTTTTTATTGAAGAATGTGCAGAAAAATAGCCTTTATTCAAAATACAAATTCTTAGCAGAAGTTATCCTTGTTTCCGCCCTTGCTGTGTCTGCCAAGATTTAGCAACCCACTTCAGGAATGAGCTCCAAGCCTAGGGTGAGGGAAAATTCTTCATTCTGACTTTATTTTGACTTTATCTTTTTATAAACATACAGAAATGTTACAGTGGATACTATTTGAGCAAACGATGAAGTGGAATTGCCGTAATTCTGCTACAAAATAACATTCTTTATTTCTGTGTGATGAGGAATAGGCCTATTACACGGTACATTTAGAACCCAGAACTAATCTATTGAACAGCAGTTTAGATCTGAAAAATAACAATGCTGGAAATTATACTGCAATTTGTGTATTCATTTGTGTAACTTTGAGTGAATATTTGGTGACTGGAACCGTTGCATACTGAGAATTTATGTTTTATTCATGTGAAGCTTCGACCGGTCAAATAGTCATAATATGAAGAAGACTGTGACTGTTTGGATCTAGCTGTGGTTGATGTACTTTTAGACGGAATCTAGAGAATCCGCTTGATCAAATGTAGTAAAAGAACGTAATTTTTCTTGTGCTGTGGAACATTAGAGTGTAATTGTGTGAAAATGTTTAATTTATTTATAAAAAGGATTCGATGTTCAATGTGCCAAAAGTCTCGAAGTTTAGCGTGTTAACCAGCGAGATGTGTTTTCTATTGATGGCCTGTGCACCGTTTTTCTTTAGTTTAGTTTGAGAAAATTGGGAACTCAGAATTTTTCTTGACAGTTTGTTACTTGTTAGCTGAAGTTTGCCAGCAAGTCTAATCATAAAATTTATATTTATGAAATGTATTTGAGTGACAATTGAATTATCTCGACACTTACCTGTGTATTGAGAATGGCCCCAGCTAGGTCAAATGTGCCAGCTAGTGTTCGATTTGACAAGCTTATTTTCTTTCGTAATTTAATAATAAGTCCTGTGCTCCGTTGATGCTAGAAGTCCGACGAAACTGGCTCATGTTTTGCACCGGGAATTAATCACTGTCAACCTTTGAAGAAATAGAAATCTTAGATAGTTCGCGACGCTCTTCCAGCTTTGCACCGTTCGTGTGCATGGGACGCCAATATCCGGGTTCCCTGGTTCAAATACAAGGTCCGCTGGCAGAGATTTCATTGGTCAACGGCTATGTTTTGCTCGTATGTCGTAATAAAAGGACCATTTCTGTGTAGAAATGGTGTGTCTCATATCGTTTTGATAACCGCTAGCACCCGTGAGCTTATTTTCCTTTTAAAAAAAAACTAAAGAAGTCCTTTTTATTATTGTTTGTAACTTTAGATCCTAACCAAAGCAGAATTATCTAAGATAATAGCCTGGCCTTGCTCACGTTAAAAAGAAAAGTGAAAGTGACAGTAAAATTTAGATCGAAATTGATAAGAATGCAAAACCGAAAGTGAATTTTATAAAAAGTTGTTTTACCGTACCGAATTCTAAATTTGTAAATAGTATTCGACAGTTAGAATTGTTCAGTTATTTTGTTGAAGAAGTTAGTTATAAAAAGTAGTAATTTATAAATTAGTTTTTATTTTCTTTTATTATTGAGAAAAACCTCAACGAAATGATTCTGAGAAATGAAATTTATCTAGAAGTTCCGAACATATTTCTTTTCTTTCTTTTCGCTGCCTGGAAATAATTAATTAGTCTTGTAATGTAAAATAATTGTTAAACTGGCCATTGTATTATTTTTTTATATCGCAAAGGAATTCAATCCCTGAGTTGAGAGAAATAAGTAAATTCAATGTTTGAACGATCAAAGCAAGTTTTTGTTTAACCTAACGTCAACGTACTAGTATTCTGTTTGTGTGGTTTTTCGTATCGTTTCTATCTGCGCTAGATCTATTTGTTGTTGTAGTAAAAATTCTTTCTAACTTCCCTTTGAGCGACAGAATGTGTGAATGTTTTTTTTTTCTTATTTTTGGAGGAATTATTAACACAAGACATCACAGACTAGCAACACAATACAACGGGTGCAAACACGGCATGGTAGATTTTGTCTGCTCCACGGTCTGTGGAATGTGATGGACCAGGGAGGGAGATTGGAAAGGAATTCTTTACACTGAGGTGTATGTGAGGTCTCCGTTCCTGGTCGTTGCTGAAGAAGTTGACCGTGGAGACGGAGAAAATATAAATGAACATGATCGCAAGAAACATGCATTCAGCACACATAGACAAGACAAAAATAGAAGAGATTTTTATTTTATTTTGATTTTATTTTTATAATTGCTTGTCGGCCGCGCACGCGGCCGCCGTGCTAGGGGTCTCCCTCTCCCTCCTCCTCCGGGTGGCGGGGAAGAGGGTTTGAGGGGTTGCTCAGCTGTCCTGACAAGATTTTTTGAGTGACCGGTAAAAAAAAAAGAGGGAGTTGACCTCGGGCGGGGGCGGGTGTGCGTGGCTTACAATATTATTATTATTATTATTAATATTAATAGTGCTGGTTAATGTATTTTATTGTTGAATCAATGTAACGTTGTACACTGTTTTTCTGTTGCATGTGCGTGTGTTGCTGTGTTTCCACAATCAGGTAAGATACGTTTTTATTTTAAACAATGTTTTTCAAATTGCACATCTTCGTTTTAATGTCACTTGAAAATCTATTTGTTATTAAATAGTTTCCTGTGTTGGGCACGCTGTGTTGTTTTGTGTGTGTGTGCGTGCCTGTGTAATTTATGTGTGCGTGAATGTCCGCGCGCGTTTGTTTGTGTGTGTGTCCCGAAATGGCAAGAAAAAAGTAATCAAGAAACCAGAACCCTCTTGTTTTTCTTGGGGGGAAACTTATCTCATCGTGTAAAGAGAGAGAGAGAGAGAGAGAGAGAGAGAGAGAGAGAGAGAGAGAGAGAGAGAGAGAGAGAGAGAGAGAGAGAGAGAGGACAGAGAGAGGACAGAGAGAGGAGAGAGAGAGGAGAGAGAGAGAGAGAGAGAGAGAGAGAGAGAGAGAGAGAGAGAGAGAGAGAGAGAGAGAGAGAGAGAGAGAGAGAGAGACGCACATTTGCCTGTGCAAGTTGACGAGAGAAAGACAAAAGATATAAATCCATTACCTTACAAAATGATATGCTTTTTTTTCCCACGGGACGAGTCATTTGCATACTGGAAACAACAAGAACAATTAGAAGAAGAAGTTAATGTCGGGAGAGGACAGAGGAGGAAGAGAATGAGGAGGAGGAGGAAGATTGTTCTAGCGGAATAACCGGGAGTGACGTTGAGGGTATTGGAATAATAATGATGATATCCCAGCTCTTTATGTAGGTATGTTTCTCTCTGTCTCCGTGTCTGTCTGTCTGTCTCTTTGTCTTTCTCTCTCTCTTTCTCTGAGAGAGGGAGAATAAGTGTGTGTATAGGTGAGTGGGGAGGGGGGGGTGTAGGAGCGCGCGTGTGTGTGCAAGTTTGTGGATTAGACAGGAGCAAGAGAGAAGGTCGGGCAAGATGGAGGGAGGGGAGGGAGGTGGGGGATGGATGGGGAGTGAAATAAAAGATTTTAAACCGTGAGCCGCAGGGGTGGGATGGAAGAAGAAAGATGGGATAGAAGATGGGGAATCAGGAATGAGGTTAATATCAGTTCCCCGACAACCTTGCCTCGGATTATCTTAGATCGCGCTTGTGTGTGTATGTGTTTGTGTGTATGTGTGTGTGCGTTTGTGTGTGTGTGTTTCTTTTTATCTTGGCACTGTCGGTGTCCATTCAAAACCTCGTATCTCCAAAAATGAAGGTTGGAGAAAAACGAAAAAAAATATGTTAAAAAAATCGGTGTCACCAAAACAAACGTTTTTCATATAATTTGTACTGAATTCAAATTATATTTAAAATGTTTGTTTTGGTGATACCTGATTTTTTAAAGAATTTCTTTTTGTTTTTCTCAAAAGTGCATTTTTGGAGATACGAGGTTTTAAATGGACACCGATTTTCTTCCATTGACAGTTTTGGTTTAAGCACATTGCATTGAATTCGGACAACACACACACGCGCGCACACACACACACACACACACACACACACACACACACACACACACACACAAAAGCGAAGCCTAAAGGAGCGCTTCCCTGATACAGCTGGATCGACGGAATTGGGTTACGTTAGAGAGAAAGAAAGAAAGAAGTGTTTGATTGATGGATTGATTGATTGATTGATTGTTGCTTTAGGTCCAGCGGACTCTTCCGAGCCAAATCAGGACCGGACAACCCCCAATCCGCATAAAAGATCTGCCGATACAACCCTAGTGGGAAAATTGAATGCCCTCCACCGGCCAGTCACTGTACAATAAAGACAACCCACGCAGGGGACGGCTGAGGCTTTACCCCAACTACTCGAACCCCCGGTTACAAAAACAAAATAGAATACAAACATCATTATAAATCATCAACAAAACACATACATATAAAATGCCTATAGTGCTAAATAATACAATCATAGGAAGCCCTAGTGACCACCCGGCAGAAAGCGTCCAACACTCCCAAGCTGATCCAACAGACCTCATACACAAACAAGGAGTCTTGTCCAGGAAGAGTTTTCAAGAAAAAAGGTAGGTCATTGATCTAGCGAAGAAGAAGATAGGATAGCAGAGTGATAGGACAGATCAGGAATGAGAAAGAGCAAATGAGGAAGACAGCGACAGTGGGATTGTAAAGCACTAAATTTCCAGAAAGTGGGGATACTATTTATACTGAAACCCCCGGCACTCCAACGGGGGGGGG
>CM072519.1:2820014-2902514 GCA_036898135.1 Oncomelania hupensis | reverse complement strand
CTGTAAATATTTAAACTGTTTTTCTTCCTGGGCCTAACCGGACATATAAATAGCTGTGAATAGGTTTTTTGCTATTCTATTTCTGTCTTTTTTTGTCATTTGTGCACATAGTTGTAAATAGTCTATTTCGGTCTTTTTTTGTAATTTATGTACATAGTTGTAAATAGTCTGTACCTTTACTGTTCCGTAGTAAATAGTCTGTACCTTTACTGTTCCGTCTTTGGTGTATTGTAGCAATAGTGATGTTTTATCGAGTGCATGTATTTATATGTAATGACTATGTAAAGCGTGGTGAGTCTAGTCATAGGCTGGAGTACCCGCTATATAAAAATCCGTTATTATTATTTAAGAAAGAGGTCCGCACTTTCTTTTTCGTGTGCAGGCCTTCACCCAAGTTTCAACCTTGACTTAACACTATGTATGTGTCTTTCCAAACTGTTTGACTGAAGCTTTTATGACAGGTGTCGGTATGGTAAGGGGTGTCGGATAGTGCAGTGGTTGGAGCACTCGCTACTGTGTCGAAAGTGAAGCACCGTCCGGTGCGGTTAGCACTTGGATGGGTGACCGCTAAGGTGTGAAGCGACAAACAACAACGCCCCCAGTTGACTCAACTGTGATTGAGTACCTCTTGAGGGTGGGGAAGGTAAAGCAGCGAGGGAGAGAGTTGGGCATCACCCTCATTACGCTGGCCCAAGATAAGTGTGATCTCCAACATCACGCTCCCCTACGGCCACAAGGCTATGGGACTACCTTTACCTTTTTTTTTTTACCTTTTATGACATATATAAAGTGAACACAGCAGAGCCACCTATATGATGAAAAAAAAGTAAGAAATTAGGCAAGTGAAGCATAGGTAGAAGAAAGCAAAAGGCTAGCCCGCCGTTTTAATCAGGGAAGTCTGCTGTGTTTGAGAAAAGGGGGGGGGGGGGGTTTCTGTCACGAACTGGCTTGTTTTACTCTGCCTATTCATTATTTAGCCTTGTGTAGTCATTGTAACGTTAGAGAGTTAGGGTATTACACAGCAAGCAATTACATTGTAGGAGGTACACACACACTGCGAGCGTGACGCCAGCAGTTAGTGACGTCAGCACTGTGGGCCTTGAATCTGAATATGTTAACCAATCAGAGCTCAGGCAAAGCGGTTAGAGCCAGTTTGACTGGGTCAAAACCTAGTACAGTTTTAGTCAGTCGTGTGTGAGACAAGGAAGAGTTAACATCTACATAGCTAGAGAAATATCTTCACTCAGAGACCAGGAAGCAGGACTTAAGAATCTTAGAATTCTATCAAGTCACCACGGGCCTGAACTTGTCAAACAGGTAAATGAACATCCTTCTGTTTCATCATGATATATTTATATTATTGTTGAAATTATGTTTGTGGAATTTGCTATGCATACATGTGAATTGTTAATCCGAATTTGCCGTACCACGTGGAAGAGCTGACCACGAGGCGTAACACGACCGGTTGCGCCGCCATGTTGTATACCGTACGGAACCACTGTTGTTTAACTTATGTGTATGTTTGCAGACCAGTGGTTGTACCACGGAATGTTTATAATATTATTAATTCTGTATGTGTATAGTTAGCCACGATTTATATTTATGTATGTATAGGAATTTAGAGTGAGATTCCAGTGGACCCCGGAAGTAGCAGAATGTTCGTCGCTTATGTATAGAGATGTGGAGCTATCACTGAGGGCTACTTTGGCTTTCAGTGAGACGCTCTGCACAAACCGATTATTCAGGGTTGTGCAGAATTTCGTCTCTTATATTACAGACGAGCAGGCGAGCTATCCCGTGCGCCCAACTCCACAGAAACGACGAGTTGTCTGCGTAGCCTCTACCGCACAAGTCGGAGAGAGCTAACCTGAGAACACACCCTGCAAGACCCCACAGCGTGGCAAGGGACCAGACTACACAACGACACAGGTGTACCAGAAGCTACCTCACAGAAGGACTTCGAACACCCCACACATCAGTTAAGTGCTCACAGGAATCAGTGCACTTAAACTGATAGAAAAAGGACCACAGTAGTCCACTCTTCAGAAACTGTAAAACGGACCACAGTAGTCCAATCTACATGAGAGCTAATAGCAAGTGCCCGATGAAGATATAACAGCTTCCTAGAATATCAGCGATCGAACTATTTGCAGAGACTGAGACTTTTTAAGTTAGATTAGTACTTAGAAAACCTTGTATAGAGTAGAAGAAATAAATGTGTGATTTTAACTGTTCTCAAGTGGCTGGACTACATATGATTCATAGCCGTGTGAAAGCTAGTGTGACAGTAATCTTTTACCATTTTTCTATCTACCTCTGTACCCCAACCTTAACACTGAACGAGCGAAACAAATAAATTTATTAAAGTAATTCATAGGGCGACTAACTAGCAGTTCCCACCGAATAAACGTGAGGGTCCATAATTCCATTGTGCAGAGCCCATAAACCCCACGTGACACTTTAATTGACGAGCCTAGTCAGGATCTGTGTATAATAGGAATTGGGTATAACCGGATCTAGGTACAATAAAATTAGATAACAGTAGTAGTAGTAGAATAACTTAAAATAGTTGTAACAAGGACTGATCAGTTTTGGTGCACTATTCCTTAGTTAAAAACTTTTTTGCTTCAAATATTTTTGTGCCTGTATGTTGCATTGTTCTTTTGCAGGTTTTGCTTAAATAACTGTTGTATGCCATTTGACTCTTGTTTTATTCTATTATTGAGTACGAATTTTATGGTCTTTGCATTGTTGTTATTGAATTGCAATATTGCTAGTGTTTTGGTATTCCACTTGATTCAGAGGTTGTTCATAGACACTCTTGACAATGTCGGACCCAGTGGCCTTGAGATTGCGCTTCAAGGAATTGGGAGAATCTTTACACTTAGCAGGGGGAGACCTAATTGCGTATATAAATGCAGAGATAGAGAAACAGGAGGCTAAGGCAGAGAGAGCAGCAGAGAGAGAACAGAAGAAACTCGAAGCGGCAGAGAGAGCAGCAGAAAGAGAGGCGAAGAAAATAGAAGCAGAACAGAGAAAGGCAGAATTAGAGGCAGAAAGAGAACAGAAGAAGGCAGCATTAGCAGCAGAGAGAGAAGCAGAAAGTAGGAGATGGGAGTATGAGCGGGAAGAAAAAGAAAAAGAAAGGGAAGAAAAGGAAAAAGAAAGACAGCATGAGTTAGAGCTAAGAAGATTGGGATCAGGAGCTTCAAGTTCTTCCTCAACCCCTTCCCACTCAGATCAGCTAGAGGTAGCATCCAACCCTGTACAAGGAATGTCATTTCCACTGGGAACATTCAATGAAAGAGAAGAAGGTCTAGATCTCTATCTGACTAGGTTTGAGCGTCTAGCAACTGAGTATAAGCTAGATCCCACTCATTGGTCTTTTAAGCTTAGTCAAGGGCTTAGAGGAAAGGCTTATGACATCTACAGTAAGCTACCGACTGACAGAGTGACTGACTATCACAAAGTAAAAGAGGCACTCCTAACGGGATTCGAACTAACAGGAGAATGCTATCGGCAAAAATTCCGCACCAACCGGAGAGTGAAAGGAGAGAGCTATGCGCAGTTCGCGGATCGGTTGTCCACAATGCTGGATAAGTGGATTAGCCAGTCAGCCACGGCTAAGACGTATGATGGACTGACAGAACTGTTAGTATGGGAACAGCTACGGGAAACCATGACCCCCGAGCTGAGAACATTCTCAGTAGAGCAGGGCGCGGAAAGACTGGAAGATCTGGTCAAGGTCGCAGATAGGTACGTGGCCGCCCACGGAGAAGCCAAGAGCTTCAGGCGAGACCTAAAACCTAACGGGAAAGAGGCACAGAAACGAAGCCCTAACCGGGAAGAGCGCACCGCGAATAAGCCGAATAACCCCAGACCTGGGCAAAATAAAGGACCCAACACGGAATTCGGGAAAA
The DNA here is from genome assembly GCA_036898135.1 of Oncomelania hupensis. Taxonomy (NCBI): domain Eukaryota; kingdom Metazoa; phylum Mollusca; class Gastropoda; order Littorinimorpha; family Pomatiopsidae; genus Oncomelania; species Oncomelania hupensis. The sequence goes on along the minus strand of CM072519.1, from coordinate 2,898,594 downwards.
GAGGTCCTGCAGAACAGAGACGGTATTGTTCGTTCTGCAACAGAAACAATCACTCCACCGCAGAATGTTTCAAGTTGGCCGCACAACGTAGGGAAGAGCGCGAAAGCCGGCCAGCGCACAGAGTTCTAACTCAAAGTAGCGGTAACAAGCCACACACTATCGGAGATCACCCATCGGTGACAGACACGGTCAAGGTCAACGGAAAAGAAGCGAACTGTCTGTATGACACAGGTCTATCATACGACGCGATAGTTAGCGAATCTCTTGTATCGCGCGCGGACTTGACGGACAAGACAGTCGAACTACAAGGAGCAGACTTGACGAAACCGACGACTACTTGCCCAATAGCATGGATAGAAGTAGAGAGTAGGTACGTCACAGGACGAATCCAAGCAGCTGTTTTACAGAAACCCCTGTATGATCTAGTGCTAGGTTGTAGGTATGTGTTCTTAGGCACGCCCCCTAAAACTGTAGAGATAGCTGCAGTGCAAACCAGGGCCCAAGCTAAAACCCAACCACCCCAGCCCGAGTTCGCTCCGAATCCAGGACTCGAAGAGATCAAAACAGCACAGAAAGAAGACACCTCGATAGCGAAGTGCTTCCAGAAGCTACCCAAGGCGCACACACCCCCGCACAAGGGAGACTTCTACATGGAAGAGGGAGTTCTACATCGCCAAGGAGATGGAGATCACACCCAACTAGTACTACCAGCCACCCTTCGAGCCCAAGTACTAGAGTTAGGCCACAGCATGCCACTCAGCGGACACATGGGAATTGGAGCCACAGTGCAGAGAATCAGCGCACACTACTATTGGCCAGGAATCACGGAGGATGTCAAGCGCTACGTGAAATCTTGCCACCAATGTCAACGATATTCCCCGCGACATCACACCGTACCAGTTACCTTAGGACCATCGGTAGTAGTCGGCGTGCCATTCCAGCAAGTCTCAGTAGACATAGTAGGACCACTGCCCATGACCAAGAAGCGGAACAGATTTCTACTCACACTCGTCGACGCATGTACGATGTGGTGCGAAGCAGTCCCGTTGCCAGCGATCGACACCAAGAAGATTGCAGATGCACTCATCGCCATCTTTACCAGAGTCGGATTCCCGGACAGCATTAGAACGGACAACGGATCTCAGTTTACCGGCCGCCTGATGCAAGACGTGTTCGAGTTGATACAAGTTCATCACATTCGCACACCACCGTACCACCCAGCCAGCAACGGACAAGTAGAAAGACTGAATGGAACCCTTCTCACCATACTCAGGAAAGTCGCCGACGACAATCCAGAAGCGTGTGACACCTACGTGAATGCGGCACTGTTCGCATATAGAGAAACGCCCCATGCAGCCACAGGCTACACCCCGTCAACATTGCTATTCGGCAGACCTCTAGCAGGACCGCTAGAAGCCCTACGCAGAAGTTGGACGGAAGCCAAGATAGACGACACACCAAGAGGTGCCACCAAGTACGTCGCAGACCTGCAGGAAACCCTCAAAGCAACGTGGAAGAAAGCTGGTGAAGCACTGAAGAAGGCAAGAGCCCGTCAGGCGAAGTACTACAACCGCCACGCGAAGGACAGAGAACTGCAAGTCGGCGATCAAGTGCTACTCTTACTTCCAAGTGGAACCAACAAGCTGGACATCGCTTGGAGAGGACCGTACCGGGTGACTGCCCAGAAATCCAAGACAGTCTACCAAATAGAGGTAAACGGGAGAGCCCGATACCACCACATCAATCTCCTCAAGAAGTACACTGACCGACCAGCGACCCCCAGCACTCACACAATGGATGGCCATCGCCCTCGCGGAAGAAGTTCATCCCCAACTACAACCGCATCGCAGTACCACTGACAAATGGAACCCGGAAAATCGCCCCGGACAAAGTCGTATGGACAGCGGAATGCGAGACAGCATTCCAAACACTCAAGGACAGAATGACATCGGCGCCAGTACTCCACCTACCCGATTTGACTCAGCCATTCGTTCTTCGCACCGACGCAAGCGACTTAGGCCTCGGAGCAGTACTGCTACAGCGCGACCCCAAGAATGCAGAGACGCTATTCCCGGTCGCCTACGCCAGCAGAAAATTGAGACCCGCCGAGACCCACTACGCAACGTCGGAGAAAGAATGCCTTGGACTAGTCTGGGCCATACAGAAATTCCAACTCTACCTGTATGGGACCCACTTCACAGTTCAGGTGGACCATCAACCACTATCGTTCCTGGCCGCTTCCAAGTCTTTGAACTCTCGCCTGATGAGATGGGCACTCACCCTTCAGGCATACTCATTCCAAATCGAGTACATCCCCGGCAAAGAGAACCACGGAGCCGACTACCTCAGTCGCCATCTCGTGGAGGACACAGCAGCTGTCGCCCACCCAACACAACTAAGGGCCACAGCACCAGAATTCGTCCCCGTCAAATAAAACCCTGTCACTAGTGTCCATAGCTACCTGGCACAGCATTGCAGCTCAGGTAGAGCAACTTAATTAGTTTGTAAATAGGACCCTAGGATAGTGCAGCGTTAAACTAGGCTCTGTAGTAGAAAAAGGTCGAATCCAGTAGTCATCGCCTTTTTTTCAGTTGAGGGAGCCTGTCACGAACTGGCTTGTTTTACTCTGCCTATTCATTATTTAGCCTTGTGTAGTCATTGTAACGTTAGAGAGTTAGGGTATTACACAGCAAGCAATTACATTGTAGGAGGTACACACACACTGCGAGCGTGACGCCGGCAGTTAGTGACGTCAGCACTGTGGGCCTTGAATCTGAATATGTTAACCAATCAGAGCTCAGGCAAAGCGGTTAGAGCCAGTTTGACTGGGTCAAAACCTAGTACAGTTTTAGTCAGTCGTGTCACCCCTTGGGGTCATGAGCAATCTTGCCACTGTAGATTGTTCTAACCTATAAAGGGTACAGTGAAAGCCCCAGTTGAAAACCTGTCTTGCCTTTGTAGGCATGACAAATTAACTGCGGCAACAGTTCCCCCCGTTGGAGTGCCGGGGGTTTCAGTATAAATAGTATCCCCACTTTCTGAAATTTAGTGCTTTAAATTCCCACTGTCGCTGTCTTCCTCATTTGCTCTTTCCCATTCCCGATCTGTCCTACCACTCTGCTATACTATCTTCTTCTTCGCTAGATCAATGACCTACCTTTTTTCTTGAAAACTCTTCCTGGACAAGACTCCTTGTTTGTGTATGAGGTCTGTTGGATCAGCTTGGGAATGTTGGACGCTTTCTGCCGGGTGGTCACTAGGGCTTCCTATGAATGTACTATTTAGCACTATAGGCATTTTATATGTATGTTTTTTGTTGATGATTTATAATGATGTTCGTATTCTATTTTGTTTTTGTAATCGGGGAGTTCGCGTAGTTGAGGTCAACCCTCAGCCGTCCCTCGCGTGGGATGTCTTTATTGTAAAGTGACTGGCCGGTGGAGGGCATTCAATTTTCCCACTGGGGTTGTTTCAACAGATCTTTTATGCGGATCGGGGGTTGTCCGGTTCTGATTTGGCTCGGCAGAGTCCGCTGGACCTAAAGCAATAATAAATCAATCAATCAATCAGTCAGTCGTGTGTGAGACGAGGAAGAGTTAACATCTACATAGCTAGAGAAATATCTTCACTCAGAGACCAGGAAGCAGGACTTAAGAATCTTAGAATTCTATCAAGTCACCACGGGCCTGAACTTGTCAAACAGGTAAATGAACATCCTTCTGTTTCATCGTGATATATTTATATTATTGTTGAAATTATGTTTGTGGAATTTGCTATGCATACATGTGAATTGTTAATCCGAATTTGCCGTACCACGTGGAAGAGCTGACCACGAGGCGAAACACGACCGGTTGCGCCGCCATGTTGTATACCGTACGGAACCACTGTTGTTTAACTTATGTGTATGTTTGCAGACCAGTGGTTGTACCACGGAATGTTTATAATATTATTAATTCTGTATGTGTATAGTTAGCCACGATTTATATTTATGTATGTATAGGAATTTAGAGTGAGATTCCAGTGGACCCCGGAAGTAGCAGAATGTTCGTCGCTTATTTATAGAGATGTGGAGCTATCACTGAGGGCTACTTTGGCTTTCAGTGAGACGCTCTGCACAAACCGATTATTCAGGGTTGTGCAGAATTTCGTCTCTTATATTACAGACGAGCAGGCGAGCTATCCCGTGCGCCCAACTCCACAGAAACGACGATTTGTCTGCGTAGCCTCTACCGCACAAGTCGGAGAGAGCTAACCTGAGAACACACCCTGCAAGACCCCACAGCGTGGCAAGGGACCAGACTACACAACGACACAGGTGTACCAGAAGCTACCTCACAGAAGGACTTCGAACACCCCACACATCAGTTAAGTGCTCACAGGAATCAGTGCACTTAAACTGATAGAAAAAGGACCACAGTAGTCCACTCTTCAGAAACTGTAAAACGGACCACAGTAGTCCAATCTACATGAGAGCTAATAGCAAGTGCCCGATGAAGATATAACAGCTTCCTAGAATATCAGCGATCGAACTATTTGCAGAGACTGAGACTTTTTAAGTTAGATTAGTACTTAGAAAACCTTGTATAGAGTAGAAGAAATAAATGTGTGATTTTAACTGTTCTCAAGTGGCTGGACTACATATGATTCATAGCCGTGTGAAAGCTAGTGTGACAGTAATCTTTTACCATTTTTCTATCTATCTCTGTACCCCAACCTTAACACAGAACGAGCGAAACAAATAAATTTATTAAAGTAATTCATAGGGTGACTAACTAGCAGTTCCCACCGAATAAACGTGAGGGTCCATAATTCCATTGTGCAGAGCCCATAAACCCCACGTGACAGTTTCAAAGAAAGCGAACGCCACCGGCACCAACAGGGGCTGGGATAGAGCGTACAAAAGGTCAAGGTTGCGCCCTTTGAGAAAGGGGGCCGTTTGAAAGTGAATTATGTCAAAGAGAAAACCAACAATGCAGGTTACGCAAATCAGAAACCAACAGACTCACTGACTGGTCTGGCGAAGTTATTCAGTTGGAGAAAAAGAAGGATGTTTTAAAGTGAACTCAGGATTAAAAAGACCAGTATGAAGGATAAAGGAGGTTGTCTTAAAGTAAAACATAACGTAAAAGACAACGCAAAGCTGAGGCATCAAACTAAAGACAATTCTTTGGCCTCTTATCACGACAGAGATGGCAAAGGAATTCCAAAGTCACGTTACACCGTTCAAAAACAAGAGTTGCGTACCCATCAATACTGCATCTTTGACGAAACACACGCTAAGTTTAAGAGAAGCAGGCCCATTCGGCCTTGAACGCCTTGTTTAGAGAAAACCGAAGTGAAGGTTCCATTCAGCCTGTCATTTTCAACGATAATCGCCGAGATTTTAGATTTTGTTTGTCGTGGCCTGGGTTTGCTAGCTTTTGTTTGAACTCAACTCCAGTTTGTAGGGAGCCAAACTCTCGGTCATAACAGAGGCGCGTTTCAAGACGAGTGGTATGAAAGAAAGAATTACTTTAGCTTTGGGAAGCTGTTTTGTCCATCTTGTTGAGGCTTGGAAGCGGTTTTCACCAACTTCTTTTTCTTCTCCTATTCTCCAATCACCCAATTGTTGTCCACTCTGTTTTGTCAATTTTGTTTTGACATTTTACCTCGGAAGGACTCTTCTTTGTCATCTCTCCTTCAATGCATGTTGAGAAAAATGGGGACAACGCTAACTCAAGAACAGCTTCCGTGACAATTAGTTACCAAGGCGACACTGACTTGACAATTATCCAATAGCGTGCTGGAGTCTGGGTGCGATGAATTTCGCTAAAAGCTTTTTCGTCAGCTTTACTTTTGACAGGTCCTAATTCCCAAACAAACTGAAAAAATGTATTCCCTCGATAATGAAGAAGAACGAGACAAAAGACGGAAGAAATATATTCGTCCAAGAGTTTTTAAAGTTGGAAAGGTTGAATAGGCCTGCGTATAGGTAATAGTTTATCAAACAGTCACAGCGTTTTCGTTAAGTGAAATTCTCCGCTTCACCGCACAAACCTCCCGGTGTTCAGCTCAAACCATCTCTCTCTCTCTCTCTCTCTCTCTCTCTCTCTCTCTCTCTCTCTCTCTCCTTCTCTTTCTCTTTCTCTCTTTCTCTCTCTCTCTTTCTCTCTCTCTCTCTCACACACACAGACACATACACACGTCTCCTTTTTCAATTATTGGTTTAAAAATGTCAATTTCTAATAAATATACGCATTTAATTTCTAGCTAATTATTTGATTCATCGTTTCTATTTGTTACTTTATTTATTTATTTATTTATTTATTTATTTATTTATTTATTTATATATTTGTGTGCGTGTATGTCCGTGTAATTATTTACTAAACCTTATTATCTTTAATTAATTTATTATGTTATTTTTTTTATTGTTGTATTCTTCTTTATTTATATGCAACTATAAGTTGCCTGTCACTTAATTATTATGTCGAATTTTGTCATACAGGGTGGGCTTATATAAGCTTGCTGTAAATCATTGTTTGTAATTATATGTTTTTTTCCTTGAATAAAAATATTTGTTTAAACCAGGTAATAGTTTTGCGCCATTGAAGTCAGCCCTTGAAATAAAAAGATGTAGCGAGAGTATTATATAGCTGTTACACAGACTTCAATCAAACAGTTTGCAAAGGCTCATTCATACACAGTATATATATCAAGTCAAATCAAAGTTGAAAGTCACAATTCCTAGCAGTGCGCGGTGAGTAGCTCAACGAATTTGCCTATAAAGTCTGTCTCAGAACAAAACTGGACCTTGCTGCCGTTTGTACTTTGGCATAAGGTGCTGTAGAATCTTAGCTTCCGACTTTTTACTGTTTATCGTGGGTGTGGGTGTGTGTGTAGGTGTGTGTGTGTGTGTGTGTGTGTGTGTGTGTGTGTGTGTACGTAAAAATAGAGTATGTTACATTTTTGAAGCGTATAAATGTAAAAACTTTAACTTTCCACAGTTTTTTTTAATAAAACAATACACTTTTGGACGAAGGTGCAATTAACATTGTTGGATCATAATTGAAATCTACACGTTTTGATCTCATACTGGAATGTGTCAGTGCTGTAAAGCCACTGAAATAACAATAATACCAATAATAAAACCAAATACTGATTGATCGTGGAGAGAAAGGCTTAGCAGCGGTCGAGCGATCGTATCATCGTTGGAATCTTTCCTCTTCCTTTTACTTTCTTGCTCTCCCTAGCTCTCCTCTTCCGTCCTCCCAAAACTTTGTGTAGATTAACGTCCCCGGACACATGGCGTAAAGGGGACTGAGACAGTCTCAAAGCTTGACTTGACTTGTGTAGATTAACGTCCCCGGAAACATGGCCTATAGGGGACTGAGACAGTCTCAAAGCTTGACTTGACTTGTGTAGATTAACGTCCCCGGACACATGGCGTATAGGAGACTGAGACAGTCTCAAAGCTTGACTTGACTTGTGTAGATTAACGTCCCCGGACACATGGCCTATAGGGGACTGAGACAGTCTCAAAGCTTGACTTGACTTGTGTAGATTAACGTCCCCGGACACATGGCCTATAGGGGACTGAAACAGTCTCAAAGCTTGACTTGACATGTGTAGATTAACGTCCCCGGACACATGGCGCATAGGGGACTGAGACAGTCTCAAAGCTTGACTTGACTTGTATAGGTTAACGTCCCCGGACACATGGCGTATAGGGGACTGATACAGTCTCAAAACTGACCACGGTCGTGCTTTTATGGGACTGCCAGCCGTACTGAAAACGATGTTACGCGTGCTGCTCGCGGTACGAAAATTTGCCCCTCTGGCTAATTTTGTGCTAATTGCTAATTTTTACTTTAAGTATACTGCGTGAAAAACTAATGAACAATACACAAATTATATATCAGCAGAAAGGCGGAAATACGACCTTTCTACTGATGTAACAATATCGGACCTCTCTACAAAATAAAAGTAATATGCAATTTAAGAGGGAGTTGCGTGCTACTCCTAAGGGAGCCACGACTCTAAACTCAAAAGAACGCTTAAATTTAATACAATTATAGATGATAATAATAATGACAAAGAAAGAACAACGTGCCCTCTTTCCAACGATTTACAATATGGCATGGTTACAATTATGGGTTCAGACTATGACGGACTAAATTGGAAAACACCTAAAACATCAGCAACAATTACATCTGGAACCTTCTTACCACCTCTCCCCTGTTTTTCTACCGATTTGTATGTCCCTATAACCTAATATTTAATGTAAGTATCTACTCGTAGAGAATGAAGTAAGGCATTGGAAAATATCACACTTGAGGTGGTACAGTGGAGAATCCTTACTATAGCATCATTCAAAGTTACGTTCTTGTCATGTGTTAAAAGGCGGGAAGTTACGCCACACGCTTCACAGGCCTGTTTTCAAACAGAAGTATGATATCCGTTGAGGCTTAGCCTATAACAGCACGGTGTCTAATGGTTATGTGCTTTAAGGGATCTGAACAGTATCATATCCTATCCTATCCCGTAACTCGAAGGTCGTAGGGGCACCACAGATGATCGTTTAACCAGCGTACTCCATCTTTCCCTGTCCTCAGCAACCGTGATTGTTTCGCTCGTGTCAAACCAGTCCATTCTCGAATGTTGTCCTCCCACCTCTTTTTCGGTCTCCCTCTTCTTCTACCTCCTTGCACTGTGCCTACTACTGAACAGTATATTTCAAGTAGTTGCTCACAGCTATTTAAACCTAACAAAGACAGAGTAAGGCCTACGTATCGTATGGTCAGACATTTTTGTAGCCAGCACGGCTACAACAAAATCTGAGATTTCGAATCTAATTAAATATCAACATTTACATTATACAAGAGATATTGAAAAGTAATTTTGACTTAATACGTTCATTAATAACCATCGACCATTAATAACACAACTATGCAAATGACTAAGAGACTGCTTCTTTCATAACTTGTATAACTAATTAACTATGACTATCTGACTGACTGAAACAAACATACATCAATTTGAGCCTAACGAAGCTACAAAATATATATATAGAAGAGATGAGATAATTATACAAATGGCAAAAAAAGAGCGTCACACAAACTCCAGGAACGAGCGTTGCCGGGTTTAGAGGGCTGCGGAAACTGCGGAACAATAGTATTGTCCCTAGCACTAACATCATCGTATAGTTCTTCGTCGTTCTCACCAGAGGCTGAAAAGTTCTGCAGCGAGATAAAGTCATGTCCCGCTTCTTCAACGTCGATGGGAGATTCCTCTGCATCCTCCGCTGGTGATACCCAGTACGATCTGAAGGAACAGTTCTGGGAAAGGCGCTCACGAGAATAGAAGTGCTCGACGTACGGGTTGAAAACGTCTTCCTCCTCCTCGGCGGCCGCGCACCAGTCGAAAACAAAGGTGTCGTTCTCGGACAGCTCTTCCGGTTCCGCAGCCAAGGGTACAGTAGAGATTATGTCTGAAGTGGGAGTGAATTCATCCACCAGGGTTGAGATCCAGGAAGAGTAAGTGGATGGGAGAACACGGGCAGAATGGGAGATCCTGCAGCCCTGGTAGTCCAAGAGAAGTTCCAGTTCAGTGTCTTCGTGGATGGTCGGAAGTCTGGAGGATGGCACCCACTTGAAGTAACGATTGCGTCTGGAAGCAGAGAACACAGAATACGGAATGGATTCCACAGTTTGACATTACACAAGAAGTGTACTACAGAACACACAGGCCACAGGCAACAAATCCATCATCATTCCTCTCATACATGCATCACACCATTATACAATTCCTGGCCTTTGGTTAACATTTTGCAATGACATGCTATTAAGCCTAATGACTCTTGAATACATATTAAAGTGCCCCCACCCCCCTCTCTCTCGCTCCCCCTTCACTCTCTCTTTCACTCTCTTTCTCTCTCTCTCTGAAGAATTATCTCGTTTTGTGCATCAAATAATTATAGTCTTCAGTCTGTCTGCGGTTTAGTTTGATTCACCTACAATGACTGCTTGTGGATTGGTGTTTATCTTCTACACGACAATGTGAAATATTATGAGGGAGCCGATATTTATGACGGGGTATCTTTATTATAAAACTGTATTTTATAAGTCACTAGAGAGTGTAGTGATCTTCGGCTGATGGTGTGTGGTCACCTTAACTCTAGGATAAGTTCCATGAATGCTGTTTAGGATGACACTGAATGAAATATGTGGCTTTATGGACCACAAGTTTGATTATAGCAGTCAGAGCGGGAGCAACTGTTTTTCAAGATAACCGTGGGGGTGCCGGGGGTTTCAGTATAAATAGTGATCTCCACTTTCTGGAAATGTAGTGCTTTAAATTCCCACTGTCGCTGCCTTTCTTCTTTTTTCTTTCTCATTCCTATTCTGTTCTATCAATCTACTATACTATCTTCTTCGCTAGACCAGTCACCTACCTTTTTTTCTTGAAAATTCTTCCGAAACAAAACTCCTCATTTGTGTGTGTGGTCTGTTGGATCAGCTTGGGAATATTGGACGCTTTCTGCCAAATGGACATTGCGGCTTCCTATGATGTTATTATTGGGCAATGTAGGCATTTTATATGTATGTGTTTAGTTGATATTTTATAATGATGTTTGTATTCTATTTTGTTTTTTTGTAAACCGGGGTTCGATAAATTAGAGTAGCCTCAGCGTCCCCTGCGTGGGGTGCCTTTATTGTAAAGTGACCGGCTGGTGGAGTGCCTTCAGTGTTACCACTAGGGTTGTTTCGGCAGATCTTGTATCGGGGGTGAGTCCTCTGTCAGCCAAGTTGTGGTCTTGATTTTGTGGTCCTGATTCGGCTCTTTGCAGTCCGCTGGACCCTGTAATCAATGGTTAGTAAGTTTAAAAGTGTGGCCTCGTGTTATACCAATGTCCAAAGATAATAAGTGGTTACAGGATCATATAAAATATGCACAATCTTAAAAATTTGGATTAAATCACCCCCCCCCCCCTCACCAACACTCCATAGTAGGCAGACTCAATGGCCCCAATCTCTCTTCGTAGGAGTGTCCCGATATTCCACATATCTGTCTGGTGAAACTGTGCTGGCACCTTCGATCAAGTCAACATACTTCCTCCAGACACCAGACAGGGTTAGAGTACTCCAAGATGAGATGAGTTAAAGAAGGGGACCATGATGTCCTTGGATTTATTACTTATGGTTCTTACAAGTAGGGCTGATAGTTTGTTGGCTTTCTTAACAGGACTCTCAATGCGAATCTCCAAGCTGAGCTCTGTGTCCACAATCACTCCAAGATCCCTTTCAGCCCCCGTCGTCTCAATCTTACACCTTTCTTTTGCGTCACTCATAAAATACTCATGCTGAAAATTATTTTTGCCCAGATGCAACACCGTACATTTTTCACTATTAAACTTATGTAGTCATGTTTCCGTCCATTCAACCAACTTGTCAGTGCATTTCTGCAGTCTCTCCATAGACTGCTAACTTTTATCAACCCCTGCCTATGCCTTTGTGTCGCCAGTAAATATCTTTATGTCACACTCTGCCTTCTCTGGAATATCATTTATTAAACATATAATGCCGGCCCAACACACTCCCCTGGGGGACACCGCATGCAACACGTATTTTGTCAGAACTATTACCATTAATTGTCACGTACTGAGACCTGTTATGCTTTTAGAGGGGAAGAGGGGAAATTTAAAGTAAAAAAATAAAGTAAAATAAATATAACACACACACAAATAGAAATAGTTCGAGACTTCGCGTTTGCACGTGAACAGATAATTAAAATAGTGACGAACTCGTCTGTTCAGTTTCAAAGAGACAATTATCTGGTCAGGTTCGTTTCGTTTCGTTTATTAGATTAACGTCCCTAGAAACCGAAGCTTATAAGGGACAGAGGATTTCCCGATGAGGGTAGACGAAGATTAGGACCGTTGTACACAGGTCACAAGGTGAAAGGTTGACTTCATAGCACAGGCTGAAGGGGCCGCAGGAAAGCGTGGGCGTACCGGAGGGCTGGGAGGGCGCTTATACTTGCTCGGGAGGAATGGATGGGCGCTAATAGATGCTCGACAGGACCAAGTTTACGCTTATATGCATACGGGGATAAAACATTAGGCTCCGAAGAGCAAAGCTGAAAAACTGTTAATACTTTTATAAGAAAGACAGACCAGGTCTGTGCAGCAGCATCAGGGGCAGGGCTAACTGGTTATAAAAGCAAAAATATAAAAATAAAACCGATTAAAAATAAAATCCTCCAGGGCCACAAACAAAACATAATGATAAAAAGCGGCAAAAAAGGAGCCGGACCAAATGGTCAAAAAGAAAACCGACATATCAATCGTAAAAATCCTACATTATTACAAACCATAAAAAAATAAATATATACAAAAAACGCGAACAGCCAAGCGGAATGAATTCCACCTACAACGTTAAAAACAAATATAAATACATAAAAACGAAGATCGGCATTTGCTATAGGTTACGCGCCTCAGGTCTTGCGTATGCCAGAAAAGTCTCTGGACTGGGCCACAGAATGATCGGTCAAAACATTCTTAAACCCCCATGACAGTACATCCAGGACCTCCTTCTGGTCATCCTCATCAAAAGTCCACCTCTTGAACTGCGGTGCAATCCGTGTTAGAAAATCCCTCAGCTGAACTAAGAAATCAGAGGCCGCGAGACCACGTCGTATTTGTGTAGCACGCGACTCGGTATCAGTTTCCGTGTGGTCATGAACCGGCAACGACTGTGACGAAGCATCGCACATGCGCACAGACCTAGGGACAGAAGTCTCCGAGTCAGACACGGTACCAATATCAGACATAACTTGACTAGACGCCGACGGCCTGCGCACGGCCAACAGGCCCACGGTATCCACAAGCCTGGCAACTGTAACAGTCAGTTTTTCCACTAAGTTTTCAAGTCTAGAGATAGCAACCCAAGGGTCGCCGCCGCCATGACCAGGCGCAGGCGGCACCTCAGTGCATAAACCTCCACCGCCCACTCGATGCTGGGACGGTGAAACCAACGGAACAGATGAAGTGGCCAGGGTCCCGGCTCTTCCCCACACTATTTTTGCCTGCTGCTCAGGCACCGTAACCGGCAAGGAACCCTGCCCCACCACGGGGGCGACAGGAGTACCGGCGACCCCCCACACTGATTTACCCGGAGCAGAGTCCACCGAGGTTAGTGAGCGGGCCTTGGACAAGGCCTGGGTCCGCGGCATATAACTCGAAGCCCTCAGGCTATTCGCAAGAATACGCTCTTTCAATGCAGGACAATTTGCATTGGCTGCGGAATGACAGCCCCTACAGTTCGGACACGATCGCCTTGTGGCCTTGCACTGTGCTCCAGTATGCCCAGACCCGCCACAAGACGAGCACGTTTGAATCGAGTTACAATGTTTTTTCATGTGACCAAATTTTTGACATTTGTAGCAGCGGATCACCGCTGCCACATAGGGACGTACCGAGTAATCCCTGCGATTAATTAGCAGTACCGTGGGAAGGGTATGTGCCTCAAAAGTGACCTTAATCGAACCGGCCGGTGTTCCATCTGCACAACTCAAACGACGTATGCTACGGATAGAGCATGGGTGAACGCGACCATCAGGGCCGACCACACCCTCACATTTTGCAAGGATCTCTTCTTCAGAGACTGAGGGGGGAATATCCTGTATGACTCCTTCGACCGTAGGTTTGGGTATCACACAGGCAACCGACAACTTCCCCATCTCAGAAAGACCGGCAAGTTTTGACTGCTGGGCACGGGTTTTACAGGCTACCAAGTAGCCCTCGCCCAGTTGCCTCACCCTTTCAATAGGTCCCACGACCTCCGACAACTGTTCAGCCAGCTTCCAGCCACGCGTTTTGGAAATCGCCAGGCCCGGAGCATCGGAATATTTAATAATCACCGGGAACCTACAAAGGCTGTGGTTAACTACCGGCGGCGGATTTGATGGAACCCCATCTCTTTTTCTATTTCTTCGTCTACCGGAGACGGTCGTCCAATTCTTCTCCTGTTCCCCAGAAGGGGCCGTTGCAAACGGCCCAGGGGCGGATTCGGAAGGCTCTACACCAGTCTCTCTATTCGCTTGGGCCAAACAATCAGCCCCCGGCTGCCGCGGTGAGACAGTGACCTCGATCGGGTGCTCGTCCATTCCAACAGAGGAAGCCGACGAGGACTCAGAAAGCGTTCTCCTAGAACGTTTACGATTTAATGTAGACGGGCCCATGACAACCTGGGCTGCTGAGGTCTGGTCAGACACAACACGAGGTTCAGGAACCTCGTCATCGATACAAACCAAATCGGTTTTAGATTTTACCACGGGGGAATCTTTCTGCGGCGCCCCGACCGGGCAGCGCTTCCACAGCGGAGCGTTCGACTCGGACCGATCCATCGAGTACAAGCACAAACAGTGGTGCCAGGTAAAACTACATAGTTAAAAAGATAAAACAAAACCAGTAAAATCAAAAATCAAAATCAAAAACCTCTCAGGAAGCTACAAAAATCCTATCAAAAATGCAACGATAAGACCAAGTCCAGGACTGGGTAAAAAAAGAAACAACAAAATAAGCTAATAAAAATTTTAAAACCAGGGTAAGGGGGACCTAAACGGGAAGATAGTCACCAACAAGGAGGATGGCAGACGGAGCCGCAGCCTCGGTGAAAGCGCATAACAGCAAGTTGGGTGCCAATGGTAACGCAGTGTCACAGAGAAGAAGAAGCGTCAACAGCGCGGCGCCAGACAACCATGAGACGAAAGCATCGAGTGACAGGTCCCCACAATGTAAAAGCGATGCGTAGGCACTCAGTAGAGAAGCGAAGCGTTAGCGCTTGCACCAATACACTCTCAACTTCAACTCCCTGGTCAGGTTCACTCTGACAGCTATTAATAAACTTATGGTGCGAAGGGATGGGGTGTAACTACTAGGGAGAGGGAAACAAACGGGGATTGGTTTAACTGGTATCAAGGTGACCAATCAGAGGTGATCTTCCTTAAGTGGGCTATTTTGTAACCGAAGCGGTCACTAAATGTGAAAAATGTGTGAACTTTTGAAAAGATTTTGGCGTTGTCTTGTGGGGAGAGATGTTCACTGTCAAACAATAAGGGGATGTTTCGAAAAGTAGGGTCTAATTGGTTAATTGTCTGCGGAAGTACAGTGCCGAATATAGCACAAAACAGGAGGAAAAATGTTCAGATGTTTCTGCAGGATGCCCACACTGACAGGCTGTTATAGTCCGCATGCAAATATTGTATAATATATTTATATTTGAAAACAAAATAACATTAGCTAATTATTATTAATGTTGAAATGTTCTTAAAATGGTTGGTCAATTGTTTTAAACCCTGTCTGAGGGATGTGTTGCTAAAGACATTTAAAAATCAATTTTTAATTCAATCTCTCTCTCTCCTCTCGCTCTCTCTCTCCTCTCTCTCTTCTCTTTCTCTTTCTTTCTCTCTCTCCAGCTATTTCCTTTTTCCAAAACTGAACAATTACATAAACATCAAATAACATAATCACAACATCAATTTGAAGAAAAAATATTCATCCTCATCATTCTCTTCCTCATCTCTTTCTCTCTCTCTCACACACACAAGCAAACACACACATACGCACACGATTAACGCACTCCCGCAATCAACGCCACATTGATTACAAACAATAAAACGTGTTGTCCTGATTACAAACAGTAAAACGTGTTGTTTACCCGACGGGAGCGGAATACGATGAAAAAGACATGGTGCACAGAGAAAACGTGCAGCAGTAACCACAAGTTAACACCACCAACAGTCTTGTAACGTGGAACTCACGAGGAAAGACACAGGTCTCGTAAAAAGTCTCTTGAGAAGTAAAATCCGTTAGAGCACAGAGAAAAGCAGACTAGGACACAGCCACATAAACACTGTAAATCCTGGTCAATGAAATCCAACGACGCACAGTTACAGAAACACTGTTCAGTAAAATCCACAAGACAGTCACAGCAATACTGTCAAGCCGGTTCAGTAAAACCCAGCAAGACACAGTTACAGAAACACTGTCAATTCTGCTAAGTAAAATCAAGCAAGACACTGCTGGGGTCAAGTGAAGCGTCTGTTGTACTAGTTAGTCCAACTGTCACAGCAAGCTACTCACAACTGCTTCCAAAAGAGTACAACCACAGACTGAAACCACACACACACACAACACACAAATTCTCGAATATGTCACATTCGTTAAAACTGTCAGCCAATCGCTGACCATCTTTAAAGTGGTTCCGACCAATGGTAAAAGGTGAGGTAAAAGCGTAATGAGTGTGATGCCCATCTCTCTCCCTCGCTGCTTTACCTTCCCCACCCTTAAGAGAGTAGGTACTCAGTCACAGTTGAGTCAACTGGGGGCGTTGTTATTTGTCGCTTCACGGTTTGCGGTCACCCATCCAAGTGCTAACCGCACTGGACGGTGCTTAACTTGCGACACAGTAGCGAGTGCTCCAACCACTGCGCTATCCGACGCCCGACAATCCGACCAATGAAAAAGCTTAAGTTCGCTGACAGCAGAGAGAGAGAGAGAGAGAGAGAGAGAGAGAGAGAGAGGGAGGAGAAGGGGGAGGGTAAAAGTACCACTGGCGTTGGTCGTGAGTTAGGCAATCAAAGTACTGTGTGTGGTAGTTGCGAGGGTCCACTGACAGATAGCCCTTGGTAGGGTCGTATATTTACACACGTTGGTTAGGCTTGATGGACTAACAATTGGCGCAAGAGTTGGTGTAAGTTCTTGTTGAATGGACTGTCTTGAAATAAGGGGACAGGTCTATGTTCTTTCAGGTCTAAGTTGTTTTAACGTATGTAAACTCTATGTTGATCTAGGTATGTATTCTCCTTTTTCTGTCACAAACATGTTTGAGGGAATACAGAGCTGAAGGAATATATTACAGATTAAAAGGAATATATAGAATTAGTCCAATGTAGTATAGTCCTTGGAGAATATACGAGATTCAACACTCAGTATCCCCACTTTGTGGAAATGTAGTGCTTTAAATTACCACTGTTTAGGTCATATCTACAGCACCAACACCACCTATATCATGTGTTCGTAGACTTCAAACAGGCGTTTGACCGAGTCTGGCATGCAGCTCTGTGGGCAACCATGAGAGTGTACAACATCAGCCCTAAAATTATTGAAGTCATCAAAAGCCTGTATGACAAGGCTACCAGTGCAGTCCTCCACAACAGCGGCATCGGAAACTGGTTCAGAACAACAATCGGTGTGCGTCAGGGATGCCTACTCTATCCAACACTCTTCAACATCTTCCTAGAGCGCATAATGTCAGATGCCCTTGCAGATCACGAAGGTACAGTCAGCATAGGGGGAAGAGCAATCTCCAACCTTCGTTTTGCGGATGACATTGATGGATTGGCTGGAGAGGAACAAAACTTGAACAGCTGGTACAGAGGCTTGACACCACCTCCAGAGCCTATGGAATGGAAATAAGTGCAGAGAAGACCAAAATGATAACCAACAACACCAATGGCATCAACACGGACATCAAATTCTAAGGCCAATCCCTCAACACAGTGCATAGCTTCAAATATTTAGGAGCCATTGTATCAGACAATGGGTCCCGACAGGAAGTCCTCTCCAGGATTGCACAAACAACTGCTGCCCTGGCGAGGTTGAAGCCAATTTCGAAAGTCCAAGGTAAGACTGCTGCGCTCTCTTGTCATCTCCATCTTCCTATATGCTTACGAAACATGGACCCTCACAGCAAATCTACAACGAAGAATACAAAGCATGGAGATGAGGTGCTACAGAAGACTTCTGGGCATTTCCTATACCCAGCACATCACCAACGGCGAAGTCCGACAGACCATCACACAAGCCATTGGACAACACGATGACCTGCTCACAGTGGTGAAAAAACGGAAACTCCGATGGTATGGCCACGTCACCAGATCATCAGGTCTTGCAAAGACCATCCTGCAAGGCTCAGTGCAAGGAGGCAGAAGAAGAGGGAGACCGAAAAAGAGGTGGAAGGACAATATTCGAGAATGGACTGGTTTGACACTGAGCGAAACAATCAGGGTTGCTGAGGACAGAGAAAGATGGAGTATGCTGGTTAAACGAGCATCTGTGGTGCCCCTACGACCTCCGAGTTACGGGGATAGGATTGGTTTCGGTCATTTTCAGTTGTTCTTTCTCGTTCATAATCTGTTCTACCATCTTCTGTCTTCTTCCGTAGATCAGTCGCCTACATTTTTTCTTTAAAACTCTCCCAAAACTCCTCGTCTGTTGGTTCAGCTTGGGGATATTGGACGCTTTCTGCCAAATGGTCACTGGGGCTTTCTATGGCATTATTATTATTATTTAGCAATGTGGGCATTTCATATGCATGTGTTTTGTTCATATTTTATAATGATGTTTGTATTCGATTTTGCTTGTGTAAACGGGGGTTCGATAAATTAGAGCACAGGCTAGATAACCAAAGGGAGACGCGTCACAAGCATAGGCGCTCGCGTGTCCTGATACAAGCGCCTGTGAATTAGATCAGTATAACCTCAGCGTCCTCTGCGTGGGATGTCTTTATTGTACAGTGACCGGCTGGTGGAGTGCCTTCAGTGTTACCATTAGGGTTTTTTCAGCAGATCTTTCATACGGATCGGGGGTAAGTCCTCTTTCAACCAAGTTGTGGTCCTGATTCGGCTCTTTGCAATCCGCTGGACCCGGTAAACAATGACTAACTAACTAACTTTACCAAAAGAAAATAGTTCTAATGCACAGAGCTCAATATATATTGGGAGGGTGTGACAGTCGGACTTTGACCTCTGGCCCTGCTCCTCACCACTCTCCCCCCTATTCGCACTCTGGCCCCGTTCTCAGCCATCTCCCCCCGATTCGGCCGCTGGCTCAGCGCTCTAAGCCCCGCCCCTCCGGGCAGTCCACCGACGATTTCGGACTTGACCCGAGGCCCAGTAAATCAGTCTTCTGCCTCAAGCCCAACCGAGAACATCGTTCGCTCCGAGGACAAGTTGCCCAGCTTTGCGACCCCTGAACCTCGCCAATATTCTCGTGTTTCTGCCCGTTCTCTGGTCCAGGTAAGAGGGGAGACTTATTTCAATATCATTTAACATTCCCATCATGTCTGTGATTTGTCCTGATGTATTTTATGATATGTATTTTTGCCTCATGTATCCAATGCTTATAGTCTGATTGTTGCACTTGCCATGCTTGCGTTTATACATGTATTGCCCCTGCCTAGATCCTTGTACAAATCCCCCATGCCTTGTTGCCCCATTCTTTAGACCATAAACCCCCCTTGCTCATAATCTCCATGATCCTGTATTTCCACCCCTTGTCTCTCCCCTGATCCTAGTATGTAAATATCCACCCCCGATGTCCATCACCCCTTCTCAGGCGCCGAACCTCATATACTTTAGCGGCCGCCAGTAAATTCTCACAAACCCCTGTAGCCATTATTGTTATAAATAGGCAGTGGAAAAACGCCGTTCAGTCTTGACCCGGCTTTTTCCCCAATTCAAATCTGATCTGGCATGCGCACCGATTGGAGCAGCATCCAGAGCGTGTATGCACCTCTGATGCTGAGCATGATTCTTTTCAGAACGGGTTTTTGTGAGGGCTATTGAGAGACTCCACGCCGCGTGCAGCCCTATCTTCTGGCTGTCACTGATGACGCGTGACGCTTGACCACTGGCCATCAGTACACTTGCCCGGTTCGCCCCAGCTAATTGTTGCACAACCAGCGTGACCCAGTGACCCGCATTGGGCCACCCCTGCAAAGCCCACCCAGTCGCCGGAGGCACCCCTCGCCCACGCATTCGAAGATAAGTTCGCCCCTGGCGAGACCACAACTCGGCGTGCATCTGAATACCCACGCTATGACTAACCCAGCCACCTAGTGCCATATGATGAAATCGACCTATATTCTCCCCAGTGACATTTGAACAGATAAACCCGAATTACTCCCAGATACCCTGGACTATAACAGACTCTAGCTAGTGAACCAGTTAAAACCCAGCATACCATTTGACCTGCACTCAGTTAATAAATTATTGTATAGTATATTCCTACACCAGTCTTCCCTTGTCGAGCCCTATCCTAGTTAAGTCTGTATGTCTCTCGTCTGTCTTCAACCTACCTACCATTCTTTATTATTCCCAGCGTTATTCACTTGAAGGTCACCGCACGTTAACCTAGGACAAGGAGGTAACACAGCGCGGGTGAATAATCGCATACCCTCATTCCCCCCAACCCCCTATATTCGTGACATTAATTTTGGCGACCCCGACGAGACTAAAGACTTAGGTTTCCCCATCCCAACCCGACGAGACTAAAGACTTAGGTTTCTACCCCCACCCCATAGCTTTCCTCCCCAGCCCGAGTAGAGATAGGACATAGGTCCCCTACCCCTACTTATACTCCCGAGTTGTGGTGGCACGCAGAGGGTTTTTTTTTGCATTCATTTTTTCCATATTTTGAGTGATTGCATTTTGTCTCTGTGTCTATGTTGTGTTGTATTTGCCCCTGTGCAATTTCATCGTAGTTCATTTCAGCCCACCCCCTTGTTTTCCGTCAGTGTAACCCCTTGTGTGCGCCCCTCATCACGGTTAGGACTTTTTAAGGTAAGCCACCTCCCTTACCATGGCCGACCGGGGAGAGCTTGCTCTCAAATACAAGAGTATTGGCGAGAGCTTAGGGCTCGCCGGCGCCGAGCTCAAGGATTATGTCCTCACCAACGTAGACGCAGACGTGGCCGAGGAGAAGTTGAAGAGGGAGGAGAGGGCGAAAGAACGGGAGGCGAAGAAAGAGGAGGAGAAAGAGCGTATCGCCGCGGAAGAACGGGCCGCCGCCCGGAAGATTGCAGAGGAGGAGAAAGCCGCCGCCCGGAAGAAAGAGGAGGAGAAAGAGCGTATCGCCGCGGAAGAACGGGCCGCCGCCCGGAAGATTGCAGAGGAGGAGAAAGCCGCCGCCCGGAAGAAGGAGGAAGAGAAAGAGCGTATCGCCGCGGAAGAACGGGCCGCCGCCCGGAAGATTGCAGAGGAGGAGAGAGCCGCCGAGCGGAGAAGAGAGGAGGCGAAGGAGAGGATCGCAGAGGAGGAGAGGGCCGCCGCACGGAGGAAGGAGGAGGACGAGAGGGTCGCGGCACTTGAAGAGAAGAGGAAGGACAAGGAGCTCGAACGGCGCCAAGCACTCCTCCAGCTTGAGCGCGACCGCCGCGATTTAGGTATCGCATCGCCCGCGAGCGAAGACTTCTCGCTCATCGCTCCCAGCTTCGCCGCTAGCGCCGGAATATCCGCCATCCCCCCGCCGATTCCGGGGATGAACTTTCCCCTGGACCCATTCGTCGAACGAAGCGAATCGATTGAAGTCTATCTCGCCCGATTCGAACGAGTCGCGGGAGAAAACAGCCTTGACCCCCAGTACTGGTATCGCAAGCTCAGTCATGGCCTTAAGGGGAAGGCCTATGAAATCCTGGCCAAGACGCCGACTTCCGAGGAGGGCGACTACCCCGCCCTCAAGAAAGCTCTACTGCATGGATTTGAGCTCTCCGGCGAGCACTACCGCAAGAATTTCCGGAACTCCCGGAGAGAGAGAGGGGAGAAGTTTACGCAGTTTGCCGACCGGCTAGCTACTCTACGGGACAAATGGATCGAGCAAACGGACGAACCAAAGACGTACGACGGACTGCTAGAATTGATGCTAGCCGAACAACTCCGAGGGACAATGCCAGCGGAACTTCGGACTTTCGCCGCCGAACAGGGAGCCGCCCGACTCGAAGACCTCATCATAGTCGCGGACCGCTACCTTACCGCCCACCCCGACGACCGACAGCCTCGCCGGGATCCCCCCGCACCCTCGTCACCAGATACCCGCCACCAGCCTCGCCGGCCCGTCCCGCCAGCGAATCACCGTCCACCCCCGCCTAAAGGACGCCCAAACCCCGGAGCAGAGCCTGGGAAGCGGAGCACAGAGCTCTACTGCGGCTACTGCCAGCGCCGAGGACACACCCGCGAGAAGTGTTTTCGCCGCATCAGCGACCAGCGTCGCAAGCAAGGCACCGTATTGGCCCTACGCCAAGTTACTCCCGACGGGAACCCGGTAACCCCCGTCGTCACTCCCACCGATCGACCGGCCGTCACCGAGCAAGTGACTGTCAACGATCGCCCAGCCCACTGTCTATACGACACTGGACTCACCTTCGACGCCGTCGTCCGCCGCTCGCTCATCAGGGAACAGGACCTGACCGGCGAAACTATCACCCTGAAGTTGGCCGACGCGTCACAACCCAGCACCACGCTCCCTATAGCCCGGATCCAAGTCACCAGTCGATACGTCACGGGGACCATTCAAGCTGCCGTGATGGACCAGCCCCTGTACGACTTGATCCTAGGATGCCGCTACGTATTCTTGGGTATGCCGCCCCAGCCTGTGGAGTCGATGGCCGCCGTCCAGACGCGCGCCCAGGCGAAAACAGCCGCGACACCACCCCAGATCCCCAACCAGATGCCGGAACAGATCCGGAAGGCCCAAGAAGACGACGTCACCCTCCGCAAGTGCTACGGAAAGCTTCCCGCCGCACGCACTCCACCCAAGTCCGGGGACTTTTTCGTCGAGGACGGACTCCTCTTCCGTCAGAAGGACGACCATTCTCAACTCGTCGTACCTGCGACCCTTCGCCCCCAAGTCCTGGAACTTGGCCATAGCATGCCCCTAAGTGGACATATGGGCATAGGAGCAACCACCCTACGCATCAGCGCACAGTACCACTGGCCCGGGATGACAGAAGACGTGAAGCGCTACGTCAAGTCCTGTCGCCAGTGCCAACGATACTCGCCCCGCCACCACACCGTACCGGTCACGATCAGCCCCACCGTCGTCGTCGGAACGCCCTTCCAGCGAGTGGCCGTCGACATAGTAGGGCCCCTTCCGCGAACCAAGAGGCGGAACCAGTATCTGCTTACCCTTGTCGACGCTTGCTCGATGTGGTGTGAGGCCGTTCCACTACCGAAGATCGACGCCGCCCGAGTCGCCGACGCGCTCGTCACCATATTCACACGAGTCGGATTCCCGGACAACATCTTGACCGACAACGGGTCCCAGTTCACCGGAAAACTCATGCAGGAAGTTTTCCAACTACTTCGCATTCGCCATATCCGAACTCCACCCTACCACCCCGCTAGCAACGGACAGGTCGAGCGCCTGAACGGGACTCTCATCTCGATTATCCGCAAGATCGCCGACGAACAACCGGAAGCGTGGGACACCTACGTCGCGTCAGCGCTCTTCGCGTATCGAGAGACCCCGCACACCTCCACCGGATATACGCCTTCCACGTTGCTTTTTGGGAGACCCCTTTCTGGGCCTCTAGCCGCCCTACGACGTAGCTGGACCGACGCCGAACTGGACGAGGCACCGGTCGACGCCACGAAATACGTCACCAAGCTCCAGGAAACTCTCAAGGCCACATGGAAAGCAGCCTCCGCCAACCTGAAGAAGGCGAGAGAGAGACAAGCCCGCTACCATAATCGCCGCGCCCGGGACCGAGAACTACAGGTAGGAGACCAGGTCCTACTGCTCCTCCCCAGCGGCACCAACAAGCTAGACATAGCTTGGCAAGGACCCTACCCGGTGCTGGAGAAGCTCTCACGTACCACTTATCGCATCGAGGTAGGCGGAAAGCCCAGGGCCCACCACATCAACTTGCTCAAGCGGTACCTGGAGCAACCCGCACCCGCCCCGGACACCCACTCGCTACTCACGGTCGCGCTGGCCGTCGAAGTGGATGGCACAGAGACCGGCGTCGCCGAATTTCCGCTAAAAGGGAAGGAATCCTTCCGGGACGTCTCTCTGGACCCCTCACTCCCCGCCGGCCAGCAACGCCAACTACGCGCCATCGTAGCCGAGTACAGGGAAGTCCTCACCGACATTCCTGGGAGGACGGACCTAGAAGAAGTCCGACTAACCCTGACGGACCCCACTCCCGTCCGACAGAAACCGTACCCCGTCCCACTTTCCCAGCAGCAAGTAGTAAGGACGGAAGTAGAGGCTCTGCTACAAGCCGGAGTCATCGCTCCCTCCCGTTCCCCCTACAGTGCAGGTATAGTGCTATCACGGAAGCCCAGCGGTGAACATCGCCTCTGTATCACTTCCGACAGTTGAATCTCGTAACCCAGTTCGTGCCCGGACCCCTATCCGACCCGACAGACTTGTTTGCAAAGCTACAGTCCGCCAGATATTTCTCCAGAGTGGATCTGAGCAAGGGCTTTTACCAGATCCCCGTGCACCCTTCATCCCGCCAGTACCTGGCCTTCAGCACGATGGACGGCCACTATGAGTTTAACGTTCTGCCGTTTGGTCTACACAATGCCCCAAGCATATTCAGCACGATGATGCGGAAGCTGTTGGACCCCCCTCCACTGTCCGTCCCTACACTCTTTTATGGATGACATACTCGTCGCCACGGAGACATGGGAGGAGCACCTGCGAGTGGTGCGCCAACTCTTACGCCGCCTCAGAGAAGCTGGCCTCACTGCCCGGCCGACCAAATGCCAGTTCGGTTACCAAGAGCTGGAATTCCTTGGCCACACCATCAGCCGTGGACAGATCCGGCCTCTGGAAAGGACCGTCCAGCGCCTTCGAGACGCGCCACGCCCCAAGACCAAGAAAGATGTCCAGTCCTTCCTGGGACTGAGTGGCTTCTATCAAAAGTTTGTACCCGGATACAACGGGATCGCCGCGCCCCTATCCAGCCTGACCCGGAAAACCGCCCCGGACCGAGTCCTCTGGACCCCGCAATGTGAAGCTGCCTTCCAGGAGCTCAAGGACAAGCTGACGTCACAGCCAGTCCTGCGACTCCCCAACCACGGACAGCCCTTCGTCCTGCGCACAGACGCCAGCGACGTAGGCCTCGGAGCCGTTCTACTCCAACGGGACTCCGCGGACGCCCCGACGCTCTTCCCCGTCGCGTACGCCAGCCGGAAGCTAAAGCCGGCCGAACAGAATTACGCCACGTCGGAGAAGGAGTGTCTCGCCCTCGTCTGGGCAGTCCAGAAGTTCCAGCTGTACCTCTACGGCTCACACTTCATCGTCCAAGTGGATCATCAGCCGCTCTCCTTCCTGGCGACATCTAAATCGCTCAACGCCCGCTGATGAGGTGGGCTCTGCTGCTCCAAGCATACTCTTTCCAGCTGGAGCACATCCCAGGAAAAGACAACCATGGCGCAGACTTCCTCAGCCGCCACCCCGCAACCGACTCCACCGAGTCCCCGCTGAGGGCCGACGCCCCAGCCTTCGTGCCAGCCGTCGCCCACTAGCCGCCGCCGAAACCCGGCCGCCCGCGGACCCCAGCCATGGGTATCCGCCGCCGACCACCCGAACCTGTACCGCCCAGCCGCCGCCGAACCACCTCCGCCAGCACCCCGCACCGCAGCAGATGCCAGAGCTCTCGGCCGATTATACGTCGAGGCCGAGGACCTCGCCTTTCTCTTGGGGGGGCCTCTGTGACAGTCGGACTTTGACCTCTGGCCCTGCTCCTCACCACTCTCCCCCCTATTCGCACTCTGGCCCCGTTCTCAGCCATCTCCCCCCGATTCGGCCGCTGGCTCAGCGCTCTAAGCCCCGCCCCTCCGGGCAGTCCACCGACGAATTTCGGACTTGACCCGAGGCCCAGTAAATCAGTCTTCTGCCTCAAGCCCAACCGAGAACATCGTTCGCTCCGAGGACAAGTTGCCCAGCTTTGCGACCCCTGAACCTCGCCAATATTCTCGTGTTTCTGCCCGTTCTCTGGTCCAGGTAAGAGGGGAGACTTATTTCAATATCATTTAACATTCCCATCATGTCTGTGATTTGTCCTGATGTATGGTTTATGATATGTATTTTTGCCTCATGTATCCAATGCTTATAGTCTGATTGTTGCACTTGCCATGCTTGCGTTTATACATGTATTGCCCCTGCCTAGATCCTTGTACAAATCCCCCATGCCTTGTTGCCCCATTCTTTAGACCATAAACCCCCCTTGCTCATAATCTCCATGATCCTGTATTTCCACCCCTTGTCTCTCCCCTGATCCTAGTATGTAAATATCCACCCCCGATGTCCATCACCCCTTCTCAGGCGCCGAACCTCATATACTTTAGCGGCCGCCAGTAAATTCTCACAAACCCCTGTAGCCATTATTGTTATAAATAGGCAGTGGAAAAACGCCGTTCAGTCTTGACCCGGCTTTTTCCCCAATTCAAATCTGATCTGGCATGCGCACCGATTGGAGCAGCATCCAGAGCGTGTATGCACCTCTGATGCTGAGCATGATTCTTTTCAGAACGGGTTTTTGTGAGGGCTATTGAGAGACTCCACGCCGCGTGCAGCCCTATCTTCTGGCTGTCACTGATGACGCGTGACGCTTGACCACTGGCCATCAGTACACTTGCCCGGTTCGCCCCAGCTAATTGTTGCACAACCAGCGTGACCCAGTGACCCGCATTGGGCCACCCCTGCAAAGCCCACCCAGTCGCCGGAGGCACCCCTCGCCCACGCATTCGAAGATAAGTTCGCCCCTGGCGAGACCACAACTCGGCGTGCATCTGAATACCCACGCTATGACCAAAGACTATAAATACCAAGATAGTCGACTCCTTCATAAGCCTGTGTAACGAAAGTTGGACAGTTTATGGGCAGCAACTCTTGTCGGGACGAGTTACTCCCCTTTTCCCGTTGGCGCGCCTGACTGATTAGACCTTCCTTCTGTCTGTTAAAACATTGCTAAGTACTGCAAGAATTATGCAGTGTTAGGACCACTAGATGTTTGTGGTATTAAGTACGTATTATTTATAAATATAAACAAACAATTTTTTTTTAATTTCAATACAAATATATGTATAAAATTAATTTGTCATGCAGCTTGTTTCATGAAGAACAAATTTATGGTTTTCAATCTTTTAATTGTAATTAATGCACTAAATAATAATATATTCACTAAATTAACTAGAATTAAATATATTGAAAAATGAAACATAATGTGAGAGAATTAACAATAGTAATGTCAATAAAATTAAATTTATAGAATGAATGCAATATGTATACAGTAAAAGAAAGAAAAGCAACTAAACTAAAGAGTATGGTAGTTTATTTGGAATAAAATATAATTAAGTGTAGGGAATGCATTCAAATAAAAATAATTAACTAGAATAATACTTGGTAGAACTGAAATTATTAAAATTTACATTAATTGCAATTGAAATGAAATACATAAAAATGAATTAATTTTTGATTTGTTTGTTTTTCAAGGTTATTTAATTCAGTAAATAATATATTCACTGAATTAATTAGAATTAATAAAAACATAATTTGAGAGAATAAACAAAATTAATGTCAATAAAATTAAATTTATAGAATGAAAGCAATGTATTTCATCCTATATATTTTATTGACATTTTGTTTATTCTCTCAAATTATGTTGAATTTTTCAATATATGTAATTCTAATTCAGTGAATATTTACCGAATAAATTACAATCTTTGATCCGGTGTTGTTAAATGCATGAATGTATTTCCAAAACTTTTAATTGTTTCATTTATTTTATACAGTAATTTGCAAATTCTCGCACAAACACAGAGAGACAGACAGATAAAACAGTACTATGACATACACAGACAGAAAGACAGATGAAAGAATACTATGACGGAAAGATTGTCAAAGTGGACAGAATGACACAAAAGAAGGAAACAAGATAAATTGCGTAAAACCTCCAATTCTGTTGACAAACAATTTCAGTTTAATTGTCAGCAAACATTCAAAATACATCCAGAAATATGACCGTTATAATACTGATAATTACATTGGAAACAATAGTCTTTTCCTTTGTTGTACGTCACCCTTTCTTTGATGCACATTTCATCAAAAACCACAGAACACAACTTGCCATGTTCATCCATTCCAGCCACTTTAACCTTCAATGCTTCCAATATGTGGTCGTTAAAGCCAGGGTAGATATAAATATTTCTCATGATCTTTCTGAGGGTACTTACAGAGGGCAAAATAAAAATCTGC
Organism: Oncomelania hupensis; assembly: GCA_036898135.1. Taxonomy (NCBI): domain Eukaryota; kingdom Metazoa; phylum Mollusca; class Gastropoda; order Littorinimorpha; family Pomatiopsidae; genus Oncomelania; species Oncomelania hupensis. The sequence goes on along the minus strand of CM072519.1, from coordinate 2,870,570 downwards.
TTCAGAAGCCGGTACGCCTTTGCGCTGGTATGAAAAATGGCCAGGGCCAGTGATTGATCACTGTGGTTAAATCTATTGCCTTTGCTTTTTTTACTGCAGTCTAAGCTGTGACAAGATAAAATTAAGGGCTGGCCCCTGAATGAATGTGGACAGTTTTCCCTCCACAACCATTCGCCTCTGTTGTGTGGTTAATACTTTACTCTTTGTGGTCTGCCGCCCCTTGTGGTGTTTCTGGCACCAGGCCACTTTGGATCTCAGGCTCTTTAGAGTTTTCTGCTGTTTCTTCTTCCTTGGCAATTCTGCAAAAATGAAACATTTAAGAAAAATAAATTTACAAAACACTTTCAATTGAAAATTATTAAATGTAAATTTTCTTATTTCTGACCACACCTCTACTTTATTTTTAGTTAATATTATTATTGTTTTAGTTCTTAGTTCCTTTTAAGTATTTATTTAATCATGACTCATGCTTATAGATTTGTTCAATGAATAATAATAATAACAATAATAATAGTAAAAGAGCATTTTTCCATAATTACCCAATCACTTAATTATATTTTATTATTATTATTTTGCTTGTCTTTCTGTTTAATAATCTTACTTTGTAATGTGCGCTTAGAAATACATTGATTGAAGTTGATTGAAAGGAAGCTGTGACACATTTCTCTGTCCAAGCGATCCACATATCCACTGTCAGTATATGTTTCTGTACCAAATTTGAGTCTTTGTTTTGTAATCGTTATGATTTGTGCCCCAAGCTTTGAATTTCCGCCTCATAAAATTTTGTAGTTGGGGCACTATATATCCGCCCCTAGCTTAAAAAGTTAGTGTCGAACCCTGCACCTAATGACAAGATTTGAACTATACTTATAAGAATTCTACCAAAATAACTTTTACCCACTACAGATTCGAAAGGACACTAACCTAATGTGACAGGCCTTGCCAGCACTGTCAGTGAAGCTGGTTCTGCTGTCAGACAGTGATCTGTGACAGGTCTTGCCAGCACTGTCAGTGAAGCCGGTTCTGCTGTCAGACAATGATCTGTGACAGGTCTTGCCAGCACCTTCAGTGAATCTGGTTCTGCTGTCAGACAGTGATCTGTGACAGGTCTTGTCAGCACCTTCAGTGAATCTGGTTCTGCTGTCAGACAGTGATCTGTGACAGGTCTTGTCAGCACCTCCACTGAAGCTGGTTCTGGTGTCACACAGTGATCTGTGACAGGTCTTGTAAGCATTTCCACTGCAGCTGCTTCAGGTATCAGACAGCGATCGGTGGTTTCCAGACCTAAACAGAATTTCAAAGCTAATGAGAAAATAAGTTCAGTTTGGATTTGGATGTAGATAGTTGAGAGACTGTACAATAATTTTAGTATCTGGGCACCATAATCAGGGACAAGGGCTCAAAATCATAAATCCTCGCCAGAGCTGCACAGACAACAGCAGCATTTGCCAGACTGAAGATTGTATGGAGAGACATCATCACCCTGAAGTATGAAATCAGATTCCTTCATGCACTGGTGCTATACATATTCCTGTACTCATGTGAGACATGGACCATGAAAGCAGATCTACAGAGAAGACTCCGAGCAATGCCTAAGCACTGTATTACAGTTGTTAACTTCAGTTTACATTTAGGTTTTAGGACTTGGAAAATGAATTACCTGTAGTGACACAGTGCCTACGCCGTTTTATGCCATGCAATGAATTCGAATTTCTGGCCCTCTTGACATTCACATTTGGTCTCCTTATGTCAAGTTGTGGCGGAGGGTTGGAGACATTGAATATGGTGGGTATGGCATTCCAATTTAGCCTCTTCTGCTCACTGTTTGTCCACTGGCTTTTTTCAAAGTGGTCGTTGCATATTTTGCACCCTTTCTGTCTTATTTCTTTTGCTGACAGTGACCTCAAGTCCTCTCTCCTATAATTGCGGACCCATAAACGACATCTGAAAATTGCATTATGTATATCAAAAATTAATACAGTTTTATTAACTAAAACAATATTAATAATTTTCTCGCCAACCCTACCACTGGCACTTGTTTTTATTTTTCATGATACAAACAAAAAATTTAGACTAAGGAAACAAATTTCAAATAAAATAATCAACCAACTAACCGACCCCTATGTTTTGTTGTCATGTTTGATCCAAGGTATTTTTGTGTGTGCCTTACAGTTACATGTAGTGTACAGCAAATATTTTGATTAATCATGGCACTGATAATATCACTGATGTATTATAAAATCATACACTTATTGAAATAAAATTGTCTACATTATTTTAAGTACGGACAAAAGATTTTTTTTTAATTAGGTCCCCTTACCCACTCGCCCCCCCCCCCCCCTTCAAAAAAAAAAGAAAAAAAAGTTGGACTAGGGTAACCCGACTGACCCTATCATTTTGCCCCCGACCCTAAAACATGTTCTTGATTTTTAGAAGAAGAGTGAGACCGAAAAAGAGGTGGGAGTACAACATTCGAGAAAGGACTGGCTTGACATTGAGCGAAACCATCAGGGTTGCTGAGGGCAGAGAAAGATGGAGTATGCTGGTTAAACTGGATCATCTGTGGTGCCCCAACGACTTCAGAGTTACGGATTATGATAGGATAGGATACTATAATAAAAGTTTGTATGTGGGTGTATGTGGGTTTTTTTGGGGGGAGGGGGGGTTTTAAAAAATCAGATAGTGTGTGTATACATGTATGATGTAGAGTAGTGTGACTGTGAGTGTGAGTGGATGTGACTTGTGCTCGTATATACAATTCATTATTTTTGTGTGTATGACTATGAGTCCATAATAGTCTTTACATGAAAGAACTTATTAGATTGCACACTGAGATTTTGTTTAAACTTTCATGTAAATTCATTTATAAGTAGCTGTCATTGCTATACAATTTAACACTACAGTGACGAGAATGACTGACAGTGACACATGACAGATTTTTCAGAGTCTGTGTCTGTTGTCGTCTCTATTCTTAATCTTTTTCAGAATACTGTAGATACTCTGATTACGAGAAGAAAAACAATTCCTCTGTATAACCATCGATTTTACGAATTAAGCCTACGTGCCTACAGCAAACCTCGAGAAATCATGTCACAGAATATTTCAGGTTCTGGTTAAAACTAATAATATTAGAATTTAGAGTCGAGATTTCCGGTCGAAATTACGATTGCCAAATGGTCTAAATAGATCGCTAGGTAAACAAAATTTGTGTATTACTTACCTTTCTTCATCTGCTGGAAACACGTGAAAAGATTTTCCTTCACAACCGTCTCTGTTCCGCATGTTATTGCACCCTCCTCCTGAACAAAAATGCGACCTACTTGCTTTCTTCACTTTCATTTCTACAGCCATCTTCGCCATCGGCGCTGCAATACATGTGAGATAACTCTTTCTCAGCACGAGTTATTGCACTTCCCGGATGTCCAAGTAATTTTCCCCGAGTGAACCCTCTTGGTATATAAGCTCTTTGCTATGACTAACCCAGCCACCTAGTGCCATATGATGAAATCGACCTATATTCTCCCCAGTGACATTTGAACAGATAAACCCGAATTACTCCCAGATACCCTGGACTATAACAGACTCTAGCTAGTGAACCAGTTAAAACCCAGCATACCATTTGACCTGCACTCAGTTAATAAATTATTGTATAGTATATTCCTACACCAGTCTTCCCTTGTCGAGCCCTATCCTAGTTAAGTCTGTATGTCTCTCGTCTGTCTTCAACCTACCTACCATTCTTTAGTATTCCCAGCGTTATTCACTTGAAGGTCACCGCACGTTAACCTAGGACAAGGAGGTAACACAGCGCGGGTGAATAATCGCATACCCTCATTCCCCCCAACCCCCTATATTCGTGACAGAGGGTTAAAAGAAGAAAGAAAAACATCATTACGTCTATAAATTAAAAACAATACATTTTCCGTTTATTACATCTTTTTGAAGTGTAAAACACTGGCTAAGTATTAAATTAAGGACCTCAAACACTACTATTTATATCAAAATAAAAATAATTAAACATGAAATATGCTCACGATGAGCAAATAATTTATGTGAGAGTCATAATATATAGGAAGTGGTGAAGTAAGACCTGGGGGAATATAGATTTTTCCCCGAAATCCAATCTATCGTGTAGAAAATGTTCCTTAGCCTAGTTTGCATAATACCTGGACCCGACCCTTTGATAAACCTGGTATATTAGGGTAGTCAGGGGACTGCCTTGTGTAACAAATTAGTTTCGTTAGGTTCTTATCGCCCTACAGATCTCTTGCGAGTTTGTTCACCGATGCTGCTCATAGCCAAACCGGTGGGTAATTTGTACACAGATGGCTTGAAGAAGTCATGACCAAAGAATATTTGTGGTCCCTGAAGAAGTCCAGTGCAGAGATCTTAAGGTTTGGGTCAAATCTAAGGTGGTCACACGCGCAGCAATCGAAGTTGTAAACTGATGATGTTAACCTGCTGTGAGTTTGTGGATGGGTGTGTGAATGAGCGCTGATGAGCACACAACTATTTAGAATCGCGCTGTATAAAATAAATATATTAGTTCCTTAGCGATGGCTGGGGACCTATTCATTATTTTTGGGGTTTGTCCGCCCTTTATTACTACTACTACTACTACTACTACTACTACTACTACTACTACTACTACTACTACTACTACTACTACTACTACTACTACTACTACTATTATTATTATTATTATTATTATTATTATTATTATTATTATTATTATTATTATTATTATTATTATTATTTTGCAACAGTCACGAGTACCAGCACGAAACAGTACAGATTTTAAAAAAACAAACTGTAACTGTAGATTATAGTCACACGACACCGACGCGTATAGGCGACTACTGGTCACATTATTCTGACACCAGCGAACCAGTTGAAGGTAAGGGGAAAATAATATGGTCACACATTGGCCAATCCGGTGTGACATCGTCACAGTTCCTAGTATCTTAGCTGGGCTGGGAGCGAATGGGAGCATTCTGATTGGTCGACGCGTTACAAAATTCGACGCATGCGCACAGTGCTATCATAGTCTTCGTAAGGGTTAGGGTTAGGGTTTGGGTTAGAGTTAAGAGTTTAGGGTTAGGGTTAGGGCTTGGGTTAGGGTTAGGGTTATGACGCCTAAGAACTTCGTGAAAAAGCCGGCCCGACATGACCTGGCGCATGCGCAAATGCGCTCGGATAAACTAGGAGACCCGGAACTTGAAGGATGTGACACCGGGACTCGAACCAGGTACCTTTCGGTTACTAGTAAGACGCTCTACCAACTGAGCTACCCGGCCCCACGACAGATTTTAAAAAATGGATTTCTCTTATATAGCGCACTTACAAGCTCAGCGATCTTCCCAAAGCGCTGGCCCGTACTATCCAGCAATCACACAATAGTTTGCTGAAGTCAGGATTCGAACCCACGTTGCCCAAGTCACATAAGTCGTGCGCTCTGACCACTGAGCTATCTTTGCCGCCAGAGTTCAGAGAGGATTCAGCTCCTTGATAGCACCCGGTCAGTTACAAGTCGTCTCATTCTAGCCTTGCTGACCCGATAGCCATCAGGCGAGCGATTGTAAGCTGTCTATTGATTGTGCAACTGGCGTCATGGCATCTAGTCGCCCAAAAGCTGCAAGTGGATGTTCAACCTTGATAGCCAGCTGTGCTTGTGAAGGGTATATTTTGATTCTAGATTTGTTATTAAGCAGGTCAAGTCAATAAATCATTATCCCACATCAAAACAAGAAACTTGTCATTGCCGACAGCGACGGAGGCGACTTCCAAACGAAAGAACAATGGAAGAAGAAACAAAGTTTGCAGTAGTAACTGCCAAAGTTTAGTTTCCATATCAAATAATCTGGATATGTGTTTTTTTTTCTAAATCAAAATACATTAGTTTGGAATATGCTCACATTTAATAATAATAATAATAATAATAATAATAATAATAATAATAATAATAATAATAATAATAATAATAATAATAATAATAATAATAGACGTCATACGTCTATTCCTCAATAATAATAATAATAATAATAATAATAATAATAATAATAATAATAATAATAATAATAATAATAATAATAATAATAATAATAATAATAATAATAATAATAATAATAGACGTCATACGTCTATTCCTCAACAAACTCAAAGCGCGGCGGTCTATAACCAATATACACGCTCACATGCTACAGTGGGGGTGTCGGATAGCGCAGTGGTTGGAGCACTCGCTTCTGTGTCGCAAGTTAAGCATCGTCCAGTGCGGTTAGCACTTGGATGGGTGACCGCAAACCGTGAAGCGACAAATAACAACGCCCCCAGTTGACTCAACTGTGACTGAGTACCTGCTCTCTTAAGGGTGGGGAAGGTAAAGCAGCGAGGGAGAGAGATGGGCATCACCCTCATTACGCTGGCCCAAGATAAGTGTGATCTTCAACATCACGCTTCCCATACGGCCACAGGCTATGGGGCCTACCTTTACCTTTACCTTTTAGTAAGTTGAAACATGAAATTGAATGTTTAGTTTTGAAGAGTGTGATAACAATTGATTGCAATAAATACTAAATTATTGCTGGAGTATGCTGGTTAAGCGATCATCTGTGGTGCCCCTACGACCTTCGGGTTATGGGACAGGATAGGATAGACTAAAGCAAACTCAATTAAAATGCCAGTCAGTTTCCAAGGAACCGACCCACCCTATCGACATTGTGTAAGCCACAACTGACCATTGCGAGTCAGTAGACCACAATGACACGTGTGATAGATTTGATCAGAGGCTGATAGAGAATGACCTGGCGCCAAAACGTAGTGGTTATTGCTCAACCAGTGTGTAGGGATCTCTCTCTCTCTCTCTCTCTCTCTCTCTCTCTCTCTCTCTCTCTCTCTCTCTCTCTCTCTCTCTCTCTCTCTCTCTCTCTCTCTCGTTCTCTCTCTTTCTTTAGTAGATTAACTTCTCCGGACACTTTCGCGTATAGGACATTCTCTGTCTCTTTCCTGTATGCCTTTAATCCCCCCTTCCTCTCTCTCTCTCTCTCTCTCTCTCCCCCCTCCCCTTTCATATTATCACTCTACAACAGGGCGGGGTTTCTATTGATATAAAAAGTACGCCCTTTTTGTTTTGGTGTTAATGGAAAGGGCGGATTTCAATATTAAATCGATTCCTTGCAATATCTTTTAATTTTCTAAAACTCAAATCTGCAACCCCCCTTTGTAATCATCAGTTCTTTCATTTAAAGTCAAATCGTTTTTTTAGAAGAAGAAGAAACAAAATCCTTTCGCTTTCTTATGTTACCTTTTGTTTTTTTTTTTCTTCCCCTTTCTCTGTCTGTCTCTCTCTATCTCTTCCTCCACCCCGCCCCCGCCCCCGCCCCCCTTTTTTGCCTTCAACAAGCTACCTTCTATAGATACCACCTCCACCGCCTCACATTAAAATAAATATATTTATTTTATAAAGAGCCTTTTCTTCTTTCTTTCTTTTGTTCTTCTTCATCCTCTGTCTGGACTCCCTCACCCTTCAACTCCTACTTTGTCTCTTTCTCTTCGTCCTTCTTGTTGTTGTTTGTAGATTATAGTCACACGACACTTTCGCATATAGGTGACTACTGGACCGATTTATACTGACACCAGCGGGCCAGTTGTTGGTAAAGGGGAAAATAATATGATCACACGTTGACCAATCCGGGATTCGAAACAGCGACCTTTCGGTTACTAGCAAGACGCTCTTACCAACTGAGCTACCCGGCCCCTCTTGTCCTTCTTCTCCTCCGCTTTCTTATCCTATCCTATCCCGTAACTCGGAGGTCGTAGGGGCACCACAGATGAACGTTTAACCAGCATACTCCATCTTTCCCTGTCCTCAGCAACCTTGACGGTTTCGCTCAGTGTCAAACCAGTCCATTCTCGAATGTTGTCCTCCCACCTCTTTTTCGGTCTCCCTCTTCTTCTACCTCCTTGCACTGTGCCTTGCAAGATGGTCTTTGCAAGACCTGATGATCTGGTGACGTGGCCATACCATCGGAGTTTCCGTTTCTTCACCACTGTGAGCAGGTCATCGTGATGTCTAATGGCTTGTGTGATGGTCTGTCGGACTTCGTCGTTGGTGAAGTGCTGGATATAGGAAATGCCCAGAAGTCTTCTGTAGCACTTCATCTCCTTGTTGTAGATCTGCTGTGAGGGTCCATGTTTCGCAAGCATATACGAAGATGGAGATGACAAGGGCGCGCAGCAGTCTTACCTTGGAATGTAGACTGATGGTCCTGTCTTTCCAAATTGGCTTCAACCTCGCCAGGGCAGCAGTTGTTTTTGCAATCCTGGAGAGGACTTCCTGTCAGGACCCATTGCGTGACTCAATGGCTCCTAAATATTTGAAGCTATGCACTGTGTTGAGGAATTGGCCTTGGACTTTGATGTCCGTGTTGATGCCATTGGTGTCGTTGGTCATCATTTTGGTCTTCTCTGCACTTATTTCCATTCCATAGGCTCTGAAGGTGGTGTCAAGCCTCTGTACCAGCTGTTCAAGTTCTTGTGCCTCTCCAGCCAATCCATCAATGTCGTCTGCAAAACGAAGTTTGGAGATTGCTCTTCCCCCCATGCTGACAGTGCCTTCGTGATCTGCAAGGGCATCTGACATGATGCGCTCTAGAAAGATGTTGAAGAGTGTTGGAGAGAGTAGGCATCCCTGACGCACACCGATTGTTGTTCTGAACCAGTTTCCGATGGCGCTGTTGTGGAGGACTGCACTGGTAGGTAGCCTTGTCATACAGGCTTTTGATGACTTCAATAATTTTAGGGCTGATATTGTACACTCTCATGGTTGCCCACAGAGCTGCATGCCAGACTCGGTCACACGCCTTTTTGAAGTCTACGAACACATGATATAGATGATTTTGGTGCTGTAGGTATTTCTCGCAGATTATTCTGAGGTGCAAAATCTGTTCAGTGGTGCTTCGTTCTTCTTTGAATTCGCCTCTTTACCTTTAAACAAAGATTGTTAGCCTTCGTCTTCTTCATGCTTTCGTAGTAGCCTCTAAGTCACCTTTTCAATCTTCTTCTTCTTCTTCTTCTTCTTCTTCTTCTTCTTCTTCTTCTTCTTCTTCTTCTTCTTCTTCTTCTTCTTCTTCTTCTTCTTCTTCTTCTTCTTCTTCTTCTTCTTCTTTTTCTGCTTCTTCTTTTTCTTCTCTTTTTCTTTCTCTCTCCTTTTAACAAAATTATTATGATCCTTCTTCTCCATGCTTCTCCATCCACCTCCTTTCTTAGTAGCTTCTATTCGGATTCTTAACCTTCTGCTACTTCTTCTTCTTCTTTTTCTTCTCTCTCTCGTCTCTCTCTGTCGTCAGTCTCTCTCTCTCTCTCTCTCTCTCTCTCTCTCTCTCTCTCTCTCTCTCTCTCTCTCGTTTCTCTCTCTCCTTTTTAACAAAATATTATTATCCTTCTTCTTCTCCATGCTGTCACATCCACCTTCTTCCTTAGTACCCTCTATTCACCTTTTCAACCTTCTTCTTTTCTCTCCCTCTCTCTCTCCCTCTCTCTCTCTCTTTCTCTGTCCCTGTGCGTGCAGAGCCACGTTATCCAGGCATTAGCGGGGTATCAAGGATGCAAATAACAAATCAGATAAAGCGCAACGACCCTTGTCTGTTCACGCACCAAACACACCCATTAGCGGAAACTAAGCGATTGGAACGGTGTCCTCTCTATTCAGTAGCTAGTGGGGAGGACAACGTAATCATTAGCTGGTCTCAACTCCGCAGTGTGGAGACGTATCTCGCTAAAACACTGAACTTGCAGTTAGACGTCAGACTCCAAGACTTCTTGTCACTCTCTCTTCCTTCCATCCTCCCCATCCCACCCCGTCCTACCTCCGCAACGCCCCTCCCCTCCCCGGCCCCACTCACACTCTTTGCTATTGACCACCTACTTGTCATCATCATCATCATCATCATTATTATTATTATCATCATCATTGTTATCATCATCATCACCACCACCATCATCATCATCATCATCATCATCATCATCATCATCATCATCATCATCATCATCATCATCATCATCACCATCATAATAATAATACAGGATGCTATGTACGCGCCTTTCCCCAAGGCTCAAAGCGCGGCGATCTATACCAACATACACGCTCACCTGTCTCATTTACCCTCACACACACCAAATACACATACATCACTCAAACAGGTGGTGTAAAGGCAGGGAGATCGCTATTAGAAGACGGAAGAAAATCGAATTTTTATTTTTGAAATTTTTATATTGACTGCATCCTGTACCATTATTGAAGGGAGGGAGGAAACCGGAGTGCCCGGAGAAAACCCTCGGTGACCTCAATAGTCTAGTACCTAAGTCACATACGTTAGTCCCTTGCGGGAATCGAACCCGCGACATTCGGCATAGGAAACCGGCGACTTATCCACTGCGCCACGAGGCCACCCCAAGACGTCATCATCATTATAATTATCATCATCATCATTATCACCATTGTCATCATCATCACCATCATCATCATCATCATCATCATCATCATCATCATCATCATCATCATCATCATCATCATCATCATCACCTTCATCATAATCATCATTATAATTATCATATCATCATCACCGTCATCATCCTCATCGTCGTCGTCCCAATTATTATCCTCATCATCTTCACCATCCAAAGGTTTACCCTGTGATTGTGGAATTGATGAAATGGGATGATATTTTTTTAAAATAAATGTACTCTAATCTACTTCTGTTTTTCTTCTGTGGACCTGTTTATCCATTGCTTTTAAAGTTCTCAGTCCCAGGAAAATGTGGGAGGGAAAATGAGGTAGGTGGGGTAGTTCTTTGGCATCCAAAATACTTTTTCTTGTAAAAACAAAAATGAGACCACACTCCAGTTGGGTGTCTGACTTTAATATTGTGAACTGTTAACTCTTCCTAACTTGGAGTTTAAAAAAAACAACAAAAAACAAATAAAATTGAGCAAATGTTAAAATGTGGTGGTGGTGTTCCATCTTTCTTCCTCTGTCTGTCTCTGTCTGTCTCTGTCTCTCTGTCTCTCCCTCATCTCTTCTTTTCTCTTTTGTTTTCTCTATCTACTTTAACTGCATTGGTCAGCAGAACAATGCCCCCCCCCCCCCACCCCCAACACAATCATCATGCATTCATTGGCTTTGGCAGACTAACGACGGACAACGTATTGGTCTGTCTGTGTTAGGAATAGGTTTTTGTTGTGGTTTTTTAACGTGGTCTGATTGTGCAGTTGTTTGTTTACAATAAATAGACTGTGCACAAATAATAATATAATAATAATAATAATAATAATAATAATAATAATAATAATAATAATAATAATAATAATAATAATAATAATAATAATAATAATAATAAAGCAAAAGATAAATAAACAAACAAAAGCGTGTGGGTGTGTGTGTTGCTCCTTATGAGTTTAAAAAAATGGTCTTTGTGCTTTTTTTTTCTAAACCTATTTCTGTCTGTTTAGCAGAGGCATTTAGGAATAGGCTTAAAAATACTTTGTTGACATTACTAATTTTAAAAAAAATTGCAATCTGGGTATTAGTTTGGCATTGCCGGCTTAGGAAATGGCCCGTAGGGTAGAGAACGGTTGATCTGACAAAATTTTTTTTTTAATGTGGTCTCATTCTGTTGTTTTAGTTTGCATAATCGCATAGTCCTAACGAATTGATGTCTGACTATTCTTGACACAATAACAAGAATTGCATGCGCCAATCAGAATGTACCATAATTATATTGTGTCTTCTAAACCTTGTTTTGGTTGTTTGCAATAGTGTTCGTACGCATGTACAACACATTACCCAGTATGCATTAACACTCACGTAGTTTTTCACACATAGAGGCATTTTAACACGCACAGACTCTCTCTCTCTCCTCTCTCTTCTCTCTCTCCTCTCTCCTCTCTCTCTCTCTCTCTCTCTCTCTCTCTCTCTCTATCTCTCTCTCTTTCTCTCTCTCTCTGTCTGTTCTCTCATCTGTCTCTTAATCTTGTTCTCTCAAACTCTTGTTTTGTCTGTTTTCTTTTTGTCTTTTCTCTCGTGACACCCTACATAACTGTCTGTATGCATTACACTCACAGTTTTTTCAAACATCATCTTCTCACACTTCTCTCTCTCTCTCTCTCTCTCTTCTCTCTCTCTCTCTCTCTCTCTCTCTCTCTCTCCTGTCTTCTTTCTCTCTCTCTGTCTCATCTGTCGCTCTCTCTCTCTCTCGTCCTCTCATCATCTCTGTGTTATTCTCTCTCTCTCTCTCTTATAATAAAAAAACACATTCACACACACACTCACACACACATAACATATACACACATACACATATTTTCTCGTTCGTCGTACTTGTGCCGAAATACACACACATGTACTCTTACGTCACATCACATCACTCGACACACACAGACTAAACAAGTGTTTCTCTCCTCACTCATCTCACTCACTCACCTCACTCCACTCACCTCACTCACCTCACCTCCACTCACCTCACTCACTCACTCACTCACTCACTCATCCTCACTCACTCACTCACCTCACTCACCTCACTCCACTCACTCACCACTCACCTCACTCACTCCACTCACTCTCACCTCACTCACCTCACTCACTCACCTCACTCATCCACTACCACTCACCCCACTCCACTCACCTCTACCCACTCACCTCACCTCACCTTACCTCACTCATCCCACACACTCACCTCACTCCACTCACCTCACTCCACTCACCCCCACTCCCCTCTCCCCCACTCCACCTCACCCCACTCCCCTCACCTCACTCCACTCACCTCACTCCTCTCCCCTCACTCCCCTCACCTCACTCCACTCCCCCTCACTCACCCTCACCTCCACTCCACTCCCCTCACTCCCCTCACCTCACTCCACTCACCTCACTCCACTCCACCTCACTCCCCCTCACCTCTCTCCACTCACTCACTCCACTCACCTCACTCCACTCACCTCACTCCACTCATCCTCACTCCACTCACTCCCCTCACCTCACTCTCCACTCACCTCACTCCACTCCACCTCACTCCACCTCACCTCACTCACCTCACCTCACTCCTACTCACCTCACTCCACACACCACCCCCACTCCCCTCACTCCCCTCACTCCCCTCACCTCACTCCACTCACCTCACTCCACTCCCCTCGCTCCACTCCCCTCACTCCACTCCCCTCACTCCCCTCACCCCACTCCCCTCGCTCCACTCCCCTCGCTCCACTCACCTCACTCCACTCACCTCACCTCACTCCACTCACTTCACTTCACTCCACTCACTTCACTCCACTCACCTCACCTTACCACACTCATCCTCACCCCACTCACCTCACCTCACCCTACTCACCCTCACCCCACTCACCTCACTCCACTCACCTCGCTCCACTCACCTCACTCCACTCACCTCACTCCACTCACCTCACTCCACTCACCTCACTCCACTCACCTCACTCCACTCACCTCACTCCATTCACCTCACTCCACTCACCTCACTCCACTCACCTCACCTTACCACACTCATCCTCACCCCACTCACCCTCACCCCACTCACCTCACTCCACTCACCTCGCTCCACTCACCTCACTCACTCACCTCACTCCACTCACCTCACTCCACTCACCTCACTCCACTCACCACACTCCACTCACCTCACTCCACTCACCTCACTCCACTCACCTCACTCCACTCACCTCACCTTACCACACTCATCCTCACCCCACTCAACTCACCTCACCCTACTCACCCTCACCCCACTCACCTCACCCCAAACTACGACTCGTTGCTTCAACCCCAAAGAGCAGCACTATGGCGAACGTGCTATTTCTGAAACTGCATGTCCACACCTACACACACTCAAAAAAAACCGCCCATCCTGCTCGCAAGGCGCCTCTCACGCCTTCTTTATAATCTTTTCCTTACACGTTTTCAACTGAGGATGCAATAATAAATCAATCCGCCCCAAACGCCCACTCGATCGCTGCCGCAGGCGCATCGTTCAACGCCCCTGACAACTAAACACAATCCTGGATGACTGCGGTCAAGGGAGAAGAGACCTTGTTCCTGCTGGATAACTGCCACTCACGCGTGTAGGACATGAGCGTCAGGATTCTTACAGTCCGTACGATGGAATGCATGCCTGCACATATGAAGACCTCTGTTTATACTCTCATCCCAAGGAGATATTAGGTAGTGTATGGATAAGACCGTCAAGCGAGCAAAACGCCGAAACAACGCACAACATTCAGCTGAGTTATCAACTGCTGTTTTAGCCTTGCATGTCTTTTACAACCGGAATAAGTGCGTGATCAAAGAAGAGAAGACCGGCAACTCCCTCATAAAGCTAACCCCAACAAAAGAGATGTCTGTAATGCCCCTCTCTGTCTGCATGTCGGTCTGTTTTGCTCTCTCTCTCTCTCTTTCTCTCTCTGTGCATCTGCACTGTGTCTATACCTCTCTCTCTGTCTGTTTTGTCTGTCTCTCTGTATCTGTCTGTGTTTCTGTCTGTCTGTCTGTCTCTCTATCTCTCTGTGCATCTGAACTGTGTCTGTATCTCTCTCTCTGTCTGTTTTGTCTGTCTCTCTGTCTCTGTCTCTGTCTCTGTCTCTCTGTCTCTGTCTCTGTCTCTCTCTCTCTCTCTCTCTCTCTCTCTCTCTCTCTCTCTCTCTCTCTCTCTCTGTGAATAAATGAGTTTGGGTGTTGTCTTTTCAGGACAAACTAGGCGCAAATGGCTGTAGACTGCTTATTAGCGTTAAGGTGCGAGTAGGAGTTTGTTTTGTGTGTTTGGTTTCCTGTCATAAATTATAATCTTCTATTTTAGGCCGTTTCGTTGTTTCATGATTTACAATTTTGATTTATTTTTTGTTTTTGTTTTTGTTGTATTTGTTTATAGATAACTGTATTGTATGGAATGGACCCCGAGCCATATAGTATGGTATCCTATCGTATAGTACCATATAGTATGGTATCCTATCGTATAGTACCATATAGTATGGTATCCTATCGTATAGTACCATATAGTATGGTATCCTATCGTATAGTATCATATAGTATGGTATCCTATCGTATAGTACCATATAGTATGGTATCCTATCGTATAGTACCATATAGTATGGTATCCTATCGTATAGTATCATATAGTATGGTATCCTATCGTATAGTACCATATAGTATGGTATCCTATCGTATAGTACCATATAGTATGGTATCCTATCGTATAGTACCATATAGTATGGTATCCTATCGTATAGTATCATATAGTATGGTATCCTATCGTATAGTACCATATAGTATGGTATCCTATCGTATAGTATCATATAGTATGGTATCCTATCGTATAGTACCATATAGTATGGTATCCTATCGTATAGTACCATATAGTATGGTATCCTATCGTATAGTACCATATAGTATGGTATCCTATCGTATAGTACCATATAGTATGGTATCCTATCGTATAGTACCATATAGTATGGTATCCTATCGTATAGTACCATATAGTATGGTATCCTATCGTATAGTACCATATAGTATGGTATCCTATCGTATAGTACCATATAGTATGGTATCCTATCGTATAGTATCATATAGTATGGTATCCTATCGTATAGTACCATATAGTATGGTATCCTATCGTATAGTATCATATAGTATGGTATCCTATCGTATAGTACCATATAGTATGGTATCCTATCGTATAGTATCATATAGTATGGTATCCTATCGTATAGTACCATATAGTATGGTATCCTATCGTATAGTACCATATAGTATGGTATCCTATCGTATAGTACCATATAGTATGGTATCCTATCGTATAGTACCATATAGTATGGTATCCTATCGTATAGTACCATATAGTATGGTATCCTATCGTATAGTACCATATAGTATGGTATCCTATCGTATAGTATCATATAGTATGGTATCCTATCGTATAGTACCATATAGTATGGTATCCTATCGTATAGTACCATATAGTATGGTATCCTATCGTATAGTACCATATAGTATGGTATCCTATCGTATAGTACCATATAGTATGGTATCCTATCGTATAGTACCATATAGTATGGTATCCTATCGTATAGTACCATATAGTATGGTATCCTATCGTATAGTATCATATAGTATTCCCGCAAGGGGCGAACGTATGTGACTTAGGTACGAGACTATTGAGGTCACCGAGGGTTTTCTCCGGGCACTCCGGTTTCCTCCCTCCCTTCAATAATGGTACAGGATGCAGTCAATATAAAAATTTCAAAATTAAAAATTCGATTTTCTTTCCTTCTTCTAATAGCGATCCCCCTGCCTTTACACCACTTGTTTGAGTGATGGATGTGTGTATGGTGTGTGTGAGGGTGGATGAGACAGGTGAGCGTGTATGTTGGTATAGATCGCCGCGCTTTGAGCCTGAATGATTTGGGGAAAGGCGCGTATAGCATCCTGTATTATTATTATTATTATTCTATCGTATAGTATCATATAGTATGGTATCCTATCGTATAGTATCATATCGTATCGTATCGTATCGCATCGTATCATATCGTAGCGTATCGTATAGTACCGTATCGTATAGTACCGTATCGTATTGACAATTGTATCGTATAGTATAATATCTAATCGTATCGTATAGTATCGTATCGTATCATGTAGTATCGTATCGTATCATGTAGTATCGTATCGTATTATATAGTATCGTAACTATCGTATCATATAGTATCGTATCGTATCATATCGTATCTTATAGTATCATATCGTATCGTATCGTATCATATAATATGGTATCGGATCGTATCGTATCATATAGTATCGTTTGGTCCTGCTCTCTCTTCTCTTCTCTTCTCTTCTCTTCTCTTCTCTCTCTCTTTCTTTCTCTCTCTCTCTTCTCTCTCTCTCCAACTGTGCCGGTATCTTGATGGGGAGAACTTTTTGACAGCGTTCTGGATTGTGCACCCTAGTGAGTGTTAATGGAATTGGCCCAAGTGAATTGCCCTGGTGATACCAACGTGGCGCAATAACCACTGCATATTTTGCCAGATGGGATATTTTCATTTTCCAGGGAGACATTTTCTTATAAGTTGTGCCGATTCCATATGCGAAAATTCGAGACACTTTTCTTAGAAGTTGTGATGATTCCATTTAGGGGCAATTTTGGCGTAGGAATGAAACAAATTAGATTTTACTTCCGTGGCGGCATTTCTTGTTGCAAAGATCCCATGTGGGAGTTTTGGGGTAGAAATGAATGTTGTTGTTTGTAGATTATAGTCACACGACACTTTCGCATATAGGTGACTACTGGACCGATTTATACTGACACCAGCGGGCCAGTTGTTGGTAAAGGGGAAAATAATATGATCACACGTTGACCAATCCGGGATTCGAACCAGCGACCTTTCGGTTACTAGCAAGACGCTCTTACCAACTGAGCTACCCGGCCCCATTAAATGAATGTTGTTGTTGTTGTTGTTGTTGTTGTTATTGTTGTTTGTAGATTATAGTCACACGACACTTTCGCATATAGGTGACTACTGGACCGATTTATACTGACACCAGCGGGCCAGTTGTTGGTAAAGGGGAAAATAATATGATCACACGTTGACCAATCCGGGATTCGAACCAGTGACCTTTGGGTTACAATGAATGTAAGTAAAGAAGTCGCTTATATAGCGCACTTCTCAGGTCAAAGAGCTGCTCATTATTGCCATTCTGTTTTCGGAAATTACAGAAAGTATGACATGAAAAACCAAGTGGGAGTGGGCTGGGTGCAGGGCGCGTGATGGAGTGCACGAACGTCACAACGGGATGGTGCGGGTGGGGGAGAAGGTTATGGTCGTGCCGAGGGTGGAAGGAATCTAAGAGGGGGAGGGGATGGATGAGTTGGTGAAAAGATGGCAGAGTCTAAATCAAATTCGCGTAGTAATTTAGGCGGGCAGACGTTTTACAACGTGTTCTTGCGCATTAAACGCCAAGATTAGGTCTATGAGATATTTATTGCTTGATCCGAATGAGAGAGAGAGAGAGATAAAACTTGGGCAGCTTGAGAGAGAGAGAGAGAGAGAGAGAGAGAGAGAGAGAGAGAGAGAGAGAGTGTTACACTCGTTTGATGTTGGTGTTTTTCTATCAGTAGTTGATTCAGCCCCAATGCTGAAGTACTGATGAGTGTAGCTCAGATTCGTTTATCCACGCAACCCGTTCAGTCAGCCACAAGGCACGGAGTCGTATGAAGTTTTCAAACTTTATTCAGCGTTCATCAACAACTGCATACAATCACCTTTTCACTCTCTTCTTTCACAAGACAGTGTGTCAATTATATAGTTTTTCTCTCAACTCGAGATAACCTCAGGACGTTCCAGAATGACGCGTTACAACCAATCAGAATTAACTTCGTCATCACTGTTTTACGTCATACAATTTTCCTTTCTGTCCAAGAATGTTCTCAAATATCGCTAAGCTTTTATCGACAGTAAACAAGCAAATCTAGAGAATTCTTCAATAATATCGACCAACTAAAATTACCAACGTTATACAAAGCTTCTTCTAACAACAATGCAAACTCAAATCAAAGGTAAATACACTCTATTATTGAATACATGTACCTTGCAAAGCGAAACGATTAGATCTATCGTGCGCGTTTCAGACATACTATCCTTCGCGTTTCATCGTAACAGAGAGAGAGAGAGAGAGAGAGAGAGGGTGGGGAAGAGCGTTGAAACTAGGTCATTATACAAAATAATTAGGTGGGGATTGGTGTCTCGTACCCTCTTGTTTCTGGCTTGGTTATTAGGGACATGGAAACTCGCCCCAATCGTAAAGACATAGTCCTCAAATGGAGAATAGTCTTCTTTAAGGAGGCGTCTCTCTGTCCGTTCTTTCCAACTTGTTCTGTTGACGCAAAGTTAGGTAGTAGTAACCTGGCCGAAAGTCAAGTGACTGACGCTGAATAATTATAACCCTGTTTTAGATGCTGTCATCCGATATCATGGCCACGTAGCTTATGTTCAGTTTCAAATAAATGAATGAATGAGTGAACCAATGGATGAATAAATGACTCCTAATTAATTACAATCCATGAAATAAATAAGTTTTTTAATTAAAATGTATTATGCAGCGAAATTTACCATTACCAAAAGCATGTTCAGCTAATGTAAACATGAAGGTCTGACTTGCAGAAGCGTAATTCAGTCATTGATATTCGTGCATCGTGACCGACTTGTTTTGCATAACAAATGACGCAAATTTGGACATTTGGACCAGAAAAATAAAAGTTTTATGGAGAAGAGCGAAAGGTTTTCAGTCACAAGTATCCTTCCACTGCCCGTCTTCAATCCTTATCCCCTACCCTGCCCAACCCCACCCTCTCTCTCTCTCTCTCTCTCTCTCTCTCTCTCTCTCTCTCTCTCCATCTTGTTTATAGGGTGTGCAAGTTTCGTGTTTCGATCTACCTACATTGTCGAGGGAACCTTCTCCCGAAGGACAAGGCGAACACAACTGACATAATAAATATTGATCTATCAGGTTCCTAATTGATATCCTTAGAGGACTCGCAACACATACTTGTAAATCTTATCCTTGTAATTCTACAAAATACTTAATTTACATTAACCCTGGTTTATAAAGAGAAGGAAAATAAAGAAAGAAGGACGACAAAGACAAATGTGAAGAAGAAGAGGTAGAGGAAGAGGAGAAGAAGAAGAAGAAGAAGAAGAAGAAGAAGAAGAAGAAGAAGAAGAAGAAGAAAAATGTGAAGAAGAAGAGGTAGAGGAAGAGGAGAAGAAGAAGAAGAATGTGAAGAAGAATGTGAAGAAGAAGAGGTAGAGGAAGAGGAGAAGAAGAAGAAGAAGAAGAAGAAGAAGAAGAAGAAGAAGAAGAAGAAGAAGAAGAAGAAGAAGAAGAAGAAGAAGAAAAAAAAAAATGTGAAGAAGAAGAGGTAGAGGAAGAGAAGGAGAAGAAGAAGAAGAAGAAGAAGAAGAAGAAGAAGAAGAAGAAGAAGAAGAAGAAGAAGAAGAAGAGGTAGAGGAAGTGGGGTGGCCTCGTGGCGCAGTGGATAAGTCGCCGGTTTCCTATGCCGAAGGTCGCGGGTTCGATTCCCGCAAGGGGCGAACGTATGTGACTTAGGTACGAGACTATTGAGGTCACCGAGGGTTTTCTCCGGGCACTCCGGTTTCCTCCCTCCCTTCAATAATGGTACAGGACGCAGTCAATATAAAATTTTCAAAAATAAAAATTCGATTTTCTTTCCGTCTTCTAATAGCGATCTCCCTGCCTTTACACCACCTGTTTGAGTGATGGATGTGTGTTTGGTGTGTGTGAGGATGGATGAGACAGGTGAGCGTGTATGTTGGTATAGATCGCCGCGCTTTGAGCCTGAATGATTTGGGGAAAGGCGCGTATAGCATCCTGTATTATTATTATTATTTATTAAGAGGAGAAGAAGAAGAAGAAGAAGAAGAAGAAGAAGAAGAAGAAGAAGAAGAAGAAGAAGAAGAAGAAGAAGAAGAAGAAAGAAGACGACGACGACGAAGAAGAAGAAGAAGAAGAAGAAGAAGAAGAAGAAGAAGAAGAAGAAGAAGAAGAAGGAGAAAAAGAAGAAAGAAGAAAGAAGACGACGACGACGACGACGAAGAAGAAGAAGAAGAAGAAGAAGAAGAAGAAGAAGAAGAAGAAGAAGAAGAAGAAGAAGAAGATAACAATTATATTTAACATGGGTAAAAGAGTAAGCACGAGATGACGACGAAATCAAGATGAAGACGAAATCAAGATGAAAACAACATCAAGATGAAGATAAATCAAGATGAAGATAAATCAAGATGAAGACAACATCAAGATGAAGATAAATCAAGATGAAGACAACATCAAGATGAAGATAAATCAAGATGAAGACGAAATCAAGATGACGATGAAAAACTAAGTTAAGTAGATAAAGTTTATACCACCAGCCCCTCACCCCACCCCCTAAAAAACCTCAAACAAACAAATAAAAAAATAAATTTTGTTAATTATACTGTATAACTCATTAACTGTTAGTAATTTGTCACTAGCAAGTTATCTTTGAGAGAGACAGAAAGAAAGAGAGATAAACAGAGAAAGAGAAAGACAGAGAGAGAGAGAGAGAGAGAGGGGAAGGGGTGGGTGAAGAGAGGAAAAAAGAGGGTGGGTGAGGGTAGTGGGGGAGAAAGAAAGAGAAAGGGTGAGAGAGAGAGAGAGAGAGAGAGAGAGAGAGAGAGAGAAAGAGTGAGAGAGAGAGAGAGAAAGAGTGAGAGAGAGAAAGAGTGAGAGAGAGAAAGAGAGAGAGAGAAAGAGTGAGAGAGAGAGAAAGAGTGAGAGAGAGAGAGAGAGAAAGAGTGAGAGAGAGAGAGAGAAAGAGAAAGTGTGAGAGAGAGAGAGAGAGAGAGAGAGAGAGAGAGAGAGAGAGAGAGAGAGAGCGGGAGAGAGAGAGTGAGATGTCCGAACTCTAGCTTGGTTTAAACTACTAATTTTTACGCAACGTTTTTGTTTGTTTTTTTCGGTTTGCAGCCTGGGAAGGGATTCAATAGATTAAGTCGTCAGAGTATAAATAATGTCAATCCACCCCATGGAATGTGACCTCGCTTTCGTTAAAAGTAATTTGGGGGGCTGAAGAACAACACCCACTCTCCATCTCCTGTCTTTTTTTTTCATTTGACCTCCAACAATCATAAATACACATGTCCTTTCCCCGACCTATTTCCGTCAAAGAGCTGAGAGAGAGAGAGAGAGAGAGAGAGAGGAGAAGAGAGAGAGAGAGAGAGAGAGAGAGAGAGAGAGAGAGAAGAGAGAGAGAGAGAGAGAGAGAGGAGAGAGAGAGAGAGAGAGAGAGAGAGAGAGAGAGAGAGAGAGAGAGAGAGAGAGAGAGAGAGAGAGAGAGAGAGAGAGAGAGAGAGAGAGAGAGAGAGAGAGAGAGAGAGAGAGAGAGAGAGAGAGAGAGAGAGAGAGAGAGAGAGAAGAGAGAGAGAGAGAGAGAGAGAGAGAGAGAGAGAGAGAGAGAGATAGAGAGAGAGGAGAGAGAGAGAGAGAGAGAGAGAGAGAGAGTGAGAGAGAGAGAGAGAGGAGAGAGAGAGAGAGAGAGAGAGTTTGTGTGTGTTAAAGGGGGTGGTTGGTTGGAATGGTGGTAGTTGAGGAGGTTGCTTGAGTAGACAGACGACACGGCCATACAAAGGGCATAGGTATGATTTAGAAGCGAGAGAGGGAGTGTTTGTGGGTGTGCGTGTGTGAGCGAGAGAGGGAGAGAGAACGATTCTTTGTGTGCAGGAGCGTGAAAGAGAGGGATAAAGATGAGGAGGGGGGGGTCTAGACCTCGGTCCTAATCGAAGAAGTCGAAATTCAGGCAGGAGAAGATCACCAAACGAAAACATTTCCCTCGTGACCGGGTGATCTCCCTTCCTTCTTAAGACCGGAGAGAAATGAAACGATGTCGGAGCAGTGAATTCCCGATGTAACAGCGTGTCACGCCATGTTTGGATTTTTAGCTCCAAGGGTTCACTATCAATTCCTAGCCAATCCCATCTCCCTTCCTACACCCACGTCTACCACCACCTTGCCAGTCTACACCCACGTCTACCGCCACCTTTCCAGTCTACACCCACGTCTACCGCCACCTTTCCAGTCTACACCCACGTCTACCGCCACCTTTCCAGTCTACACCCACGTCTACCGCCACTTTTCCAGTCTACACCCACGTCTACCGCCACCTTTCCAGTCTACACCCACGTCCGGAAAATGTTAGTGAAAGGCATAAAAACGTTGTGATTTTAATAGCGTTGCTTTCCGTAAAATACTGTTAACGACTTGTTTGTAGCAGCATATAATTGCAGTCCTGTTACTGTGAAATGGGGGTATCTTGGGGCATGTTTTAGTGGAAGATATTTTTCTACAACAGTCTGTGTTATTTTTTATATCCCCCCCCCCCCCCGTAGGGGTGCCGGGGGTTTCAGTATAAATAGTATCCCCACTATATGGAATTTTAGTGCTTTAAATTCCTACTGTCGCTGTCTTTCTCCTTTGTTCTTTCTCATTCCTACTCTGTTCTATCAATCTACTATACTATACTTCGCTAGACCAGTCACTTACATTTTTTCTTGAAAACTCTTCCTGGACAAAGCTCCTCATTTGTGTGTGAGGTCTGTGGGATCAGCTTGGAAATATTAGACGCTTTCTGCCAGGTGGTCACTGGGGCTTCTTATGATGTTATTATTTGGCAATGTAGGCATTTTATACGTATGCGTTTTGTTGATATTTTATAATGATGTTTATATTCTATTTTGTTTTTGTAAATGGGGTTCGATAAATTACAGTATAGCCTCAGCGTCCCTTGCATGGGATGTCTTTATTGTAAAGTAACCGGCTGGTGTAGTGCCTTCAGTGTTACCACTAGGCTTGTTTCGGCAGATCTGTTATGCGGATCAGGGGCGAGTCCTCTTTCAGCGAAGTTGTGGTCTTGATTTTGTGGTTCCTCCGTTTTGGCCGGTGACCTGTGTAGAAGATTTCGCCCACTGGTACCATGCTGATATCACCCCTGTGAGTCGCCTCTTATGAAACATCTGGAAATGTTGGGTCTATTCTATTCAGTGCTAGAGTCCAACGGGCACAGGTCTTTCTAGTAACCTTTTTACAGGCATGTATGCACATGCAATACAAAACGAAAATGACACAAATAATCCACGAAAGAAAATAGAATTGTTAGTTTAGATGCAACAATCACGAAAGAAATAATCCACGAAAGAAAATAGAATTGTTAGTTTAGATGCAACAATCACGAAAGAACCAATGAAGTAATAAGAAGAAATAATAATTATGGTTGAAATCTACGATCACACATTCGATCTTAAAAGACAGGTTTAATCTTCTCCAAAGGTCAAGGACAGAGCAAAGGGCAGAAACTTCTCCTCCAAAATCTGATTGATGATGAAAACAAGGGAAAGCACTCCTGTCTGATATGGAGACTTAGACATTTTACGCCGCTGATATATAAAAGATCGTCGTTCGTGAAAGATGATACCAGCAACAGTTTACCACAAGATAATTTGTCTCACCTTATGAAGTTTGATTGACTGTCATGAACTGGCTAGTCTTAACTCTGCTTGTTGACTATTTAGCCATGTGTAGTCTTTGTAACAGTAGAGAAGTTAGACTATTACACAGCAGCAATTAAATTACACAGCATACCACACACCGCGAGCCCGACCCACATCGCAGTGACTCAGCACTTGAGCTTTGAATCGGACCGTTTTAACCAATCAGAAGCAGGCTCAGTGGGTAGAGCAGTTTGACTGTGTCAGAGCCTAACACAGTTTGAATCAGTCGTGTGTGAGACGAGGAAGAAGTAACATCTCCTTAGCTAGCAGAGAACTATCTTCACTCATAGACCTGTAAGCAGGACTTAGAATCTCAGAATTCTATTTAGTCAACACGGGCCTGAACTTGTCAAACAGGTAAATGAACACCCTTCAGTTTCATCGTGATATATTTATATTATTGTTGAAATTATGTTTGTGGAATTTGCTATGCATAAATGTGAATTGTTAATCCGAATTTGCCGTACCACGTGGAAGAGCCGAGCACGAGGCGAAACACGACCGGTTGCGCCGCCATGTTGTATCCCGTACGGAACCACTGTTGTTTAACTTATATGTATGTTTGCAGACCAGTGGCTGTACCACTGAATGTTTATAATACTATTAATTCTGTATGTGTATAGTTAGACACGATTTATATTTATGTATGTATAGGAATTTAGAGTGAGAGTCCAGTGGAACCCGGAAGTAGCAGAATGTTCGTCGCTTATGTATAGAGATGTGGAGCTATCACTGAGGGCTACTTGGCTTTCAGTGAGACGCTCTGCACAAACCGATTATTCAGGGTTGTGCAGAATTTCGTCTCTTATATTACAGACGAGCAGGCGAGCTATCCCGAGCTATCCCGAGCTATCCTGTGCACCCCACTCCACAGAAACGACTAGTTGGTTGAGGAGACTCTACCGCACAAGACGGAAAGAGCTGCCTTGAAAGACACCCTGTCAGACCCCACAGCGTGGCAAGGGAACCCAACTACACAACTACAAAGGTGTACCAGAGGCTACCTCACAGAAGGACTTCGACCGCACCATAAGAAAGTTAAGTGTAATCTCCGAAAGTGCACTTAAACTGATCATAACAGGACCACAGTAGTCCACCTCTTCAGAAACTGTAAAACGGACCACAGTAGTCCAAATCTACATGAAATACTATAGCAAGTGCCCGAGGAAGAAATAACAGCTGCCTAGACTATCAGCGATCGAACTATTAGCAGTGACTGAGACTTTTTAAGTTAGATTAGTACTTAGAGAATCTTGTATAGAGTAGAAGAAATAAATGTGTGATTTTAACTGTTATCAAGTGGCTGGACTACATATGATTCATAGCCGTGTGAAAGCTAGTGTGACAGTAATCTTTTACCATTTTTCTATCTATTTCTGTACCCCAACCTTAACACAGAACGAGCTAAACAAATAAATTTATTAAAGTAATTCATAGGGTGACTTACTAGCAGTTCCCACCGAATAAACGTGAGGGTCCATAATTCCATTGTGCAGAGCCCATAAACCCCACGTGACACTTTAATTGGCGAGCCTAGCCAGGATCTGTGTATAATAGGAATTGGGTATAACCGGATCTAAGTACAATAAAATTAGATAACAGAAGAAGTAGAATAACTTAGAATAGTGGTAACAAGGACTGATCAGTTGGGTGCACTATTCTTTAGTTAAAAACTTTTTTGCTTCAAATATTTTTGTGCCTGTATGTTGCATTGTTCTTTTGCAGGTTTGCTTAAATAACTGTTGTATGCCATTTGACTCTTGTTCTATTCTATTATCGATTACGAATTTGATTGTCTTTGCATTGTTTTTAGTGAATTGCAATATTGCTAGTGTTTTGGTATTCCACTTGATTCAGAGGTTGTTCATAGACACGTTTGGCAATGTCGGACCCAGTGGCCTTGAGATTGCGCTTCAAGGAACTAGGAGAAGCTTTACACTTAGCAGGGGCAGACCTAATTGCGTATATCAATGCAGAGGTAGAGAAACAGGAAGCTAAGGCAGAGAGAGCAGCAGAGAGAGAGGCGAAGAAACTCGAAGCAGAACAGAGAAAAGCAGAACTAGAAGCAGAGCAGAAGAAATTAGAAGCAGAGCAGAAGAAATTAGAATTAGAAGGAGAACAGAAGAAGGCAGCATTAGCAGCAGAGAGAGAAGCAGAAGTTAGGAAATGGGAGTATGAGCGGGCAGAAAAAGAAAAAGAGAGGGAAGAAAAGGAAAAAGAAAGACAGCATGAGTTAGAGCTGAGGAGATTGGGATCAGGAGCTTCAAGTTCTTCCTCAACCCCTTCCCACTCAGATCAGCTAGAGGTAGCACCCAACCCTGTACAAGGAATGTCATTTCCACTGGGAACATTCAATGAGAGAGAAGAAGGTCTAGATCTCTATCTGACTAGGTTTGAGCGTCTAGCAACAGAGTACAAACTAGATCCCACTCATTGGTCTTTCAAGCTTAGTCAAGGACTTAGAGGAAAGGCTTATGACATCTACAGTAAGCTACCGACTGACAGAGTGACTGACTATCACAAAGTAAAAGAGGCACTCCTAACGGGATTCGAACTAACAGGAGAATGCTACCGGCAAAAGTTCCGCACCAACCAGAGAGTGAAAGGAGAGAGCTATGCGCAGTTCGCGGATCGGTTGTCCACAACGTTGGATAAGTGGATTAGCCAGTCAGCCACGGCTAAGACGTATGATGGACTGACAGAACTGTTAGTATGGGAACAGCTACGGGAAACCATGACCCCCGAGCTGAGAACATTCTCAGTAGAGCAGGGCGCGGAAAGACTAGAAGATCTGGTCAAGGTCGCAGATAGGTACGTGGCCGCCCACGGAGAAGCCAAGAGCTTCAGGCGAGACCTAAAGCCTAACGGGAAAGAGGCACAGAAACGAAGCCCTAACCGGGAAGAGCGCACCGCGAATAAGCCGAATAACCCCAGACCTGGGCAAAATAAAGGACCCAACACGGAATTCGGGAAAAGAGGTCCCGCAGAACAGAGACGGTATTGTTCGTTCTGCAACAGAAACAATCACTCCACCGCAGAATGTTTCAAGTTGGCCGCACAACGTAGGGAAGAGCGCGAAAGCCGGCCAGCGCACAGAGTTCTAACTCAAAGTAGCGGTAACAAGCCACACACAATCGGAGATCACCCATCGGTGACAGACACGGTCAAGGTCAACGGAAAAGAAGCGAACTGTCTGTATGACACAGGTCTATCATACGACGCGATAGTTAGCGAATCTCTCGTATCGCGCGCGGACTTGACAGACAAGACAGTCGACTTACAAGGAGCAGACTTGACGAAACCGACGACTACTTGCCCAATAGCTTGGATAGAAGTAGAGAGTAGGTACGTCACAGGACGAATCCAAGCAGCTGTTTTACAGAAACCCCTGTATGATCTAGTGCTAGGTTGTAGGTATGTGTTCTTAGGCACGCCCCCTAAAACTGTAGAGATAGCTGCAGTGCAAACCAGGGCCCAAGCTAAAACCCAACCACCCAGCCCGAGTTCGCTCCGAATCCAGGACTCGAAGAGATCAAAACAGCACAGAAAGAAGACACCTCGATAGCGAAGTGCTTCCAGAAGCTACCCAAGGCGCACACACCCCCGCACAAGGGAGACTTCTACATGGAAGAGGGAGTTCTACATCGACAAGGAGATGGAGATCACACCCAACTAGTACTACCAGCCACCCTTCGAGCCCAAGTACTAGAATTAGGCCACAGCATGCCACTCAGCGGACACATGGGAATTGGAGCCACAGTGCAGAGAATCAGCGCACACTACTATTGGCCAGGAATCACGGAGGATGTCAAGCGCTACGTGAAGTCTTGCCACCAATGTCAACGATATTCCCCGCGACATCACACCGTACCAGTTACCTTAAGACCATCGGTAGTAGTCGGCGTGCCATTCCAGCAAGTCTCAGTAGACATAGTCGGACCACTGCCCATGACCAAGAAGCGGAACAGATTTCTACTCACACTCGTCGACGCATGTACGATGTGGTGCGAAGCAGTCCCGTTGCCAGCGATCGACACCAAGAAGATTGCAGATGCACTCATCGCCATCTTTACCAGAGTCGGATTCCCGGACAGCATTAGAACGGACAACGGATCTCAGTTCACCGGCCGCCTGATGCAAGACGTGTTCGAGTTGATACAAGTTCATCACATTCGTACACCACCATACCACCCAGCCAGCAACGGACAAGTAGAAAGACTGAATGGAACCCTTCTCACCATACTCAGGAAAGTCGCCGACGACAATCCAGAAGCGTGGGACACCTACGTGAATGCGGCACTGTTCGCATACCGAGAAACGCCCCATGCAGCCACAGGCTACACCCCGTCAACATTGCTATTCGGCAGACCTCTAGCAGGACCGCTAGAAGCCCTACGCAGAAGTTGGACGGAAGCCAAGATAGACGACACACCAAGAGGTGCCACCAAGTACGTCGCAGACCTGCAGGAAACCCTCAAAGCAACGTGGAAGAAGGCTGGTGAAGCACTGAAGAAGGCAAGAGCCCGTCAGGCGAAGTACTACAACCGCCACGCGAAGGACAGAGAACTGCAAGTCGGCGATCAAGTGCTACTCTTACTTCCAAGTGGAACCAACAAGCTGGACATCGCTTGGAGAGGACCGTACCGGGTGACTGCCAAGAAATCCAAGACAGTCTACCAAGTAGAGGTGAACGGGAGAGCCCGATACCACCACATCAATCTCCTCAAGAAGTACACGGACCGACCAGCGACCCCCAGCACTCACAACTTGTTAGCCATCGCCATCGCGGAAGAAGGAGAAAGCATGGAGACCAATGCAGTAGAGTATCCCCTGCACTCCAAAGAAACCTACAAAGACGTGATACTCAACGGAGACCTAGCCGCTAAACAGCAACAGCAAGTACTACAGGTCATTCGACAACATCAGACTGTGCTCACAGACCGACCAGGGAGGACAGACCTCGTCGAAGTAACCTTAACGGTGACCGACCCAACACCCGTCCGCCAGAAGCTCTACCGATGCCACTGTCGCAGCAGCGAGCCATCAAGGAAGAGATAGACACCTTACTGGCAGCCGGAATCATCTCAGAGTCTACTTCACCCTACAGCGCAGGCACGGTATTGTTGCGAAAACCCAACGGAGAGCATCGACTGTGCATCGACTTCAGACTCCTGAATGCGGTAACGCAGTTCCAGCCAGAGCCACTCCCGGACCAGACAGACCTATTTGCCAAGCTACAGCGAGCGAAGTACTTCTCACGCATCGACCTCAGCAAAGGATACTACCAGATACCAGTACAACCACAAGTCCGAAAGTACCTAGCGTTTAGCACTATGGAAGGACACTTCGAGTTCAACGTACTTCCATTCGGACTCCACAACGCACCCAGCATCTTCAGCGCCATGATGCGAAAACTCCTGGCACCCCTGAGCAGCGAGCACCTACATTCGTTTATGGACGACATCCTCATCGCAACACCTACGTGGGAGGAACATGTCACGCTCCTACAGCAACTACTCGCCCGCCTCAGAGACACGGGATTGACGGCAAGACCCACCAAATGTCAGATTGGATTCACAGAACTAGAATTTCTGGGACACACCATCAGTCAAGGAAGCCTGCGACCGGTAGAAAAGACAGTGAAACGCCTACTCGACGCTCCTAGGCCCAAGACCAAGAAGGAAGTGCAGTCGTTTCTAGGACTCTGCGGCTTCTACCAGAAGTTCATCCCCAACTACAACAGCATCGCCGTACCACTGACAAATGGAACCCGGAAAATCGCCCCGGACAAAGTAGTTTGGACAGCGGAATGTGAGACAGCATTCCAAACACTCAAGGACAGAATGACATCGGCGCCAGTACTCCACCTACCCGATTTGACTCAGCCATTCGTTCTTCGCACCGACGCAAGCGACTTAGGCCTCGGAGCAGTACTGCTACAGCGCGACCCCAAGAATGCAGAGACGCTATTCCCTGTCGCCTACGCCAGCAGAAAATTGAGACCCGCCGAGACCCACTACGCCACGTCGGAGAAAGAATGTCTTGGACTAGTCTGGGCCATACAGAAATTTCAACTCTACCTGTATGGGACCCACTTCACAGTTCAGGTGGACCACCAACCACTATCGTTCCTGGCAGCCTCCAAGTCTTTGAACTCTCGCCTGATGAGATGGGCACTCACCCTTCAGGCATACTCATTCCAAATCGAGTACATCCCCGGCAAAGAGAACCACGGAGCCGACTACCTCAGTCGCCATCTCGTGGAGGACACAGCAGCTGTCGCCCACCCAACACAACTAAGGGCCACAGCACCAGAATTCGTCCCCGCCCAGTAATACCCTGTCACTAGTGTCCATAGCTACCTGGCACAGCATTGCAGCTCAGGTAGAGCAACTTAACTAGTGTGTAAATAGGACCCGAGGATAGTGCAGTGTTAAACTAGGCTCTGTAGTAGAAAAAGGTCGAATCCAGTAGTCATCGCCTTTTTTCAGTTGAGGGAGCCTGTCATGAACTGGCTAGTCTTAACTCTGCTTGTTGACTATTTAGCCATGTGTAGTCTTTGTAACAGTAGAGAAGTTAGACTATTACACAGCAGCAATTAAATTACATAGCATACCACACACCGCGAGCCCGACCCACATCGCAGTGACTCAGCACTTGAGCTTTGAATCGGACCGTTTTAACCAATCAGAAGCAGGCTCAGTGGGTAGAGCAGTTTGACTGTGTCAGAGCCTAACACAGTTTGAATCAGTCGTGTGTGAGACGAGGAAGAAGTAACATCTCCTTAGCTAGCAGAGAACTATCTTCACTCATAGACCAGGAAGCAGGACTTAGAATCTCAGAATTCTATTTAGTCAACACGGGCCTGAACTTGTCAAACAGGTAAATGAACACCCTTCAGTTTCATCGTGATATATTTATATTATTGTTGAAATTATGTTTGTGGAATTTGCTATGCATAAATGTGAATTGTTAATCCGAATTTGCCGTACCACGTGGGAAGAGCCGAGCACGAGGCGAAACACGACCGGTTGCGCCGCTATGTTGTATCCCGTACGGAACCACTGTTGTTTAACTTATATGTATGTTTGCAGACCAGTGGCTGTACCACTGAATGTTTATAATACTATTAATTCTGTATGTGTATAGTTAGACACGATTTATATTTATGTATGTATAGGAATTTAGAGTGAGAGTCCAGTGGAACCCGGAAGTAGCAGAATGTTCGTCGCTTATGTATAGAGATGTGGAGCTATCACTGAGGGCTACTTGGCTTTCAGTGAGACGCTCTGCACAAACCGATTATTCAGGGTTGTGCAGAATTTCGTCTCTTATATTACAGACGAGCAGGCGAGCTATCCCGAGCTATCCTGTGCACCCCACTCCACAGAAACGACTAGTTGGTTGAGGAGACTCTACCGCACAAGACGGAAAGAGCTGCCTTGAAAGACACCCTGTCAGACCCCACAGCGTGGCAAGGGAACCCAACTACACAACTACCAAAGGTGTACCAGAGGCTACCTCACAGAAGGACTTCGACTGCACCATAAGAAAGTTAAGTGTAATCTCCGAAAGTGCACTTAAACTGATCATAACAGGACCACAGTAGTCCACCTCTTCAGAAACTGTAAAACGGACCACAGTAGTCCAAATCTACATGAAATACTATAGCAAGTGCCCGAGGAAGAAATAACAGCTGCCTAGACTATCAGCGATCGAACTATTAGCAGTGACTGAGACTTTTTAAGTTAGATTAGTACTTAGAGAATCTTGTATAGAGTAGAAGAAATAAATGTGTGATTTTAACTGTTATCAAGTGGCTGGACTACATATGATTCATAGCCGTGTGAAAGCTAGTGTGACAGTAATCTTTTACCATTTTTCTATCTATTTCTGTACCCCAACCTTAACACAGAACGAGCTAAACAAATAAATTTATTAAAGTAATTCATAGGGTGACTTACTAGCAGTTCCCACCGAATAAAAGTGAGGGTCCATAATTCCATTGTGCAGAGCCCATAAACCCCACGTGACATTGACCACATTTTTTAATTGACTTCAGATAAAGTCATGCTGATCTTTCAAGTGGCTTTAGTACTGTGGCAATGGGAAGTTTGTTGTCAAAACACTAAGACGCCAATAGTTAATGCCCCATGGGGTGCCGGAGTTTTTTGTATAAATAATATCCCCATTTTGTGGAAATGTGGTGCTTTAAATTACCATTGTATCTGTCTTTCTCGTTTGTTCTTTCTCGTTCTTAATCTATCAATTTTATACTTCTTCGCTAGGCCAGTCATGTACTATATTCTTCGCCAGACTATTCACCTATCTTTTTTCTTTATAACTCTCCCAAAACTCCTCATTTGTGTATGGGGTCTATTGGGTCAGCTTGGGGTTATATTGGACGCTTTCTATCAAATGGTCACTAGGGTTGTATATGGTATTACTATTTACAAATGTAGGCATTTTCTAGGTGTGTGCTGTGTTAATATTTTATAATGATGTTTAGATTCTATTTTGTTTTTGCAAACGGGGGTTCGATAAATTAGAGTACAGCCTGAGCACCCCTTGCATGTGATGCCTTTATTGTACAGTGACCGGCTGGTGGAGTACCTTCAGTGTTTCCATTAGAGTTGTTTCAGCAGATCTATTATACGGATCAGGGAATCATCTTTCAACTAAGTGGTGGTCCAGATTCAGCTCTTTGAAGTCCGCTGGACCCAATAAACAATGACTAACTAACTAACTAACTAACTAACCAATATATAAATAGGGTCTCGCGACAACGCTTCACGAAATATTCTCATTAAATATTTGTCCCAAAAAAACCTGTCTGAACTGTTTCTCTTAAAGAATAGTATTAAGGTATTTTCAGCGCCCTGTGGGTTCGGGCACGGAATAGAATAGACCCAACGTTTCCCGGCGTGTCGTAAGAGGCGACTAACAAGGGTGATGTCAGCACGACATCACTGGGCGAAAGTCTTCTACACAGAAGTCAACGGCCAGGGCGGAGGAACCTCACGTAACTACAAGTTCAACGACCACGTGCTCGGCGCCAAGGCGAGCCACACTGTATTCGTGGATTTCGGCTGGCCAACAGCCTGGAGAGGATTGGGCCCTGCCAGGTCTTTGTTGCCAAGATATGATGTAAAGATCCACTCGCTCCATACCATATCGCCGCCCGGGTCACCAGGACCGCGCCTTCCGTTGGCCACCAGGACGGAGGTGATAAGTGTGTTACTAATGGACAACTTAGCAAGATCCGCCCGAGAGACAACGTCGTCATAGGAACCTAGAATGTCAGGACCCTAACTGTGGAGGGAAAATTAAAAGAACTGGACCACGAGCTGGACACTATCGATGGAACATTTTAGGTATGTCTATGTGAAAAGCTAGGATAGGTGTTTGGAGTGGTCGTATCTGAGGAGGTTGCTTTAAGTAGACTCACATCCAGTCTGCTGGACGCGATTCGTGAACTTTCACCTTTTCGTACTAGCATAAACTCAAAGAAAGTAGTTCAGAATCACTTTCACATCAAACCTCCTTCGCTACCGGAAGATCCCTATTGGTGGGTATTGTTGGTGGCGGGGAGTTTGTTGTGGTGGTGAGGATGGGGGTGGGGGAGGATGGGGGTGGGGGGGAGGGTATTGTGCGGTAATGGAGGCAGAGATGGAAAGGGAGCGAACGACGAGTGCTAACACACTCTATCTTGTGTGCAGACGCTTTAGTTTTGAGGGGAGGGGGAGGGTAGTGGGGGAGAGAATAGCGATTTATTAAGCCATCAAATGGTTAGAAAGCTGCCACATGCTAATTAACCGTGCCGTTCGGAGTTGCTGAAGCACGAGCTGCGCGTAAAAATTGTGCATTCATCTGCATGAACATCCAGCACGTCTTTATACAGAGTATTCGAGACAATTCGGTAATGCTTTGGAGGGGGGACAGAGAGTGGAAGAAGAGAGAGGGAGAGAGAGAGAGAGGGTTGCTACAGAAAAACGTTGGGCATGCTTTTTTTTACGCATGAAGCGAAAGCACGGCAGCCCCTGTGCAACATCACACAGGGAATAGGAAGCTGATTTATGTGTTTTATGTATCCAACGTCATTGTCAAAGAAACTTCAGATCAATGCAAATTATACAAATCTTTGTTGAATTCCCAGATCAGTTTTCTCAATGTCTAACGGAATATTAATAAATTCAATGAAAACCAACTATTGTAAACATGTGAAGTGCATAACTTACGACGAACCCTTAACTCTAAATCACGTATTATTTGATTGCATTCATATTCATCCCCTTTTGGCCCCTAAAGTAAACACTATAGTTTAATTGAAAAACACTAACAATGATTTAAGCGTGGGATTGGCTTTGATTGATTCTCCAGTTGCTCGTTTTATTTAAATAACATTGTTATTTCGGTTTTAGTGTGGTTATAAATTATGTTTGTGTGTGTGTGTGAGTGGGTGAGTCAAAAACAATATGTGTTAGGGTAAGGGTTATGGTTAGGGTTAACTTTAACGTTAGTGATAGAAAACTTTGAAGGACTGAAAACTGAGGACAAAATGTCACAAAATGTCAATACAACGTATGAGGCTTTTTAAAAATCATTACAACGGGGCATTTAAATGGACTGTGTGTGTGTGCGTGGGTGTGTGTATGTGTGTGTCATGGAAAGAGAGAGAGAGAGTGTGCGCGTGTGTGTGTGCGTGCATGTGCGTGTGTGTGTGTGTGAGCGAAAAGGAGACTGAGTGAGTGATAACATTTTAAACGTAGCATGACAATGACCTGAAAACTGTACTTTATAATACGTAATTATAATATTATTTGTTCTGAACAAATTAACCGCAGTAATTTCATACTGCTCTTACAGGTGTTGTCACACAAGGGCACAGCTAACCTCTCCTAACATCTACTTAATGACTTGCTTTAAAGACTTGAGTAGATTTTAGAACAGTATTTGACTGCTTATGGTATTGAGCGTATTGTGTAAACCGTATTGTGAGTTGACATTCCTGTCTACTTTATCTAGTGTTTGTTGATCATTTTAATTGTTCATGTCAATTCCCATTTAACTTAATATATAATTATAGTGTATTGTAACTAGTCAAAGGCAATTTGGAAAGACAGGACCGTCAGTCTACATTCCAAGGTAAGCCTGCTGCGCTCCCTTGTCATCTCCATCTTCCTATACGCTTGCGAAACATGGAACCTCACAGCAGATCTACAACGAAGAATACAAAGCATGGAGATGAGGTGCTACAGAAGACTTCTGGGCATTTCCTATACCCAGCACATCACCAACGACGAAGTCCGACAGACCATCACACAAGCCATTGGACAACACGATGACCTGCTCACAGTGGTGAAGAAACGGAAACTCCGATGGTATGGCCACATCACCAGATCATCAGGTCTTGCAAAGATCATCCTGCAAGGCACAGTGCAAGGAGGTAGAAGAAGAGCGAGACCGAAAAAGAGGTGGGAGGACAACATTCGAGAATGGACTGGCTTGACACTGAGCGAAACAATCAGGGTAGCTGAGGACAGGGAAAGATGGAGTATGCTTGTTAAACGATCATCTGTGGTGCCCCTACGACCTCCGAGTTACGGGATAGGATAGGATGGGGGGGATAACTAGTACGGTTCCCTCGCACGCATCTTCCCTCTCTCCCAACTACTTACTTTTTTCTTTTTTCCCTTTTAAGAAAATTAAATTCTTCTGCAAAATCTCTTATCCCAAACCCTGCCGACCTTCCTCCATTGAGTTACCTCTGTATATAAGAAATGTCGCTTACAACGTGGCCTTCCAAAGATGGTAACTAAGACTAACCTGGTACAGCCATTACAGAATCAGCAATCTTACTGCATATCCAGGATTCAGAAAAGCAAAATATATGAAATGGTTGTTGAAAATTGATGCTATTTCATGCGTTAGTTATTGCGTGTCATTCATTAAGATGGCAATTTCGAAAACCATTTTTGGAAGGCCATGTTGTAAGCGACATTTCTTATATATACGTCATAGAACAAAAAATAAAGAAACTGGTTTAATTAATATAATTTAGTGAATCACTTAATCTCAAGTGTCTGTATCACCTTGAGCAACATCATTTTGAGTCTATTTGGTTTAAAATAAATATAAAACATTCAGCTCCAATAATCGTCGGATTCTTATACTGATATCCTGATGCACATGTAGACTGGATTAATAACTTCATTTCTATGATCGATGCTCTATTATTAGATTCTAAAGATTTCTTAGTTTTAGAGATTTTAATATTGACTTGTTTAAACCTAATTAACACTGGATTGATACTAATAAACTTTGCAACATTGAACAACTAGTATCAGGACCAACCAGAGTAACTGCGACTTCTTAGCTTAGGCTATTAATTGATCACATATATACAACTAACAAGACGCATGTTGTAGAAGTTTGTGTTCCAAGATTTGCTTGCAGTGAGCATTATCCTGTTTGTTTAACCTGGATAAAGAAAGGAGCTGAAATACCAAAACCAGGACATAAAAGAATTACATACAGATCTTTTTTTCCAAATTTAATGAAGATGATTTTCTCTTTGACCTCACAACAGCGCTCTCTCAAATGTTTATAATTATATTGACTCTGATGACACATTTTCGTACTGGAACGGCACATTTATAAATATATACAATATGCATGCTCCTATATATACCAACAGAGTTAAGTACTATTCTAAACGGCATGATTAGACGCAGAACTGCAAAAACAGCCATTAATTTTAGACTGTTTAAAGAAACGTAGTAAAGAAGATGAATAAAAAAAAACAGAGAAATGCAGTAACATCACTGAAGAGAAATTTGAAAAGCAATTAATCACTTCACAAACAAATCAAATATATCAAGGGTAATTAAAGATATTTCTCTGATACTCTGAATTTGCATTTTGTTAAAACGTCTGATAGGATTATTACTATTGACAAATCGAAAGAAAACAATCTAGAGAAATTAGCAAACTTTTGTCATTCTAAGAATATTAAAAACAAGCTAGACATTCCTTATTTGTCTACAGAATTTGTACATAAAGCACTAAGAAACCTCAAGCAAACAAATTTAAGCGGAGTTGTTGCATTGGATAGTAAAATATTAAAATTGTCTGCGTCATTTATTACTGACACTGTAACGTGTATATATATATACAACTTATGCATAGACAATTTCAGTTTTCCTATAATGTTAAAAAAGCTAAAGTTATATCCCTTTTCAAGAATGGTGACAGCACTGACCCATCGAACTATATACCCCTTTCGATTCTTTTTACTCTCTAAACCTATTGAAAAACATATAAATAATAATATTCTTAATCATTTCACTGCAAACAGCCTCTTACATGAAAATCAATCTGGTTTCAGAGCTAAACATTCTTGTCTCACAGCTCTACATCCGTGATGGAACAATGGCTTAGTAATAAGAAGTAGGGAAAAATTTCTGCAACATTATTTGTTGACTTCGCAAAAGCTTTCGATGTAATAGACCATGACTTTCTTTTACGTAAACTACAGTTATATGGCATTCATTCTAAATCACTTGAATTTTTACAATCGTTTATTTCTGACAGAGATCAACGTGTTTATGTAAATAATCAAAAGTCATCAGTTGAAATTGTTTCAGCTGGAATACCGCAAGGCTCTAGTTTACGACCTTTGTTATTTTCTATCTACATAACTGATATCCCCCTTCCTATCTCTACTTATTGTAAACTCTTCGCTGATGACACTACATTACACTCAAAATACGATGACAGGCTCAAAGTGGTGAAGAAACACAAACTCCGATGGTATGGCCACGTCAGCAGAGCATCAGGCCTTGAAAAGACCATCCTGCAAGGCACGGTGCTAGGAGACAGAAGAAGAGGGAGAGAGAAATAGAGGTGGGAGGACAACGTTCGAGAATGGACTGGCTTGACACTGAGCGAAGCCATGAGGGTTGCTGAGGACAGAGAAAGATGGAGTACGCTGGTTAAACGATCATCTGTGGTGCCCCAACGACCTTCGAGTTACGGGGTAAAATAGGACCTTGTTTATTTGTTATTATTCGATGATGTTATGACATTAATTTGATGTAGTTAATAGTTGTTATAAGCACCAAGGACAGGATGCAAAATAGCGACCCAGCGCTCACTTTTTTACCCTTGCAAAAAAAACTTGTTATTTATCTTATCTCTCACTCTTTATTTTTGTCATAGTCCGGAAAGTTGGGAGGAAGAGAGGCGGGAGAAGAGAGAGTGGAGGGGGGGGGGGGCAAAAAGATAAGTTTGACCCCCAATTCTAGTTACAGGAGGAGGAGGTGGTGGCGGCTGCCCCACCTGCCCTCCGCCACCCCCCGATTCCGACGCCACTATGATGATGAGGAGGACGATGGTGATGCGGATGATGATGAGGAGGAGGAGGATGGGGATGATGATGAGGAGGAGGAGGAGGATGAAGTGGATGTTGATGAGGAGGAGGAGGAGAATGAGGGGGGAGGAGGAGGAGGAGGATGGTGATGATGAGGATTATTATTATTATTATTATTATTATTATTATTATTATTATTATTACTATCATTATCATCATCATCATCATGATCACCATCATTATCATTATTGTTATTATTATTATTATTATTATTATTATTATTATTATTAAAGAGACCGCATAGTCCTAAGTTTCAAGCGCCTGTGTTGGCCACCTCTTTACCTCCTCAGTGTGAGGGTGGATATGAAAGAGGGAATGGAAAGTGGTGGAGGGGTGAGGGGTAAGTGGAGTGTAAGTGGGGGTGAGGGTAAGTTGAGGTTCATGGGTGGGAGGTAGAGAGGGAGTGTTGCTCAACAGCACAAAGCGAGACAATGCTACAGTTTCTCCCCCTGTAAAGGCTTCCCTGTCGAGACGGATTACTATAAAATGAGCAACATCCTGAAAAAAGATCCAACATTCTTAGGCATTGTGTTGGTTATTTACGGTGTAAACTACCCGCACTTTCTGTGCATTGCAAAACGCCTGGCAGGAGCACAAGACCGCCGACCATGTCAACAGCCTAGGCCACGTCACTCGCGAACCCTCAAGGGCCTCTTCTTGCCATTGACCGACGACCATGTCAACAACCTAGGCCACGTCACTCGCGAACCCTCAAGGGCCTCTTCTTGCCATTGACCGACGACCATGTCAACAGCCTAGGCCACGTCACTCGCGAACCCTCAAGGGCCTCTTCTTGCCATTGACCGACGACCATGTCAACAGCCTAGCTCACGTCACTTGCGCACCCTGAAGAGCCTCTCCTTGCCATTCTGAAGCTGAGTAAGCTGGTTGTGGGCTGGTCGCGGCACGTCTCCCTCGCAAAAAAAGAACAAAGAAAATTAATCGGTACGGAACAGAAGAAGGAGGCGGGCGGGCGCAGATGACAAGAGAGAAAGAGCTGCAGGACAGTTGATGTTCAAAAGATGGACGGCGCTGGACATGTCACGCTACTTGACAACCTCCCGTGCCCTCCCCTACGACCCGATTGACTGCGGGATTAGATAGATATAATATTTTCTTATTCCCACTCGCATTATAAGTGAAGTTTTTATTTTCTCCTTCGGTTAGATACTTGCACTTGCACCCATTCAGATACCAAATGTAAAATAAATCTATCTATATTTCTATTGTGATGATATCCTGGAGAATATACGATAATCTTACAAGGGGATTAAGATCTGTAGATAGATGAGGCGTTTAGCTATCTCTATCAGTCGTTCTTTACCAAGATTCCCAAGCGATGTGAGAGACTAAATCACGGTGCTTGGGTCAGATAAAATTTATATTTGTTCTCTGGTTTCAAGGTATCAATAGCTCACTTTAAAAAATGATTTTTGCTAGTCAAACCACAATTGGTCTCAAGGGAAGAAGAGCTAAGGAACACACAACAATACAAATAGAATGACACCAGTCGTATTTATGTGATTTCAACTTTTATATCTTCAACACAAATTCTAACATGACTTTAGTTAAATGTAATTAATAATTTTTAAACATCTAATGTGCTTGGGAAGTTCTTTAGCAAGACTTCTTCATCATGTGCTACGTAGTTCTATGTGTTTGATGGTCTAATAGTGTTCCGAGAAGTTTTTCACATCAGTTGCAGTTGGAAGGAGAATTAGCTCTCGGTTTCTGTGAGTGCTTCAGTCTGGTGGTCACTCTGAGAGAGTCTGGTCACTCTCAGGATGATCGGGCGAGTCTGGTAGCTTACTGGGACGGACGTGGTGAGGTAGGTTCTAGTTGATCTCTTTCTTTCAACGGGAGCAAGCGTTCACGCGTTGACTCCCAGAACCGTCCAAGAGCTGAGCTGGAAAATCCAGAACTCTGGCTACAACATTCTATTCAGATATATTGGTATGTTGTGCCCTCTGCAAGGAGTCTACAGCATCAGACACCTGCCGAGTTTCCCATAAGAACAGTACACTATCTGAATCTTACAGTTAAGCTATGTCGAGAAACATCCATAACATGTCAGAAACAATAATCGCGGTTTCTGTAAATACCTATAACATGAACATAATTTTACATGGCAATCAATATACAAGTATTAGAAAACTACTAGTGTTAACTTACTTCTAGTCTTTGGGAACCGTGAAACTGTCCTACGCTTCATGTGTGACTGCGCGTTTATTTCGGGGTATACGGAGTATATAGCTGAAATCTACGTCATCTCCGACCAATTATCTGGTTCTCGCGAATGCGTGAATCTTTTCTCGGACGTCTTTGTTCTCTTGTTTTGCCTCTGGGACACTATCTGCTACGTCTCAAGTTCGAGTGTCAAGAGAGGGATGTAGGGTAGATTTAAGAGTGATATGATTCGCGTGGCTACTTAGCGGTCCAGGGACACCGGTCAGATGGCTAAGTGGGATAAGTTACATTCTTTATAGCGAGTTCTGCATGGTATTATCGGGAGTGAACCTCTCAAGGATGTTAATTTAATAACTGCGATCATTCCCTTCGAGAGCTGGTACATTAAAATCAGGCTTTGTTCAATACTTACTGTTTATCTCTAAGCTAAGTTACAACATCTTTGTCGTCAACATTTCTGATATTACATCTATCTATCTATCTATCTATCTATCTATCTATCTATCTATCTATCTATCTATCTATCTATCTATCTATCTATCTATCTATCTATCTATCTATCTATCTATCTATCTATCTATCTATCTATCTATCTATCTATCTATCTATCTATCTATCTATCTATCTATCTATCTATCTATCTATCTATCTATCTATCTATCTATCTATCTATCTATCTATCTATCTATCTATCTATCTATCTATCTATCTATCTATCTATCTATCTATCTATCTATCTATCTATCTATCTATCTATCTATCTATCTATCTATCTATCTATCTATCTATCTATCTATCTATCTATCTATCTATCTATCTATCTATCTATTTATCTATCTATCTATCTGTAGCCGAGCCTAGTATTTGACTTCCGACTCATCAAAAGGCAGTCTCAAGGGAGGCAACCTCTCCCAAGCGTGATCAGTCGCCTCCCATACCGCCACATATTCCACAGCTCAAATGGAACCATGTCCCCATGGTTTTCAGGTCCGAAACAGGCATGTCTGAAGCCGACACTGATTACTCTCAGGCAGTAGTCTACATTCACTGACTTAATAATGAATTTGTGTATCTCTCTCTCTCTCTCTCTCTCTCTCTCTCTCTCTCTCTCTCTCTCTCTCTCTCTCTCTCTTTTCTTTCTCTCTCATTCTTTCTCTCACTTTCTCTCGCTCTCTCTCTCCTCTCTCTCTCTCTCTCTCCCTCTCCCTCGCTATCTATCTATCTATCTATCTATCTATCTATCTATCTATCTATCTATCTATCTATCTATCTATCTATCTATCTATCTATCTATCTATCTATCTATCTATCTATCTATCTATCTATCTATCTATCTATCTATCTATCTATCTATCTATCTATCTATCTATCTATCTATCTATCTCGATGGGGGTTCGTTGGGGTGCCGGGGTTTTCAGTATAAATAGTATCCCCACTTTCTGGAAATTTAGTGCTTTAAATTCCCACTTTCGCTGTCTTTCTCATTTGCTCTTTCTCATTCCTGCTCTGTTCTATCAATCTGCTATACTATCTTCTTCTTCGCTAGACCAGTCACCTACCTTTTTTCTTGAAAACTCTTCCGGGACAAGACTGCTTATTTGTGTATGAGGTCTGTTGGATCAGCTTGGAAATATTGGACGCTTTCTGCCAGGTGGTCACTAGGGCTTCCTAGGATGTTATTAATTAGCAATGTAGGCATTTTATATGTATGTGTTTTGTTGATAATTTATAATGATGTTTGTATTCTATTTTGTTTTTGTAAACGGGGGTTCGATAAATTAGAGTACAGCCTCAGCGTCCCCTGCGTGGGATGTCTTTATTGTAAAGTGACTGGCTGGTGGAGAGCTTTCAGTTTTACCACTAGTGTTGTTTCAGCAGATCTTTTATGCGGATCAGGGGTTGTCCGGTCCTGATTTGGCTCGGAAGAGTCCGCTGGACCAAAAGCAATAATCATGTAATGTAATGTAATTATGGGGGTTTGCCAGCTACCGTGGTACTATGGAGGATCCGCTTTTAGGCACGCACCTGGTGTGATGCCCTGTGGCCACACTAACCGCCTGTTTCCATCTGTTCCACCCTCAGTTGAGTTGTATCCACCACCGGTTATGAGGTTAAAGGTCGTTCCTTTCCTATTCTTTAACGATTGTAATTGTGTGGAGTTGTCTTGCAGGGTTCTTTTCACGGCGCTTTGCCGCCCAAAAGGCGCGAACTTGCTGCTCCATGCGCACTGTGTGACGCCTTTTGACAATCGATCGGTCCTGAGCGACGGAGGGGAGGTGTGGGAATATCACATAGCGCTTGCCGGATGTCTAGGGCATGAGCGTAAGGATCTTTCAAGTCCGTACCATGGGAGGTTAATTACGTGCACAGACTAGAATTCGGTACGCGGTTTATTAGTCATTTCATCAGTGCGGCCTATGCCCACCCCCGTGGCAGTATGTTTGCTCTGGTGGTTCAGTGTTGATTTAGGTCATATCTCCTATCCCCTTATATGTTTATCCCCGGCTGCCGAATCGCCAATGGAGGATGCGGACGTTAAACTTCAATGTTGATTCATTCATCGCGGCCTCGACGTACGTCTTCGTCAAACCGTTCGATCGGCGTGGAAGAGAACTTCACCCTTTACTTCTGCAAGAGTGCAGTCGAGCACACGTCACCGTTGAAGAAGACTAGTCATGTCCAGTCTTCGCTGCATGTCGCTGATAAATGTGTTTTGGACCTAACGTAATAAACGCGAGAAAGCCAAGTGCCCCTCCGGATCTCCATATGCTGAAACGAATCAACACGCTTGGGCGACTGTCTTTCAGCCGCGCGCGACTGCCCTGGCCATATTTTATCCTTATTTGGGGATCATTTCAACAGCTAATGAAGCAAAGAAGAACGGAGACGGGCTGTGGAGTCAGAGGGGGTGAGAGTGAGGGTAATACAAGACTTTGTTCTTCTTGTCTTCATTTGCTTTTCTTCTTATTTAGTTCTTCTTCTGCTTCGCAAATTCTTTCCGTTTCGCTTGGTGTTCGTATACCAGATTGACCTGGAAATACTTTGAAATAGACGGGAAGTATCGGGACGAGCCGAATGGCCACCTCTACCTTGTCCATCACGGGATTAGAACCTAGGTCATAGATGTGCCAAGCGCACGCTCTACAGCAGAGCTGCAGTGGAGGGTCGCCATCTTCTTCCGTCCTCCGCGTAGAGGTCCCCTTGCCCGCTCTCTCTCACACCATGGAGCTCGCTACATTAGTGTGACACTTGCACGGGACTATTAACGCCGCTCATTTGAGCTCGCTTTGACCCTTGCGTGCAAACCTTTGCCTAGCGCGATAAGATAATTCCTATTTTAATTTGCGCGGTGCAGAAAGTGTGTCCGCTGTGACCAATCAGAGTGCTCGGATACA
The DNA here is from genome assembly GCA_036898135.1 of Oncomelania hupensis. Lineage (NCBI taxonomy): Eukaryota > Metazoa > Mollusca > Gastropoda > Littorinimorpha > Pomatiopsidae > Oncomelania > Oncomelania hupensis. The sequence continues at coordinate 2,826,440 of CM072519.1, read as the reverse complement.
CAGCGTCCCCATGAGCCAGCCAATGAGAAACAATGCCAGTTTCATTTCCTGATTCAGTAGGCCCTGTTGCTGTAAGTATTTGTGAATTAGTGACAAGAACAACGGCACCAGCAGCTGCAGCTAGCTCGCGTTTTCTATCGAAAATAACGGAAGCCAAGTTGTTACTAATGCAGTCAAAGTCACATTGCTACCTCGGCCTGCAACAAAACATGTTCACGTCTGAAAATGCCTTTACGACCAGCGACTTTAACTTAACTTTGGAACTTTGTCCTTTTATTTCACATAACATGATTTAAATATATACAAAAATGACAAGAGGCTCATAGCCCTGGGGGCTGTATAGCCAAATAAAGAGGGGTTTGAGGGGGATGGGGATGGGATACACATAGCATTCGTACCATGAACGGCATTGTATAACACTATACTACAGCTACATTTACAATATATTCAGCAACTGGACTGACAAACACTAACGAATTTACAATCACAAAAATAAATGTCGTAAGAAAATAACTACACAGAACGATACCAATTCAACATCATACCAATACAACACAATAAGACAAATAACACGTAAATAAGACAAAATGTAAAGTAAAGAGCCAGCACATTGCACTTTTAAATTTGAAAAAATAACTCTGGTTATAACCAAGAAGAAATGGTAAATATCCAGGAAGAAAGCAATCTTGAGACAAATTCTATTTCAGTGTAATGATCATGATGAAATGCTAGTTCTATTTAAACAAAGAAAAGATAATTCCAGTAGGACGACTCAGTTTTAATAACCTAGTTTTAGATTTTGAATTCATCAGTTGATGCATTTTATAGACATTTGGATAATTTCTGTAATATTGAGGTATAAGAGAGGATCTGCTGTCAATAAGTAAACGATTAGTACATACAAACATAATAATGGAATTCATCACCTATTTCACCTAGATCACACAAAGTGCACAATCTCTCTTCTCTAGCAATGTTCAGATATTTTTAAGACTGAATAGTTAACTTGTGACAACTTAGTCTAAATTTCAATAAAATTCTCCATAGGAGAGGTGACAAAAGAACAAGATAATTTTCAAAACCAAAATTATTTGTAAAAATTATGTACATAATGCAAGCGTTATTATCATAAATTTGTTGGTGCCAGTTTTGCAAGAACTGATCCCTTGAGCGCTGCTTAACTAAGTTATTAAAACAGTTCAAAGACAAATTACAACCATGTGACAGGGAGTGGTGGGATTCGACGTAAGCCTCGACCCATCTCAGCTACGCTGTATGAGACGCGAGGTGATCTCTGTGAACAGCCGACGTCTTGAAGTGGCGTTGCCTGATCAGAGATGCAAGAGCTCTCGGAATTACTGCCTGTTAGCGATGCTGGGTGAAAAGAGCTGTCATCAGCAACTATTGCACACGCCCCTCTGGGCATAACAGAGTTAATAGAGATGTGCACGCAGATGACGATCCGCACGGGTTAAGAGTTGAAAATGAGGCTGAAAGATGGCAGAACGCACGCACGCATACACACACGCACACACATATTGCATACTTATGTGTACACATACACATATTAATACACATACACACGCTAAAATGTACTGTTGTATGGGTAAGTTAAAATTATTATAGTTTGAAGGTTCAAATGGTCTTGATTTGGCTCGGAAGAGTCCGCTGGACATAAAGCAATAAAAATGTAATGTAATGTAATTGAAGGTTCGAGATGGTTAATTTCAAAACTGATTCAGGGAAGTTACCAAACATAACAAAATGTATTTACAGCAACAACCTAAATATAAACTGTTTATACAATATTCAACTTTTTAGAAGGGAAAACAGTTTTTTTCTTTTTAAACGGAAGCCAGCCGTGCACACACAAAGTGGTGTGGGTGTGTAGTGTGAGTGTGTGTTTTTTTGTTGTTGTTGTTGTTTTTTTTTTAACCCTGATAATGTCTTGAAATTCTTTGAAATAGTCGGAATTAGAACGAGCGAAATGTCGCACGCCATATTTCAAAAACCACTGAACGGAATTTCACTAAACCTGTTGTCTTTCTTCGTTTAGACGGAGGTTTAACAGTATGCTGAAGAAGAAGAAGAAAAAGAAGAAGAAGAAGACGGAGAAGAAGAAGATGTCTGCAAAAGTTGCGATTTTGTGCTAAAAGCTGTTAGGAAAAGATAAAAGCATTTCTCAGAAATATCAGAATTACTAAAAGATCCTATCCTATTCTTTCCCGTAACTCGGAGGTCGTAGGGGCACCACAGATGATCGTTTAACCAGCGTACTCCATCTTTCTCTGTCCTCAGCAACCCTGATGGCTTCGTTCAGTGTCGAACCAGTCCATTGCAGAATGTATTTACAGCAACAACCTAAATAATAAAAGATGTCCACACTTAAATTATACAATTCCCAAGCAAAACAGGTTAGCTTAAAAGTAGATGCCGACAACAGTCGGCAATAACAAAACGTTTTCGCGGCATAACAAAGTTAATTAAGATGAGCCAACAGAATCCGGTCATGCAAGGGTTATTGTTGTTTTTTTAATTTTAAAAAATGCCCGAAGGTTTAGGGATTTTCGTGACGAAGCCGGGTGAGCAGAGATTTCCAAACAGATAATTATAGACTTGAAAGGATCAACCGAGAATTGGGGCTGAAAGCTGTCAGAAAGAAGAAAATTTGTGCGGGCGGCATAACAAGGCCGCTAAAGAGGCGCTAGATCTAACTGATGTAGATCGAACAGATTTAAAGGAAGTCTGAAGTCTTTTTTAAAAATTAAACTTGTACACAAAAAACATTATGGTCATTAAAGAGTTTATTATCACACAGTATTGAGGTGAGAGCTCTCCTATAAGAATGTAGGCAGCTTAAGGAGACATTCGGTCTCTTTATTACATCACCTCCTGCGTTTCCCACATGTCGAGTTTCTTTTTTTTTTTTAAATTGGGACAACAATTCATCTTGTATGTAATGTACCGTCCTTACGCGTCAATCAATACAACAGGCCAGGAACCATCGCATAGAAACAGCCCTAGCAAAGCCCTTCAACAAACTCTGATGAGCGCTGAGTCACCCACCTGGTAATAATAATAATAATAATAATAATAATAATAATAATAATAATAATAATAATAATAATAATAATAATAATAAAAGATGCTATACTCTCTCTTCCCTCCCTTTCCCCAAGCATCAATCAGGCTCCAATGCGGCGATCCATCCTATCCTATCCTATCCTATTCTATTCGAAATCGTTGGGGTACTCGGGTATCACATATGATCGTTTAACCAGCTTACTCCACATTTCTTTGGCCTCAGCAATCCTCATGGCTTCGCACAGTGTTGTCTTCCCACCTCGTTTTCTCTCTTCCCCATCTTCTGCCTCCTTGCGCCCTATTTTATATTTTGTATTGGTTGACACTGTATTGTCCCCTTTCCATAGGGAAATTCTGGGCGTCACCCCTGGGGAAGGCGTAGTCGCAGCCTGTCAAAACCCAACCTATCTCATTTTAGTTGTGTTTTTGAAATTTTTGCTCGGGGGGAGAGGGGGGGGTGCAAAACGGAGTACCCGGGAAAAAAAACACCCCGAAACGTTGCCCGAGTCGAAAGTAAATAACAATCGGAGAAACTTAACGCCCTTAGGCGGGATCGATCCCGCACCTGTCAGCCGCCATTGGTTTCTAGCCTGTGGACAAGGCAAGTTAGTCCTGCCTTGGACCACGCGGCCACAATGTGCCTTGCAGGATGGTCTTTGCAAGGCCTGAGTATCTGGTGACGTGGCCATACCATAGGAGTTTCATTTCTTCACTACTGTGAGCATGTCATCGTGTTGTCCAATGGTATGTGTCGGACTTCGTCGTTGGTATTTGTTGGGTATAGGAAACGCCCAGAAGTCTTCTGATTAATTTTTGTTTTAAATTTTAAACTTTATTGTCCTTTATCATCGGGAAATTCTGAGCCGCCCTCCTCCCCCCCCCCTCCCCCTGGAAATACGTAGACGCGCCCAAACCAATCATCCTTAATATTAGTTGTGTTTTGGAAATTTAGCTTGGGGAGCAAACCGGAGTACCCGGAGAAAACCCCCGAGGCGTTGCCCGAGTCGAAAGTAAAATAATATTTATCTCCATGCTTGTATTATCCGTTGTAGGTCAGTACTGATATACACGTATTCTGGTGTAAGGTATTCTAAGGGAGACAAGTCACGCACTTCCTATAGCAAACAACTTTTTCAATGGTCGGACACGTAGTTTAGATTCAGTTCTGGCAAATATTAGAAACACACTCACAAATAATTATAATATATTAGCAACTAGTCATCATGAAACCTTTTTCTACGCAATTTTGCTCCCGACTTCAGACGCACTTTAAATTCAGAACACGAACGTGGCAATGCCGGGTTCACAAAGATACGATGTGGATTTGAAAGGGTTAACGGGAGAACAGTCTCGAGGGCATCACTGGGTTAATAAAGAGTGGAAAACGAATGGCGATCTGATAAGGCGGAACCGTTGAAAAGGTGATCACTGGTTAATATACATCCGTCAACATGAGGCAAAAATGAGTTAACAATTTCGTCTCGTAGTCGGCCGCTGACGGATTGGTTTGCGCTTCTTGTGCGGTGAGCGTGTATCAGAGAGCGCGCACTTTGGCGTTGCATTTACTTCTTCTGGCTGTTTCGGATACAGAGTTGGAAATTGAGTTTAAGACAGGTAGCGTCTTGGATTTATTAGGTACTACTTTTCTGGAAGTAAGAGAATGATCATCTGTCATTTTAACTTCTCTTTCTCCTCTTATTCCTCCTCCTCCTCCGGCTTGTTCTTGTTCTTCTTCTTGAGTTAGTATGTATAACTGACCGCACGAAGCGTTCCAGCAAAACAAAACGCCACAAGCGCTTGTTTCTGGACACGCGAGCGCCTATGCCTGTGACGCGTCTCCCTTTTGGTTATCTATGCCTGTGCAACACGCGTATCGAATCTTTTAATCTGCTGTATTACATCCTTAAGACTTCTTCTTCTTCTTCTTCTTCTTCTTCTTCTTCTTCTTCTTCTTCTTCTTCTTCTTCTTGCACTTTCAATCTTCGTTGCTCTTTCTCCAGTGTCGACTACAGCAATCCAATGCGGCGTGCGTCGGGGAGCGCCCCGGGGGGTCTGTTGTGACGAATGACTCTTTACACTTTAGATAGTGTTCCATTTTTTCCGTAAAGCATTCTGCTGGCCATATTCTAAAGGATGGTTCCTTGGTCTTTGACTATTTATATAATGAACCTGTATGGGAAAATCTAATATTCTTTCCCTCTTTCCCTCTGGCTATCTCTGCGTGTCTCTGTTTCTATCTCTCTCTCCCTGTCTATCTCTATTTGTCTGTCTCTGTCTGTCTCTCTCTCTCCCTATCTATCTCTGTTTGTCTGTCTCTCTCCCTCTCTTTCCCTCCCTCCCTATCTATCCCTGTCTCTCTCTCTGTCTCTGTCTGTCTCTCTCCCTCCCTTCCTATCTCCGTTGACTGTCTCTCTGTGTCTCTGTGTCTCTGTCTGTCTCTCTTTCTGTCTGTTTCTCTGTCTGTCTGCCTCTCTGTCTGCCTCTCTCCCTCTCTCTCTGCCCCTCCCCCCACCTTCCCTGCTCGCTCGCTTTCCCTCCTTTCGCACACAACCCGCGTTAACTCCTTTATCTTTCTTCTTTTCCCTCCTCTCTCTTTCTGTCTTCGTTTCTGTGGACTAGGTAGATGTAGACCAGTGTGCTATAACCTGAAGACGTTGTGATTTAACACAGAAAATCGTTTCCCAATATAATAACCCTGAGGTTCTTGCAGTCGTCCTCCTATTAACCTTTTGTTGTGTACAATACTTTCATTAATGTATTGCATTGTGTTGTGTTGTGTTGTGTTGTATATTGCATTGTGTTGTGTTGTGTGGTATTGTATTGTCCTATCTGCGATTACCGATCAGTCCATACCCAGACTTCATCATCGCACAGAACACTCCAAGATACCTAGGCCTACAGTGCAGGGAGGTGGCTTTGCAAAGTATGCCCACAGCGCCTTCGGGGATCCCATTCCATGAAGAGCGACCGGAAATGGGGCAAGCGAAGCGATGTATTGTGGGAAGGGTTCTCCGAGACTAATGCGCTAGGAGGCGCTGATGTTCGCCTCCGGTTCATGCAGAGGTCTGAGTATCCTCCCTTGATAGAAGGAAAGATGGGGTTTTGGAGGCAAGGGATTGCAGCACAATGATTGGTTGGCTAGCTACAGTACAAGGCCATTTGCTTGTTGTTGTGTTGACCAAGCAGGATTTATTATTGTGTTCACAGTATACAGCATTAGTGGATCATTTTAGTATGCCGTACTGATCGTTTTTGATTCACTAAAGTGTTATTTATTCAACTCGCTGACGCGCCCACATAAGCCTACACAGCAAAGGACATGCACGTGCACCTCTCATCCCC
>CM072519.1:2667514-2817514 GCA_036898135.1 Oncomelania hupensis | reverse complement strand
ATTTAAGTTCATTAAATTTATTAAGAGTGTCCAGCGATTCAGAATCCGCAATTATATTAACACGTTTGGTTTGTCAGCCCGTGAAAAGATGTCCCAGTTTTCTCGCCCGGAGCAAGAACCAGAATTTTATTTTCCTCGTTTTTCCTTCCTGTCAGTTCTTCTTCTTCTTCTTCTTCTTCTTCTTCTTCTTCTTCTTCTTCTTCTTCTTCTTCTTCTTCTTCTTCTTCTTCTTCTTCTTCTTCTTCTTCTTCTTCTTCTTCTTCTTTCTCATTCACCCCACCCCCTTCCAGACATTGCCTCACACTCTTTTCTGCTGTCATCAACTTTGCTTAGGGCACGACGTCCCGGTTTGTGAAACGTTAGAGACTATTATTTCTCAATAACGACATGCCCGTGATCAATGAAAGGCTAATATCGTTGTCATGCCAACTCATGTTTTCTGTTATCTTCTTCTCTTGTTACATGTACACGTTAATTTAATTAAAGTGGCTCACGGTGACCACACAGGTCCTTTCAACATTCACAACCAGAGTGGCCCCACACTCAAAAACCAGGCTTACAACAAAAAAAGAACTCTTTCCAAAGTATAGTTAATTGTTACAGGAATAAATTCCGTTGTGTCTATTAATAGCAATGGCAAGCCAACATTCTTGACCTAATAATAGCACCTACCTAATCCGGCAAGAGACAGAACCCGTAAAAAGAATTGCTCGTAAGGGTTTTCGTTTTAAGTTGATAAAATAGACCCTACCCTATCCCAGACGACAAGGGCCCACACTTCAAGCCGCGGGGTTCACGGCTGTACCGTTAAAACAGGGGGAAAAACTCCCCGTTAAAACCAAAATGGAAAATTCTAAGTTTAGCGGTTGGCTTTAGCGACGAAAGCCCACTTTATCATTGTTTAATGTAATAACAGTGCTAAGTTTAGTCTAAACCCGTGATCGCCAAATTAAACAAAGCCTTCGAATTGGGGTCTTTTAAAAGCCCAGGGTGTTTTAAGCCCAAGATGTGTTTGTAATCTGACATTAAAAAGGGGTTGGAGGTATGGCGTGCAAGTAAAAATGAGTAAACTTTGTGTGTGTGTGTGTGTGTGTGTGTGTGTGTGAGTGTGTGTGTGTGTGTGTGTGTGTGTGTGTGTGTGTGTGTGATGAATTGATCGGGGGCGGGAGTATAAATCGTACACAAGTGAGTGGACAAAGCTATTTTCTGGGGCATAAGATTGGTCACTGACTTTTGTAAAAGTCCTCTCTCTCCCCCTCCCTCTTTTTTTTCCTCTCTCTATCTCTTTCCCTCTGTCTCTCTGTCTCTCTGTCTTTGTCTCTCTCTCTCTCTCTCTCTCTCTCTCTCTCTCTCTCTCTCTCTCTCAAACTCTTCCTGTCAGTTCTTCTAATCTCTCTCTCTCTCTCTCTCTCTCTCTCTCTCTCTCTCTCTCTCTCTCTCTCTGTCATTCTTCCTTAAACAAACAAACAAACAAATAAACAAACAAACAAAAACAAAATTTGGCCCCTCCCCCCACCCCTTACAAAAAGCCTGTTTAGGTATCCCGGCCGACCCCAATTTTTTGGCCCGACTCTAAACATTTGTTTGGAATCGTCTAGAAAGAAAAATTGAAAAAGTCGAAAAATCGCGCCCAAGATGTAAAGGATTAAAAAAAAATGAAGCCGACCTACCGACCCCTTGTTTTTTCCTATGTTATCGCAAAGAGACATATCATTTGGGGGGGATCTTATTTACAAGGCCGATTTTTCTGGTAAGAGGGAGCATCTTGGTCTCACTCGCTGGGGTGAGATTGTTCCTTATGGCTTGTCTGTGGATCAGTGTTGGGAGGGGGTGGGAGGGGGTGGGAGGTGGTGGTGGTCATAGAAATAAAGAAATAGGAGACAATGGAAAAAATTAGTCCGCTGGGAAGAAAAAATGGACCAATCGGCTGCTGGAAGGGTCAAACATAAGGCGATACCAAAAACTATGATGCAAAATATTTATGCCAAACAAAAAGTTCATAGATAGATAGATAGATAGATAGATAGATAGATAGATAGATAGATAGATAGATAGATAGATAGATAGATAGATAGATAGATAGATAGATAGATAGATAGATAGATAGATAGATAGATAGATAGATAGATAGATAGATAGATAGATAGAGGAGATGAGATGATAAGGTGAGGTTGAGATGAGATAGATATTTTTAACGGGGTTAGGTCATAGGAGAACTACAATGCTTATGCTAGAGCTAGAAAGCAAGATAAATGGGAGTCCCGAGAATTGCGTAAACTAAAGAACTAAGCATTGCTAAAGAGGCCCCCCCCAAAAAAAACTAGACGTTTTTTGAATAAATATCCTCAAAGATTAGGTCCAAAGAAACTGCCAGTACTCTGCTAAAACCTGATGGATCTTTGGCGCAACATAATGACGATAAAGCTGATATTTTAAGTGTCTTTTGGGGCAGTGTGTTTACAGTTGAAGGTTTCGAGGACTTGCCACGGTTCAGATGTACTAAACCGATCTGCCCAGTGGTCGGTGATGACGACATGAAAAAAGCATTAGGGAATCTCTCTGTCTCTCTCTCTCTCTCTGTCTCTCTCTCTGTCTCTCTCTCTCTGTCTGTCTGTCTGTCTCTCTCTCTCCCCCTCTCTCTCTCTCTCTGGACCTGCCAATTCATTGTTTAAATTCTGTTAAAACTCAAGAATGCTACCAGGACCTGGTGATTTAGAAGGATAATAATAAAGGTACACTGAGTTTTCTTATTTAATTCAAGCCTAAAAGAGGGCGTGATGCCCCGGTCAAGGAAGGTAGCAGAGGTAAAGCCAATTTTTAAAAAAAGGGGATAAACAGTTGCCTGTCAAATAAGCAAGCTGTGGTCTGCAAGCTCTTTGAGAGCTTAGTCAGGGGGATACCTTGACCCAACACCTCTCGAATCACAACCTTTTATGGAACAGACAGGTTGTGTTCACCAGTGGCAGATCATGTGCAACACAACTACTCACGACATTTAACGATTGGATGATTGCAAATGACGAGGGCAATGTATTTGGATCTTCAGGAGGCCTTCGTCGCTGTGCTTCATCGGAGGCTTTATAAACAAATTAAAGGGTTATGGAATAGGATCCTGGCATAAATAACATACTTCTTGACTGATCGTACACAGTTTGTAAAGATAAATAGTTCCTCCTCAGCAAAGATATCGGTTTCAAGTGGTATATCCTGGGCCCCTTCCTTTTTATTATATTAATGATATGCCTGAGGTGGTCGACTTTGTAGTCCAGATCTTTGATGACACTAAAGCCTACAGTTCCGTGAATACTGAGGAGAAGAAACAAGTTTTTCAAGCGAGTTTAACCAACCTGGTCCAGTGGACGGATAAGTGATTGCTGGTTTTTAACAGTACCAAACGTGAGGTGATTCAATTGGATAATATATGGCGACGTGGGTTAGAATCCTAACTTCAGCGAACTGTTTTGTGGTTGCTGGATATTACGGGCCAGCGCCTTGAGAAGCTCTCTGAGCTTGTAAGTGCGCTATATAAGAGAAATCTCTTTCGTTCTTTCTTTAATAACAACCCAAACTACGACTACTACATGAAGAATGATGTAACTGTCAAATTATTGGAAAGTAGCGTGAGAAAGAGTTGGAAATCATTGCTGATAAAGCTCTCTCCTTTGAAGATCACATTATTGATGTTGTAAAAAGCGCCAACACGATATAAGCGTTAATAATAAGTTCAATCACATTTAGAAGCAAAGAAATAATTGTCCATCTGTTCAAAACCCTTATTCGTCCTATATTGGAGTATGGAAATGCGGTGTGGAGTCCTAAGTTTACAAAGCATATCAACAAGATTTAGATTTTACAGAGACATTTCATCAGGTGCATCTTAGGGCGAAAGGACCTCAGTTACGAGGATAAAGTGTCCTCGTCTTCCGAACCTTGAGTATAGACGTCTAAGAGAAGACGTGCGTGAGGTGTCTAAAACCCTTCACAACAAGGATGACCCCAAAAACCACAAGGTCCATATTACGTAGGGTTGAAGCCTCTTCAACACGAGGTCATGAATATAAATGTACAAAAAAAAACAACTTCATACTAGTTTCTACTAGCACTTTTTCACTAACAGAGTTTCTAATACATGGAACAGTCTGCCAAGGGATGTTGTCACAATTACTACCACAGATGCATTTAAAAATGATCTAGATAAGTTTTTGTCTAACATAGTGTACTCCACTGATTTGGGTGGCGATTCCCTTACCTTGTAGGCGAAATTCACCCACTGATGCCTGAAAACTTGCCAATGTGACAGGTAACCAGTGTGCTCTTAAATGCACGTCTATCTAAAGGTCAAAAGGCTGATAGCTTACGATTCCATCACTACTTTACTGTACTAAACTATACCTACTATGCTATGCTATAGTATAGTATAGGATAGTGTAGTATAGTATAGTATAGTATAGTATAGTATAGTATAGTATAGTATAGTATAGTATAGTATAGTATAGTATAGTATAGTATAGTATAGTATAGTATAGTATAGTATAGTATAGTATAGTATAGTATAGTATAGTGTAGCATAACATAGCATAGCAAAGCATAGCATATCAATCAATCTTTAATTTAATGTCTGTTCACACATTTAGGTGATATTAGACATTAAGCATAGCATAGCATAGCATTGCATAGTATACTAAGACATTTATAATACCCCCGTAGAGTTGCCGGGAGTTTCAGTATAAATAGTATCCCCACTTTGAGGAAATTTAGTGCTTTAAATTCCCACTGTCACTGTCTTTCTAATTTGTTCTTTCTCATTCCTACTCTGTTCTATCAATCTACTATACTATATTTTTCTTCGCTAGACCAGTCACGTATTTTTTCTTGAAAATTCTTCCTGGACAATACTCATAATTTGTGTGTGAGGTATGTTGTATCAGCTTGGAAATATTGGACGCTTTCTGGCAAAATGTCACTAGGGCTTCCTATGATATTATTATTTAGAAATGTAGGCATTTTATATGTAGGTATTTTGTTGATATTTTATAATTCTGTTTGTATTCTATTTTGTTTTTGTAAACGGGATTTCGATAAATTAGAGTATGTCCTCAGCGTCCATTGCATGGGATGTTTTTATTGTAAAGTGACTGGCTGTTGTAATGCCTTCAGTGTTACCACTGGGGTTGTTTCACGAGATCTGTTATGCGGATCAGGGGCGAGTTCTCTTTCAACCAAGTTGTGGTCTTGATTTTGTGGTCCTGAATCTGCTCTTTGCAGTCCGCTGGACCCTGTAAGCAATTAATAACTAACTAACATTTGTAATAACTCTCAAAGCACAGTATCAAATCCCTAATGTTGTGTTTTTAAAATGCTGTTTTATTTAAATGTGAATAATTTATTTTAATCTGGAAAAAAAAAGCTTTATGTATTTGTGACCTTTGAACGATTTTATTTGTTGGTGCAATTTTTGCTGAAAATTTGCTGAAAATTAAAACTGTAAACACTAATTGATTTCCTTTCAGACTATGTATTTATAAATATATATTTTTATTTTAAATATTTATAGTATTTATTTTTTTTAATTTAAACTTTGAAAGTTTATTGTATTTTAAGAATTAAGTGATCTAGTACAAACAATTCTAATTTTGTTTTTTTCTTTTTTCCTTTTTGAGGGATGTCCGAGAGTGGGTGGTGGATTTTGGAGTTGTGTTGAATATAAACATATTATTGTGATTACTATGTTGTGTTTTCTGCGAGGAGATGAATGTAGACCTCTCCTATAGTCTTGTCTATATTTCCTCTTGTGCCATGGTTGGTTATTACAGTGACACACCAAATATTCCTTCGTTTTGTAGAAACAAGATTTGTTGAGGTGACAAGTAAAACTTATTTTAAGAATTTTTTTAAATTTTTTTTTACTACGAAATTATCAAAAAGGTTGGGAAAGCTGGTAATAGAGTGAAAGTCTGCTATTGCAACCTAGATATGCGAACTTGTTTTTTTCTTTTTCATTTTGCGTGCTATTTGTAACTGATAAATGCCTTTTTTGATAAAATCGGCTATTTGCCAAGAGGGTGTGAAGTGAAGTGTGTTAGAGAGCGATGGAGAGGGGGGGGGGGGAGAAGAAGAATAAGGAGAGAGAGATTGTGTGTGTGTGTATGTGTGTGTGTGTGTGTTGTATGTGAAAGAGATAGAAGAAGAAGAAGAAGAAGAAGAAGAAGAAGAAGAAGAAGAAGAAGAAGAAGAAGAAGAAGACGAAGAAGAAGAAGAAGGAGAAGAAGGAGAAGAAGAAGAAGGAGAAGAAGGAGAAGGAGGAGAAGAAGAAGGAGGAGAAGAAGGAGAAGGAGAAGAAGAAGGAGAAGGAGATGGAGAAGAAGGAAAAGAAGGAGGAGGAGGAGATAGAAGAAGAAGAAGAAGAAGAAGAAGAAGAAGAAGAAGAAGAAGAAGAAGAAGAAGAAGAAGAAGAAGAAGAAGAGTCCTAGGAGCGAGAGGGAAGGGGGGGGGGGGAGAAAGATAGATAGATAGATAATCAGTGTTTATAGGATCCAGCGGACTGCCAAGAGCCGAATCAGGACCACAAGAGGGAGTTTGTGTGTGTGTGTGTGTGTGTGTGTGTGTGTGTGTGTGTGTGTGAAAGAGAGAGGGAGAGAGTTTGTGTGTGAGGAGGGGGAGGGGGGAGATAGAGAAAAAACGAGAGAGGAGAGGAAGAGAGAGAGTCCTAGGAAGAGAGAGAGGGGGGAGGGAAGGGGGGGGGCAGACAGACAGACAGACAGACACATACTGACTGTCGTTTGGAACTTCGGGCAGATGCGCGAGGATGGCGAAAAGAAGAGACGTAGAGCGTTCTGGGAGTGGGGGTGGGTTGGAGAGGGTGTGCGCGTGAGTTAGTGAGGTGGTGGAGGCGATGGGGTAGGGGGTAGATTAAACGGGACACGCGGGCGAGAGTATAATCGTGCAGGAGTGAGTGGGCGGGCGAAGACAAGGCTATTTTGTGGGGGTCTTAAGAATCCATCAGGCTGTCAATATGATCTTGTGATGGAGAATAGTAGGACGATATATAGACGTAGCAAACACAGCAAGGAAAAAAGGACGTGTATCAACAGGATCTAAATTACTGTCCGCGTCACAGTAGAGGTGGACGAGCTTTGTTGGTGGCTTCCAGATGGGAAGCTGGCTGGAATAAAATAAAATAAAATGACATAAAACGAAATAATTTCAAATAAATTCTAACACCTATCCTATTCTATCCTATCCCGTAACTCGAAGTTCGTTGGGGCACCACAGATGATCGTTTAACCAGCGTGCTCCATTTTTTTTTCTGTCCTCAGCAACCCTCATGACTTCGCTCAGTGTCAAGCCAGTCCATTCTCGAATGTTGTCCTCCCACCTGTTTTTCTGTCTCCCTCTTCTTCTGCCTCCTAGCACTGTGCCTTGCAGGACTGTCGTTGCAAGGCCCGATGATCTGATGACGTGGCCATACCATCGGAGTTTCCGTTTCTTCACCACTGTGAGCACGTCATCGTGTTGTCCAATGTTGTAATTCAAACACATTTAAATTAAATAACAGACTGCAACAAAATAACACAAAGAAGAGAAAACAAAGTGTAATAATGATTGAAATTGTGTTAAATTAAGTCAAATAAAATAATAATTACAGTTAAATAAAACAACACACAATAATGATCGAAATAAATTAAATTAATTTAAACTAACTTAAGGACGGCGCAAGACACGCCAGCATACCAAAAAAACAAAAAACTTGAGTGAACGTTTTGAATCCTTTAAATAAATAAATAAATTAATTAATTAATTAGACGTGTCAGTTAATTCAGCAACAAAGCAAAGTTGTTTATGAGAAACGGGGTCATTTCGCTAAAAGGAATAGTTATTTTGTAATATCGCGAAAGAAAAGGAATACAGATGGAAAGAAAGACAAAGAAGGAAAGTGAGGTGGAAAAGAGACAAAGAGAATACAGCCCTCTCTCTCTCTCTCTCTCTCTCTCTCTCTCTCTCTCTCTCTCTCTCTCTCTCTCTCTCTCTGTCCCTCTCTCTGTCTCTCTCTCTCTCTCTCTCTCTCTCTCTGTCTCTCTCTCTCTCTCTCTCTCTCTCTCTCTCTCATACAGTTTATTCAAGTCAGATTTTATATGTGAAGAATACTTTGAATTTTTGGGATATCAGATGCTTTACAGATTGCCTTCTTAAACTTCGCAGCGGAGTACTACCTATTAATGGGTCATCTTTTAAGGGATCTATTTATAACAATGCTAATAATTTGTACATCATATGTAATGAAACCGAAGATGGAAGCTCATTAAATTCATCACTGTCGTTTGATCTTAGGATTAAATACTTACTCACCATTAGCGAACATTACACGGCAGTATTACGGAATGGATCCTCTAAGCAGATTCGCAAATTGGCTTTGTATGTTTTCTACGCCTTACGTCAAAGGTAAACGTTAATCAGTACAACTTATGTTAATCTGATGAATAAAAACTGATACAACAACAACAACAAGGTAAACGTATATGGACAATATTTTGTATATGGACCATATTTTGTATATGGACCATATTTTGTACAGCGTTGTATGTACTGACACTCATTTTCAGGAACAGGAGACGCGGTGTCATCGTCGCCATGACCTTGGACTTTTAATAATTGTTCTATTTGCGTGCTTTTATTGTTTTCCATGTCTTGTATTGGGACCCTTTTCTGAGGGCCAGTGTCTTCAGGAATTACATTTTTGTTCGTTGTTGTTGTTCGTTCGTTCTCTCTCTCTCTCTCTCTCTCTCTCTCTCTCTCTCTCTCTCTCTCTCTCTCTCTCTCTCTCTCTCTCTCTCTCGCTCTCTCTCTCTCTCTCTCTCTCTCTCTCTCTCTCTCTCTCTCTCTCTAATATCATATTGAACGTAATCCTGAATCTATTACTCCAAAGTGCAGGATAATGGATTGGAAAGGTTCAGCTGCTATTCCCCAACCCTGCACCTCTTTCTCAATCTCCGAACACATCTCCACGTCCTTTCTTCTTCCTCTTCTCCTTCTCCTTCTTCTTCTCCTTCTCCTTCTTCTTCTTCTTCCCTCCTTCTTCTTCTTCTCCTTCTTCTTCTTCCTCCTCTTCTTCTTCTTCTTCTTCTTCTTCTTCTTCTTCTTCTTCTTCTTCTTCTTCTTCTTCTTCTTCTTCTTCTTCTTCTTCTTCTTCTTCTTTCTCTTCTCCTTCTTCTTCTCCTTCTTCTTCTTCTTCTTCTTCTTCTTCTTCTTCTTCTTCTTCTTCTTCTTCTTCTTCTTCTTCTTCTTCTTCTTCTTCTTCTTCTTCTTCTCCTCATTCTTCTTCTTCTTCTTCTTCTTCTTCTTCTTCTTCTTCTTCTTCTTCTTCTTCTTCTTCTTCTTCTTCTTCTTCTTCTTCTTCTTCTTCTTCTTCTTCTCCTCATTCTTCTTCTTCTTCTTCTTCTTCTTCTTCTTCTTCTTCTTCTTCTTCTTCTTCTTCTTCTTCTACCAGTGTTCGTTTCTTCCTCCTCCTCTTTCTTAACCTTCCTTTTATAAGTTCTATTATTATTATCGTCCTCTTTCTTATGGACATCAGCAGCAGCATAAGCATCAATGTCATCGATATCATCCTTATAATTTTATCTGCCTCCTCCTCCTTCTTCTTCTCATCATCATCATCATCATCATCTTCTTCTTCTTCTTCTTCTACTACTACTACTTTTACTTCTTCTTGTTGTTCTTGTTCTTCTTCCACTTATTTTTTTTAATTGTTCTTGTTCTTCTTCTTGTTCTTCCTGTTCTTGTTCTTATTGTTGTTGTTTTTCTTGTTCTTGTTCTTCTTCTTCTTCTTGTTCTTCTTCTTCTTCTTCTTCAACCGGCTGAATAGAACTCACTAAACTCTGGGACCAGTTCTCTACGGAAATACCTTTTTTGCTTTTGTTATGAAAAAAAGGTGCATTTTCGGTTTCATTGCTATCGTGCCTCCAACCCCCCCTCTCTCTGCTTCTTGATTGTGGATTTTTCTAAAGGATCACTTATTTCTTTTGTGTGTGTGTGATAAGTTTCAGGAGAAAATTCCATGGCACAATAAATTACCAAGCCCCGGAAATTGCTTTCAGCTCTTAAATGGTCAAGTGTCTTCGCTGAAAGAAGAAAAAGATGAGGGAAGAAGGAGAAGAAGAACAAGAAGAAGAAGTAGTAGTAGAAGGATGATGATGGTGATGAGGATGATGGTGACGACGACGATGATGATGAAGAGGAGGAGGAGAAGGAGGAGGAGGATGGTGATGACGAGGATGATGAGGAGGAGGAGGAGAAGGATGGTGATGACGAGGATGATGATGACGATAAAGAAAAGGAGGAAAAGTGGAGGAAGAAGGAGAAGAAAAAGTGGATGGACGGAGGGGTGTGGGGGGGGGAGAAGGATGCAGAAGACAAAATGGAGAAGTAGAAGATACAGCTGCTATTGACGATTGTGTTGAAGAAAAATACACACACAAAAAACAGACAGACAGACAGACAGACAGACAGACAGACACACACACACACACATGACCTAGAGAGAAGAAGAGAGAGAGGAAAAAAGAAGGAATGAGGGGGTGGGGGTGGGGGGATGGGGGGCGATATAAGTATGGTAGAATATATGGGAGAGCTCACCTACCAGGAAGTCCATTTGTAGATGTGGATTTTAGGATGATTAAAAGGCATATTCCAAATGCCTCTCACATTACAGGCATGCACTTTACCTCGCACCCCAACTCAAATTCCACCCCACTCCTCACCCTCACCCCTCACCCACAACCCGCACCCCCCACACACAAACGTACACGCACACTCTCTCTCGTTGCGTTCCGTTTCTCTCGTCTCAAGTGTCTTGTTCGATTGTTCAAGTATGTTGCTGTATCGGCGCAAGTGAGGACGGGGGGGGGGGGGGGGGGGGGGGAGAGGGGGGGGGGGGGAAGAGAGAGAGAGAGAGAGAGAGAGAGAGAGAGAGAGAGAGAGAGAGAGAGAATACGAAGAGAGAAGTGTATATGTGTGTGTGTGGGGGGGGGAAGAGAGAGAGAGAGAGAGAGAGAGAGAGAGAGAGAGAGAGAGAATACGAAGAGAGAAGTGTATATGTGTGTGTGTGTGGGGGGGGGGGGGGGGGCGCATGCGTACCTGCGCGAGTTCCAACGTATGTGTCCTCAACCCCGGAAGATTTAATTTCTGGTTGCATGCAAGGGTTAGGATTTGTCATGGTTAGGATTGGAGAGAGACACCATACAATTAGTATTACATAGAACGTATAATAATTAAAAATAATATTATAATAATAATTATAATAATAATGATTATAATAATAATAATAATAATTATTATTATTATTATTATTATTATTATTATTATTATTATTATTATATTATTATTATTATTATTATTATTATTATTATTATTATTATTATTATTATTATTATTATTATTATTATTATTATAATAAATTGCATTTTTACAACGCATTAATTTTCTCATTAGAATAACAGCTCAATGCGCTTACACACTGTTACACTCGGAAGATTTAATTTCTGGTTGCATGCAAGGGTTAGGATTTGTCATGGTTAGGATTGGAGAGAGACACCATACAATTAGTATTACATAGAACGTATAATAATTAAAAAATAATATTATAATAATAATTATAATAATAATGATTATAATAATAATAATAATAATAATAATTATTATTATTATTATTATTATTATTATTATTATATTATTATTATTATTATTATTATTATTATTATTATTATTATTATTATTATTATTATTATTATAATAAATTGCATTTTTACAACGCATTTCTCATTAGAATAACAGCTCAATGCGCTTACACACTGTTACACTCGGTTCGATGATGGTGTTTTTCTTTATCAGTATCCGATTCAGCCCCAATGCTGAATTCCTGATAAGGTGTAACTCAGATTCGTTTATCCACGCAACCCGTCCAAACAGCATACAAGTCACAAAGTCGACGTATGAAGTTTTCCACTTCTATTCAGCACACACCAACAACTGCATACAATTCTCAACTCAACTCAACAACTTTCACAGCAACTCTCTATCAACAACTTTACTATCTCCCAACAACAGTGCGGCACACAATTTTATAATCTCTCTCTTTTCCGGAAAGATTTCGAATACAGTAGAAATGACGCACTGCCACCAATCGAATAAAAGATCGTCATCACTGACTTACGTCATTCATCTCTCCACACATACCCCGAACCTTCTCTTACTTCGACAATCGTCCCGAACCTTCGATCGATAGTAAACAAGGAGATCCAGAGTATTCTCTAACAATATCGACCAACGAAAATTATCCACGTTATACAAAGCCTCTCCTAACAACAATGCAAACTCAAATCAAAGGTAAATAAACTCCATTATTGAATACTTTGCAAATCGAAACGATTAGATCTATCGTACACGCTTCCGACATACTTTCGTTCGCGTTTCAACGTAACATAACCCCCCACTCAAGAAGAAATTTACCCAATTTCTTTCAACAACGTTGAAACGTAATGCACAAACAATGTACAGAATTAAAACTTACTTCAGACTGTCTCATTTACTGTCAATGTTCTCAGTTTATATACACAGAGTCCATGTTTTTCATCCGCAAGTCTTTCTGGATACTGTCAATGTTCACAGTTCATTCACACAAGGTCAATGTTTCTCATCTGCAAGTCTGTTTAGATATTGCCAATGTTCTCCACACAGTCAATGTTCTTTCAACCGCAAGGAAACGACGCCCTCGTCAGTTGCGGTCGTCATCGGCCCAGGGTCAAAGACAGTGATCTCGTGGGCTTTCCTGGAGTCAGTGCATCCTCCGTTGTCTTCCACTCCCGTCGGATGTCCGACGCAGTCGACGTTGTCAGCTCCCAGAATGCATTCGCTGGGTCTCACGGTCAGGTTGGCTTCTGCGGGACGGTGGAACAGCTCCCTCAAGGTCTGCAGATGCTCCTTCCAGGTCTGGGTGTGGACTTCATGTTCGACCAAAGTCGTAGAGCCTGGGACATCACTGAAGTTAGGGGAAAACTCGCCCATAAGGTCCTCGAGCTCCAACGTTTGACCTTCCGTCAAGCTCGGTCCTAGCTTAACATCATCGATGCCTTCTTTGCTGTGGAAGTCTCCCAGTTCCAACAATTCTTCGCTGTCAAAGCTGTCGTCGGTCACAGCTGCTGTTGCTGCATGTACAGTCTCTGGCGGCCTCTCCACGTACAGCTTAAGGAGGTTGGCGTGGTATATTTTGGAATGCTGGCCGACCTTCACCTTATAGTCGTTGATCCCCACCACGGTCTCCACTTCGTACGGGCCTCTCCACTGCATCAGCAACTTATTATGATCGGTAGGTAGCAGCACCAGCACTTTGTTGCCAGGTTTGAACTTCCTGTTCACAGCCCTACGATCATAGTAGTGCTTTCCACAGTCCTGGGATTTCTTCAGGTTTTCTCTGGCTATCTCGAGAGTCTGCTCCAGCTTCTCCCGTAGCTCAAACACGTACTGGTAACTGTTCTTCACCTCTGGGGTGTCTACTTCTTTCGACCACAGTTCTTTTAGGATGTGCATCGGCCCTCGGATGGTTCTTCCGTACAGCAGCTCGAACGGAGAAAAGCCGGTGGACTCCTGCGGTACTTCTCTGTAGGCGAAAAGTAAGGCGTTGATATAGCGATGCCATTGTCTGGGCTGCTCGCTGCACAGTTTCTTCAGGGTGGACTTCAGCGTAGCATTGAACTTCTCGACAAGCCCGTTGCACATCGGATGGTAGGGTGTCGTAGTTAAATGCCGGATGCTCAGCAGTCTGTTGACCTCCTTCATGCAGTCAGAGACGAACTGCGTCCCGAGGTCTGTCAGAATTCCTTCAGGCACTCCAAGCCTACTGAACATGTCCACCAGTGCCTCTGCTACAGTTTCAGTGTCAATCTTCTTCAGTGGCACTGCTTCTGGGTACCGAGTCGCATAGTCCACTAAAGTCAGTACCCACCGATGACCTTCTTCACTCGGAGGTCTTATTTCGCCGATTAAGTCTAAGGCCACCCTCTTGAAAGGTCGGTCGATCAGAGGCATCCTCTGCATAGGCACTTTCGGGACCCTTCCTCGAGGTATGGTCTTCTGGCAAATGTCACATGATCGGCAGAAACGGCTGACGTCCGCATGAAGCCCTGGCCAGTAGAACACCGCCTGGATTCTGTCTGACGTCTTTCTGATGCCTAGGTGACCTCCCATGATAGAGTCATGAGCTACTTCCATCACTTGGCGCCTTAGAGGTAACGGTACCAAGACTTGACGTAGTGGTTTCCCTCCGTTGACCCTCGGGTGCTGGAAGATTCGGTACAGGATCTTGGCCTTCACCTCAAAATAGACCGTGCCACTGCGTTTGGTCACGTGATCTTGGCGGTTCCTGTACTTGTTTAAAGTGCTATCAGCTTCCTGGAGCTGAATCAGCTTATCTCTGTCCACGATGGCAGCTTTAGAGTTGTCGGCGACCTTCAGTGGCGTAGACGTCTTGCCTCTCTTGGCCTGGGCCCTGGTAGTAAAAGCACCGACGATCTCTGGTCGGCAGGGCTGAGCCGGAGTAACCACATTGTCCCGTAGCAGCTCTGTAAGGTGTCCATCGGGAAATGGCAATGGATCCTCCTCCACAACTTCGACGCGTTGGGTTGAGGCAGGACTCCACTCTGGATCGGGGTTGTCGGGTCGTCTCGCGCCGTCGATATTCCCGATCATCAAATCATACAGCGGCTTCTTCAGGCAAACCGCTTCGACTTCGCCTATGTAGAAAGGTGTGCTGACTTGAATTTTTGCAACTGGCGCTTTCACACATTTGCTGTCGGCCATAAGTGTCCATTTAAAATTGCCAGTGAATTGTTCTTTAGCGATTAGGTCTTCTCTGACGATGACCCCACTGCAGCCAGAGTCTCTTAAAACAGTCACTTCATGATTTCCGACGCGTCCCTTTGAAACAGGCATGTTCTGGACGGTCACAGCTGCGCTGGCGACGACGGGGATGGATTTTCCGTTGGCAAGGAGGAGTTGGCCATCGGTCATGCACTCTTGCACGTCCGCAGGGGTAGCTGTGCGCTCGGTCTCACTCGGAAGAATGACGCTCCCGCCGCACACTTGATGGTCAGATCTACTGGTTTGCCGTTGATTGGAGAACCGCCTCTGCCGGTTGCCCGCCGCTGCGTTGTCCGTACTGCTCCGCTGTCCGCTACTTTTGTTTTGAGGACAATTAGCCGCCCTGTGGTCTGTAGCGTTGCAGGTGAAACAGCCTCTTGAATGCCCTTCCCTGGGAGGAGGCGTGGAGTCCGTCTGTCTCTGGCTCGTCTGGCTCCCTTGGATCTGGTTCCCATGGTTTCCAGTCTTCTGAAAATGTTTCGTCGCCTTGGGTGGCCCCAGCGTCTTCTCATGGGCGATGAGATATCTTTCAGCAGCCTCAGCAACGTCTTTTAGCGTCTGCAACTTTTGTATTTCCAAGTGGATCGCGAGGTCCTTAGGGCAGGCGTTGAGTAATTGTTCCCTCACGATCAGCTCATGGAGACTCTCGTAAGTCTTCCCTTTGCCTGATAATTCCACCCACTTGTGTAGATATGATGACAGGCGCTCCACAAACTGCTTTGGCGTCTCGTCTGACAAAGGCCGGCATTCACGAAAGCGTTTACGGTAGCCCTTTTCTGTAAAGTTGTAGCACTGCAATAGGGCCGCTTTCAAAACGTCGTAATCTTTGGCGTCAGTATCCGACAGTCTGCTGTAGACATCGAGCGCCTTCCCCGTCAGTAGTGCGCTGAGTATGATCGCCCAGTCTTGACGTTGCCATTTAGCGCTTTCGGCGAACCTTTCGAACCTCGCCAGATAGCTGTCGATCTGGTCCTTTTCGTCGACGAATGAGGGCAATTTTGGAGCTTTGAAGTCGCTGATAACATGTGGCGCGTGCTGCTGTTGTTGGATGCGCGCCATTTCTAACTGGAATTGACGCTCAGCCTCTAATCGTCTCTCTTCCATCTCGTCACGTCGACGCTTTTCTTCTCTTTCTTCTTGGCGACGCTGCTCTTCTCTCTCTTGACGTTGCTGTTCAATTTCTAGACGCTTCTGCTCTAATTCTATTTCTCTTTCTTCACGCCATATTCTCTCCTGGCATTTGACGTACTCCGTCAGCTGTTTGCCTTTTAGATTTAGTTGCATCCCTTTCTGCCAGAAGTCAGCCATCTTGATGCTTCTGGAAAGTTCTTTTCTGGAAAGTTCTTTTTCTAGAACGTTCTTGACTGTAGAGTTATTTTTTTCTGGAAAGTTCTTGACTGTGCTGTACCTTTCTAGACTGTTCTAGAACAGCACGCTTTCTGCAGTAGCGCTGATGCTTGTCACTAGTCGCCTTCGCTGACGCAGGCCCCGCTGTCCTCGTCGTATGCGACGCTGCACCACGCTGGTGTTGATGTGCACGCTCCTGTGCTGAAGTAGACGCGACGTCCACTCGTCGCTCTCTCTAATACTGGCGATGTAGCTCCGAGACTGTCCCTCGACGTAGTCTTACGGCAGCCACGTAGTCCCGATCTGTTGTTCGCTCACGAAGCAACTCTTCAGCGACTACACGCCCTTGCAGTCAACCCGAACCTATCGGATGTAGTCCCAGTATGTTGGCCCCTCTCGACGCAACTCGTTGGCGGCTACCCTCGATGACTGCCTCTCGTAACGTTGACTCGCTTGTTGTAGCAGTTGAACCCTTGGCTATGGCGTGAATCCCGGCTTGGCCCCCAAAATGTTACACTCGGTTCGATGATGGTGTTTTTCTTTATCAGTATCCGATTCAGCCCCAATGCTGAATTCCTGATAAGGTGTAACTCAGATTCGTTTATCCACGCAACCCGTCCAAACAGCATACAAGTCACAAAGTCGACGTATGAAGTTTTCCACTTTTATTCAGCACACACCAACAACTGCATACAATTCTCAACTCAACTCAACAACTTTCACAGCAACTCTCTATCAACAACTTTACTATCTCCCAACAACAGTGCGGCACACAATTTTATAATCTCTCTCTTTTCCGGAAAGATTTCGAATACAGTAGAAATGACGCACTGCCACCAATCGAATAAAAGATCGTCATCACTGACTTACGTCATTCATCTCTCCACACATACCCCGAACCTTCTCTTACTTCAACAATCGTCCCGAACCTTCGATCGATAGTAAACAAGGAGATCCAGAGTATTCTCTAACAATATCGACCAACGAAAATTATCCACGTTATACAAAGCCTCTCCTAACAACAATGCAAACTCAAATCAAAGGTAAATAAACTCCATTATTGAATACTTTGCAAATCGAAACGATTAGATCTATCGTACATGCTTCCGACATACTTTCGTTCGCGTTTCAACGTAACACACACATCGTTCGTACGCATCATCCCAACATTCTCACTACATCATGTACAGCTTCATTGAGAAAGTATTATTACTGTTCATACTATTTACATATACACAGAAAACGCCTTGCGGAACAAGTGCGTTTTTATGACAAATACACTCATATTACCATGTATTAGATGGCCCCAAAACCGAACTTTTCACTATCAAATTTGTTATTTACATTCGCAGTGATTGTCACCCCACCTAAACATTTTTAAAAAAGCACTCTTAAGTACGGTGTTACGATTGGGACGCGCACGATATCTCCGATCGTTTTATTTTGCAAAGCAAGCAATGATAGCTGGTATTTACCTTTGATTTGATTCTGCGCTGTTGCTTGTATATATATATATATATATATATAAAAACTTTGTAAAATGCTGATCATTTTCGTCGGTCGATATTGTTGCCAATTTTCTGGAATTAATTTTGTTCTTAACGATCGAAGTTTTTAGATCTGTCTCGTAATAGAAAAAAGCAATTCTTCTAACCTAAACAGTGTTCTATGACGTAAGACAGTGCGTAGTTCCGGTGACGAGTTTGATTTTGACTGGGTGCTATTGCGTCATTCTGGATTGTTCGAAGTTTCTCTCGATTGCACAGAGGCTATATAAGTAATGCACTGTCTGCTTTAAGAAAACGATTAAAAGTGATATCTGTAGTGATTTTATACAGTTGTTGATGTTTAGTGAATAAAGTTGGAAACCTTTATGCGACGACTCCTGCCTTGTTGCTGAGTGAACAGGTTGCGTGGATAAACGAATTGGAGTTACACTTATCAAGATGCAAGCATCGATGATGATGCGACGGATGATAAATCTCGTGTTAAATACGGTTTTGATAATTCATTTTGTTCATATACTTATTAATGGCTTCGAGGTGGATTCTAAAAATAGCGCCGCTGCGAATTACGCGCGAAAGTGGAGACAGTAGTTACAGTTGTTTGTTTACATAACAAGGAAGAACCGCCTACAATTCCAAGCTTAGCGGTCGCTTTGAGCAACCATTGCCCATTATATCATCTTTTGATGTGCCAACAATGCAATTTCCCAAGTACACTCTTTGTCACACACACACACACACACACACGCACACACACACACACACACACACACACAATAAATAGACACTGTTTATACCCTGGTTCTTTAATGTAATTCTAAAGCTGCAGTTTTGCTTTGGCATTATTCTTTCCATCTGCACAAATCCCCACTGACCCCACGTCCTCACCATGTTGTCTCAACGACACGTGAAAGTACCAGGTCACGCTATAAAATTACAGGTGTACATCCTAAATATAAGCTTGCAATGGAATGACTTTTGATGGGACTAGTAGCGACAATTAACAATTCTAATACTATGGCATAATTAGTGTCATTGTCGACAAATTTTTATCGCTGTAAATATCATCGTCATTATTTATTTTCAATTGTATGTTGCTACTACAATTTAATTTCGTGGTTTTGAATGTTTATATGCAGATGGACACTGCACGAAAAATCTTCTTGTAAATGTTTATGGGAACTATGAAGGATTCTGTATTCTGTAATTATAGGTGGTCAGTTTGATGTGCTCTCTTCATCGTTCTCCGTCTGCCATTCTTTCTCTATCTGCCTCTGTGTTTTTCTCTCTCTCTTTTTCACTCTCTCCCTCCCTCCCCATCCTCTTTCGGGGCAATCGTGGCTCAAGGGAGGAAACTGTAGCAATGACGACAAGATGAAGGTACGACTTTGTTAACGTTGTACAGCGATTGCGTCCCCTTAATTTGCTTCCTCATTGGATACATGCTGATTAGTGGTGTGTTTGTGTGTGTGTGTTTGCGTGGGTGTGTGTGGGTGTTGTGGGTGTGGGTGTGTGCGTGCGTGCGTGCATGTTGAAGCGCTGTATGCTTGGCTCTGATTCACACTCACAATTTCTTAGAAAAAAAAAATATTGAATAATTAACGTTCAATTGATTTACACAGTGTCACGTGTTTTGTATCTGTTTCTTGTATCTGGTTGAGACAATGTGATTGAAGTCATGTGATTTTGTGTTCGTATTCTGATTGGTTAATGAAAACAAACGTCAGTCATGTTCATTCCTTATAAAAACTATGTGTTGCACGTTGTTAGGAGGTGTTTCTTTTGATTGGTCATTAAAAATGTCATTGATGTAATATCTAAACTTCACTTCTTCTTTTTTCTGTTTAAGTTTTCTTCAAGATGGCGGTAATGTGTCAGAGGTATTCGCGCTATTCAACAGGCTCACAGAGGCAGAGCGCCAGTATTTGTTCCAAACCGTCAAAGTCAAAAGCATGGCAGAGCTCATAGCGTTGATACAACGACATGAGCCTGACCGCGCACAGGTAATGAAATGTTTTTTAATTCTTGTTCCCCAGTTGTTCTTGCTTCACACTTTATTTTATTATGATTTCTTCTTGCATCGCGCACTTATCAACACAGAGAGCTGCTCAAGGCGCTGCCTGAAACAGGATCTAAGTCCAACCTGCCCAAGGCTCCAGCTTGCTGCTTGGTGCGCATTGTGTAACTCCACGGACCGCTGAAAGATGGAGGAAAAGTAAACAGTTGGTGCTTGCTTGCAATGTGTGTGTACATGGCTGGCACTCACCCGCCTAGGACATAAGCGTCAGGATCTTTAAAGTCCGTGGTATGGAATCCATGCGGGGAACATACTTGGGCTCGGTTTATACTCTCGTCCGAAGGATTAGGGGAGGGGTGAGAAAGGGGGGAGGAGAGGGCACTGTACTGCGTGAGCTTCAAGGTCGAGTACGTCGACAGGCTGTGATACAATCGCTGTTGGCACGTTTAGTCGTCCTTTTCACTATGTTGGCCGACAGTAGTAGTTTAGCCGACATCTTTTCATTCACCTATCGTGTCGTGTCGTGTCGTGTTGTGTCGTGTTGTGTTGTGTCGTGTTACGTTGTGTTATGTTACGTTAAGCTGCGTTGTATTGGATTGGATTGTGTTGCAGACGAATCCAGTCAGTTTTGAGGACCAGCTGTCCGGCCAGCCTGAGGAGCAGTTTAGAAAGACCATACTGCTGTATATACCGCCTATCTTTATCGTCATGGGCACACTGGGTAATTTCTTCTCCTTCATCGTCCTCAGGTGAGTCATCATCATCATCATCATCATCATCATCATCATCATCATCATCATCATCATCATCACCATCATCATCATCATCATCATCATCATCATCATCATCACCATCATCATCATCATCATCATCATCATCATCATCATCATCATCATGACTTAACTGAGTGAGAAGTCTCTGTGCTCATTCTCACTGAGACATGACTGAAGGAGGCAGGCGAGGAAGCTGTTATTACCCAGATGACATCAGCCGGATTCGGTTTTATAGGCAAGGCAAATGTATTCCAGAAAAAAAAACCATTAAGGGCACATGGACATCGTTAAAATGATATACACACACATGCAAAATAATTAATTACATAACATTTTTATTTTTTTTAATGAAAACTATTTATGTACACAAAGGGATTGCAGAAGGTGGGGAGGGGAGCGATTGAGAGGGGAAAAGAAGAAAAAATAAATTGATGGGGATAGCAACTAGGAATCATAACTAACAATACAATTCAATCTAAACACATCAATGACAAACTACTGAAATTGTTTTGTTACACACAACCTGTAAATATCAGAACTAGATTAATTTTTGACATGGGATAACAACGTTACAACTGTTTAATAATTAATTTTTTACATGAGATAACAACGTTACAATAATTAATTTTTTACATGGGACATCGCCCCAGGCACTTTGACGGATCAGGGGGTGGCATTGCTGTCAAATTTTGACATAATTATGTATCACGGCTGCTTGAACGTGTTGTCGCAGAGCAACCGTCCTCGCATCTAGAACAATTTTGACTAGTGGACAAATTCCAATCCGCATATAGACTGCGCTCTTGCGTCTCATGAATGATTTCCTGTGTGGTGCAGATGCTGGGAACGTCACTCGTGCTGTGCTTTTGGAGCTGAGTGCTGCATTTGATGGGATTGATCACAGAACCTTACTTACCCGTCTTCGGAAGGATGTTGGTCTTGATGGTGGCGTTTTTGAATGGTTTTATTCCTATCTTAATGACAGGACTCAACAAGTCATCGTCAGTCAAGCATCGTCAGTCAGAACACTTTTAATGTGTGTGGTGCTTCAGGGTTCTGTGTTTGGACCAATCTTGTTCTCAATATATACGTCACAGTTATGCCCTCTGATTGAGAAACATGGAATCAATCGCAAGATGATTGCAGATGATTCTGAGCTGTATATTTCATTTAAAACAGACAGAAGTTCAACATCTGAAGTTGTGAGCATGGTTGAATGCTTCTATATGGAGGTGAAATTTTGGATGGCAACAAATAAACTCAAACGCAATTACGAGAAGACGGAAGCAGCTCTGTGCGGTTCAAATAGTTCCCTTGGCAAAATTGCACTGGACCCTCTTCAAGTGGGACAAGCTGTGATTGACTTGTCCAGTTCTGTCAGAAACCTGGGTCTTCATATTGACAGCCAGCTGACGATGTGTGACCATATGAGTTCAATTGTTATTCGTACTCTAGAAAAGCTTGGAACATTGCTCACTAAGCAGGCTGCAAACGCCATTGCTGCATCTCTAGTTTTGTCCAGGTTTGACTATGCCAACAGTTGTAATGTATGTGGGGCATCTCAAAGTCAGAAAATTTGCAGCGTGTACAGAACACCGCTGCAAAAATAGTTACTAGAAAGAAGGAAATGGAAAATATCGCCCCACTTCTCAAGGATCTTCATTGGCTTCCTGTTTAAAAAAGAATTGAACACAAAACGCTATCTTTGACCTACAGCTGCAATTCTTCTCCACCACACCCTCAAGAGCTTGTTGCCCCTCATCATCCAAAACGCAATCGTCGATCTGCGAGTCAGTGATGGCAACACGAACAAGAAAAGTAGAGTTATTGAGATTTTAAAAATTCTGCTCCGAATCTCTGGAATTCACTTTCCCTTGTCATCATTCAAAAGGGCAGTAAAGACTCATTTTTTTAACAATTCATTTTGATTTATATTTATTACAGAACTTTAAAAGTTTATGTACATATTTTTAAAATCTGATGGCGGCCCCGAAAGTTTTGGATCATCTTTTCCCCTGCATGCACATCGAGCATGTCTACTGACGTAAAGACCGCGCTATACAAGACATCATCATCATCATCATCATCATCTTCATCATCATCATCATCATCATCATCATCATCATCATCATCATCATCATCACAATTATCATCATCTTCCCCGCGCTATACAAGACATCATCATAATTATCATCATCATCATCACAGCAGAGGCAGCAGAATATCATAGTTATCATCATCAGCAGCAATATCATCATCATCAACATCATCATCATCATCATCATCATCAACAGCATAGGCCACAGAATATCATAGTTATTATGATCAGCAGCAATCTCATCATCATCATCATTATCATCATCATCATCATCATTATCATCATCATCACCATCATCTCCACCATCTTCACCACTAGCGGTGGCAGCAGCAGCAATTTCACAATATCTTGGCGTGGTCTTACACGAGTATTAAAATGGGTTTCCGCTTTCGTGCAATATTAAATGAGATCGTGAAATGAAACTATTGTTGCCATCACTATCATATCACTATCATATCACTATCACATCACTATCACATCACTATCATATCACTATCATATCACTATCAACAACTCGTCTTTGTCCCACTGCCCTAGCTCAGTGGTAGGAGCGTTGGCTTGGCACACCAATGACCCAGGTGGTGGGCAAGACAAAAGTGGCCATTTTTCACTGCCCATCGTAGCTGTGTGATTGCTCTGGTGGTTCAGTGTTGTTCTAGGTCCCTCTCCCCTCTTCTCTGGGATAGTTATCCCCGTCTGCCATATCGCCAATGGTGGGTGTAGACGTTAATCTACAATGTTGATGGTGAATATCAAGGCCCCAGGCGTCCCCTTCCTCGCCATTATCATGGTTGGCGCTATGCTATGATTGCGAGTATCGAGGCCCCGTTCTTCACTTCTCGTCATTGTCGTGGTTGCCGCTGTGCTACATGTGGGTTGAAAACTAACTCGTAGTGAACATTGCTTATAATCTTTCAAAACAGTACTGCATTTGCATGAAGGAAACGACGGATAGTGATCTTTACAGTTGAATTTAATTGTTAGAATATCTCTCTTTCTGTCAGGCTAGGGACTCGTATGGGATCAGCTGTTAAATTGTACTATTATAAGGATCACATTAAGTTTTGTTTGGTACAAGCTATGTTCATTAAGGAGCTACTTTTCAACCACTCCATCTACATGTCTGTTATCGTATCATACAAATATCGTAAGCCATAGTCGTGCGGTTTATCACATTCTGTATTGTATTGCCCTTGCGCTTTCTGCCCCTGTGTGTTGATGCGCTGTTGTTGTGCCAACAGGTGCCGGGCTATGGTCAAGGTTTCGTCCTACCACTACCTGGCATCTCTGGCCGTCGCCGACACGCTGGTACTGTACATCGGCCTCCTCAGGCTGTGGCTGGCGGAGCTGACGGGCCGCGATCTCTCCGACATCTCAGACTGGGTGTGCAAGTTTACCATCTCCTTCGGCTACATAGCCAGCGACCTATCCGTCTGGCTGATCATCGCCGTCACGGTGGAGCGCTACATCGTCGTCTGCTTCCCGCTCAAGGCGTCCAGCATGATCAACACGCGCCGCGCCAAGTTCGTCATCGTGGGCCTGGTCGTCCTCATGTTCGCCGTCAACATGCACTTCCTGTGGACCGTGGAGGTGGTGGAGCCGCCAGTGGACGGCAAGAACGTGGCCACCGGTCCTAACTGCGAGGCGCCCAAACGTCACGAACTGCTAGTGAACGAGGTGTGGCCGTGGGTGGACGCCTTCATATACTCTTTTCTCCCCTTCATCTTCATCACCGTCCTCAACGTCCTCATCATCCGTGAGGTGCTCAAGGCTCGCAACCACCGCCTGAGGATGCAGAACACGCCGGAGCACCATTTCCACCAGCAGCTACCCAGGCGTCGTCTGTTGGGCAACCAGCTGGTTGCGCAGGGCAGGAACGGCGTCACCACCTCCAGCGGCGCCAGCTCCACCAGCTGCCGACGAGCCACGGGGGCTGGCGAGGGCACCAAGCTGACCGTGATGCTGCTAACAGTGTCCTTCACCTTCCTGTTGACCACGCTGCCCATGAACATCTCACTCATCTTCACGGCCTTCTGGAACCAGCAGGAGTCGCACGAGCTGCGGCACATGGCGCAGTTCAACCTGGCCAAGACCATCACGGAGCTGATGATGTACGTCAACCACTCCATCAACTTCTGTCTGTATTGCGCCACGGGTCACAAGTTTCGGCAGCAGATCGTGCAGCTCATGCGCTGCAAACGAGACTCGAACTCCTACCAGGCCTGGGCCTCTGTGCAGACGGAGAATACACGGTACCCCGCCTCCGTCAGGTTCGTCAACTCCCGACCCAACGAGCGCCTTCTCCTCGCTCACGCCGGCGACGACTCCGACGATGGTAGTGTGATAATGAAAGCCAAGGTTTAGCGATCGGTATCGTCATTGTAAATGCTAAGGTTTATCAGACAGCGTATCGCAATCAAGCTACAGCTTTGTTGATATACATGGAGATGGCAATAGCCTTAGCACAGGCCAGGGCTTAGCACACAGCGCACTGGTGACGAGGACAGCAGATTTGGCCAGGATAATTATGTTAACCGTTCTTCGATTCGACTAACATATTTGAGTCACCAGGGATTTGGTTGTGTCACAGTTGTCTTTGGGTATATAAGGCGATTGGTGAAGCCTCAGGGTTGGCCCATGACTTTTTTGGGCAGTGTGGACAGAAGATGCTGCCTTGAGCATGTCGCTACGACATGGAATTGAGCTCTGGAGAAGTGGACTGGGTTGGATTGGAAGCAGGAAGTTGTGGGTCTTTGGCTGTGTGAGTAATTTATTTATTGTGGATCCTTGGCGCGCAGACAGTATGGTATTAGTGAAGACAAAGAGTACGCAGGCAGTGAAGTTTGACATGTAACAAACTGCACTCAGGGTTGACACATAGTTGTAGACAGTAGTACTAGTCTTGCTTTGAAGGCTGAGGGTTGTGCACAATGCAGTATAGGAACCTATGCGTTTGATGTAAGGAGCCGACAATAGTGATATTATCAAAGTGAATATGAACTAGCAATACCAAAACCCAACACACACAGATCCATTACAAATATGTGACAAAAACTAATTTATTTAGGTTTTACGGCCTATTTTGTCATCGAACTACTATTACTACTACTACTACTACTACTACTACTACTACTACTACTACTACTACTACTACTACTACTACTACTACTACTACTACTACTACTACTTCCATTACTACTACTACTTCCATTACTACTACTACTACTGATGCTAAGCGTGTAGTTGGCAGACGTGTAAAGATGAAAGGTCAGTCAATGGAAGTTAACCCAAAAACCTACGGCAGTAGATGCGAGTGATCATACTTAAGGAAAGCTGGCTTTCGTTTCATTGTTCTGGCTTCAAGTATGCAACATAATATTATATTACAGACTATTCAACAAAGTGTAAACGGCGAGCAACTAGTGTTTCAATTGTACATGAAAACTGCGGAAAATTGTGTCAGAAAAAAAGTGAACTTTAAAACAGATAGGTCAAACAAGTGATAGACACTGTGTTGAAAATATAAAGGAAAACGAACTACGGTTGTTGAGAACTCCACCTTCATGTCTAAGGCGAGGAGGATACATAGGAATAATTATCATTAAACGTTATAGTGTTACTGTTAGTTTAAAGACATGAATTTCGGTTGGTATTACTCTGAGACACTTAGTGGTGAACAGAGTTTATATAAAATTGATGGAACTTTAACTGAACAGTTTTCTGAGATTTTTACGGAGAGAAAACGCCGATATTTATAGATGGACATGTACCAAAATTAAATATTAAACAATTTTACTCTGATTTTTAAGTTTACTGATAATTTTATTGTAACTGTTGAGGGGGTACACAATCGTAGAAATAAAGCTATTATTTTAAAAAAATTTGTTGTGAAAACTTGCCATTTGTTGAATTTAAATTCATTCTGAGATGTTCGGTGTTCAAGTTTGTCATTTTGCTTCAATCCATGATGACGTTTATTGTAAGTTTATTTGTCGAATGTAAATCGACCATTCTTGTGAGGTCAGAGTCGTATAATTGTATTGCCAAGTTAAGGTACAGGGAATATGTCTCGGAATCGAGATGACACAAACACACACACACACACACCCACCCTCACACTCACACACACACACACACGCCCACACCCACACGCACGCGCGCGCACACACATACTTATTTCCACCGTGTTATTATGACTTTCATGAAACGCCACATACATTGTTCAGGG
Source organism: Oncomelania hupensis (assembly GCA_036898135.1). NCBI lineage: Eukaryota > Metazoa > Mollusca > Gastropoda > Littorinimorpha > Pomatiopsidae > Oncomelania > Oncomelania hupensis. Next base: position 2,790,639 of record CM072519.1, on the reverse strand, counting down.
CTAGAAATTAACTTTTTTCTTAGGGGGCCACCGGGCCCCTTGATTGAAAAATTTGAGGGCCCACAAGCAACTTTCGGGGCCCAACTTGAAAAATAATGCAAACAAAAAACAAAAGAATTATTGACAATAAATAAGTAGAAAGTACAATTTGATAATCTAAACTAAAAACAATTGAATTTCCAATTTTGCTGAGTGATGTCATTTTTATTTGCATTTTCTTTCACTTTCAAACATTACCAACAAAAAAGGGGAAAACACACACACACACACACACACACACATTCAGTGACACACATATTCCAGTGACTAGTGAGCCTGAAATGGCCATTAAACAAAATAGAAAAAAATCAAGTGAGTCTCTTGTATAATACTTTTCAGTTTTGTGACTGAGTATTGCACAATACACATAATTAAATTTTTAATATGAGTAACCTAACAAAAAATCTGACCTCAATGCACAAAAGTTCAAAACAAAACCATGAAAGGGAACTAAACTTAACAGTACTCTTCCTCGTTCACTTCAAGGCCATGCCATGGAAATCTTTTTTTCCAACCTTCATTGTAGTTCCTTGATCTTTTTTCCTCTTCATACTTCTTTTTTCTCTTTTTCTTATTCTTTCCTTTCATCGACGTTTTCTTCTGGCGTCTTTCGCTTCCCAAAAATTGGAAAATACGCCATCGCCCATTGTTTTAGCAACTGTATGGCGACGATTTGTAGCCATACTTTCGTACTTGCAAAGATGGACATTTTGCGCTTATGTTGTGCCATAGCCTTTTGTTTATTATATTAAAAAGATATTAAAGTGTATATTAAACTTTTGAGTGCAAAATTAAAGGGTTTTCGTTTCTTTTCTGGTTTTTTTCTGTCCAAATTTAGTGCACCGGTGTGGGTTGCTTCCCTTGGCCCAAATACGAAACTGCCGAGTAGAGCTAGCTGTAGCAGACGAATTATTTTGCGGGCCAAGCGGGCCCTTCGTTTTTCAACTTTCCGAGCCCGAAATCAACTTTGCGGGTTTTTGGCCCCGGGCCCCCGCTAATTTCGAGCCCTGTTGTTTTGACAATGGCCAATGGGTCATATTTTGTCCCCCTTTTTAAGTACTTTTAAGTGTTCTAACGCTAACCCAAACCTTAACCCAAACTCTAACCCTAACCCTTACTTTAACCCTTACCTTAACACAGCCCTAAGCCTCACGGATCATTGGTTTGACCTTAAAACAACGAGGGCTGTCAAAACAAGGTATGTAGATGTTCACTAGTTTTTCCAAATAACGCCTTGTATACAAGTACACATGCGAAGACAAGCAATGGCTACAGAAACACCGTCGCAAACGTATATAGGAAGAAAAATAAACGGTACAAAGTTTTCAGAAATGAAACTAACTTTTCCTTAAAACACACATCTATAATAGGCACAAACACACAATAGCACAAGTATATCAACTAACAAGTTAGTATCTCGTATTGCCCCCAATCGACGTGCGGTGGTCCCGTTGCCCTTGGTTTTAGCCACAAGCTGAGACGGGGATATCCCAAACCTAAAAATAGAATAGAGAATTCTGGGAAATCTGTTCTCGCGAAGATGTGCTCGCTGAAATGAAACGAAAGTTGGGAGAGGAACTGCATATTTCTGGTAGTGAACAAAGGCAGAAACTTGTCAGCAGTATTATAAGCGATGGAGTTATAATGGACGAAGTGCTCCATACCTATGAGGTTGCCTTTGCTCGAGCAAAGAAACTAAAGAAGGATTTGGCCGACGTCATTTCAGAAAAGGCTTTCTCTTCCCATAATTCCCCTGGGTTTTGAAGTTTCTAAAAAGTTATTTCAGGCCGACGACGCTCTATGGAGCGCAAAGCATGTAAAGGGAAGCAACCGGTTGTACGAGCACGTCGACAGAGACATAGAAGAGAGATACTAACTTGTTAGTTGATATACTTGTGACAATAGCTATTGCACATAGGCCTACACACACACCCAATCGCACCCGCGCACACACAAAAAAAGGGTAAAGGTAGTCCCATAGCCTTGTGGCCGTAGGGGAGCGACGTGATGTAGATCACACTTATCTTGGGCCAGCGTAATGAGGGTGATGCCCATCTCTCTCCCTCGCAGCTTTACCTTCCCCACCCTTAAGAGAGTAGGTACTCCGTCACAGTTGAGTCAACTGGGGGCGTTGCTATTTGTCGCTTCACGTTTTGCGGTCACCCATCCAAGTGCTAACCACACTAATACTCCGCCCCAGCGGAACTGCAACACGACAAATGGACCTACAGCGGATGAAATACCAAAGCCTTTTGTTTGTTGATCTTCATGGTTTTCTTACCGTCATCGTCCTCATCAACTCCACTATAGACCTACTTGTGCATGAAAACCTGTGTCGGTATTGCAGTTGTCCTATTAAAACTTTATGGATCATGTGAAACTCATTAGGATTTTTTATGTTGATGTGATAGTTCCCCTTTGTGTGAATTATTATTATTATTATTATTATTATTATTATTATTATTATTATTATTATTATTATTATTATTATTATTATTATTATTATTATTGTTGTTGTTATTATTACCCCCGTAGGGGTGCCGGGGGTTTCAGTATAAATAGTATCCCCACTTTCTGGTAATTTAGTGCTTTAAATTCCCACTGTCGCTGTCTTTCTCATTTGCTCTTTCTCATTCCTGCTCTTTTCTATCAATCTGCTATACTATCGTCTTCTTCGCTAGACCAGTCTCCTACCTTTTTTCTTGAAAACTCTTCCGGGACAAGACTCCTTGTTTGTGTATGAGGTCTGTTGGATTAGCTTGGGAATATTGGACGCTTTCTGCCAGGTGGTCACTAGGGCTTCCTATGATGTTATTATTTAGCAATGTAGGCATTTTATATGTATGTGTTTTGTTGATAATTTATAATAATGTTTGTATTCTATTTTGTTTTTGTAAACGGGGGTTCGATAAGTTGGGGTGAAGCCTCAGCCGTCCCCTGCGTGGGATGTCTTTATTGTAAAGTGACTGGCTGGTGGAGAGCTTTCGGTTTTACCACTAGGGTTGTTTCAGCAGATTTTTTATGCGGATCGGGGGTTGTCCGGTCCTGATTTGGCTCGGAAGAGTCCGCTGGACCTAAAGCAATAATAATGTAATGTAATGTAATTGTTATTATTATTATTATTATTATTATTATTATTATTATTATTATTATTATTATTATTGGTTTTGTCATTACTGTTATTATTATTATTATTATTATTATTATTATTATTATTATTATTATTATTATTATTATTAGGCCTATTAAATGGTCTATAAACACAGTGTGTACCGACCTTAAATGAAAGAAGCATTGTCCTTAGAGAGTGATTGATTGACAAATATAATTGATTGAGCTATTAAGCCGCAAATTTTCCATCCTACTGCATGACGCCTGCTCAGTGAAGGCGAATGTCTATACATCCGTTTTGAATCGTGTAGACGTAGCGAAAACAACATAGGTGACACTGTGAGGATGACGTCATTAGCCTCTTCTTCATCAGCTTATTGTTGTTGTTCCGGTGTACCATCGTCAAAGTTCCTAGTATCTTATTGGGACTAGGAGCATTCTGATTGGTCGACGCATTACAAAATTCGACGCATGCGCACAGTGCTATTTTAGTCTTAGTATGGATTAGAGTTAGAGTTAGGGTTTAGGGTTAAGGTTACGACGCCTAAGCACATCGTGAAAAAACCGGCCCGACTTGACCTGGCGCATGCGCAAAGGCGCCCGGCTAAAATAAGACACCCGGAACTTTGACGATGTTACACCGGGAATTCAAAACATCAAGTACTCGATGTTGTAATTGTTGACAGTTTAACATTGTTATTGTTATGTGATACAACTAACTTGCTTTACATTGTGACGGGTGTATAGTCTACGAAAAAAAAGTGAAAGAATTTATTGTACGTTTGTTGTGTTCACGGCTATTTTTTCGTCTGTTTATTGTTAGTCATTGACGTTTGTTCTTATTTTCTATTCGTCACACAGTCTATGGAATAAACAACATTTTTTCCATTGTTATTGTTTGTTTGCTTTTGTTGTTCTTCATTCTTCCACTTTTTTAAAATTCACATTTACATATAAGCTGAGGAAAAAAATCTGTATTAAAGTCTGTTTCAAAAGCTGAAAACATAAATATTTTTATTTTCATTTTATATACCTCACACTCAAAAACTGTAAACAGAATGATTTTTCTTTTTTTCGTTTATCGTTCCATCTTTTTAATCATATTTACGTATTGGCTGTTTATTAGCTGAAATTACGAAATCTTTGTGACAGCCGGTTTGAAGAGCTGTAAACATAAAATATTTTGTTTCTCGGCAACATGTTACCCGACCCGTTTGTTGTTTGGTGAATAAAATTCTTATGACGAAGGTGTGTAAGAAAGCAAATGGAAGTGCTATTAATTGGGTTACCTTATTTCTGTATGGCTATTATATTTAAAATCATTGTGTTGCTTCATCGGTCACGAACAAGAATCAAACTGTTTAAATTTTGCTCGTTTCTTAATTAAATTAGTTTGATTTTGGTAATGGACATTATTATTTATTTATTATTTTTTATGTCCTAGGTTCTCTTTCTTTTCAATATTATATTTCGTGTTTTGGGGGATTTTTCCCCATTAAATTGTTTTACTATGTTTGTTCTTATTTGTTCATTTAATTGTTGTTGTGCTTTTTAAAAAAATTGTTTATGCTTATTTTTTTTAATTGTTTGTGCTTTTGTTTTCACTATATTGTTTTTGTTGTTGTGTGTACTTATTATTTGAATAATATATTTTGTTTGGTGTGTCCTTATTTTTATATTTTTTGAATTATATATTTTGTGTTGTGTCCTTATTTTTTTAATAATATATTTTGTTTGGTGTGTCCTTATTTTTAAAATTATATATTTAGTGTTGTATGTCCTTATTTTGTGAATTATTGTTGTGTCCTTAATTTTTGAATTATATATAGTGTTGTGTGTCCTTATTTTTTTAATTATATATTTTGTGTTGTGTGTCCTTATTATTTGAATTATTGTTGTGAGTCCTTATTTTTTTAAATTATATATTATGTGTCCTTATTTTTTGAATTATTGTTGTGTGTCCTTAATTTTTTAATTATTTTTAGTGTTTGGTGTCTTTAATTTTTGAATGATATATTTAGTGTTGTGTGTCCTTATTTTTTTGAATGATATATTTAGTGTTGTGTGCAAGGAGGGAGACCGAAAAAGAGGTGGGAGGACAACATTCGAGAATGGACTGGTTTGACACTGAGCGAAACCATCAGGGTTGCTGAGGACAGGGAAAGATGGAGTATGCTGGTTAAACGATCATCTGTGGTGCCCCTACGACCTCCGAGTTATGGGATAGGATAGGATAAGGATAGGATAGTTGTGTGTTTTTATTTTTTTAATTATATATTTTGTGTTGTGTCCCTATATTTTTTTGAATTATATGTTTTGTGTTGTGAGTCCTTATTATTTAAATTATATATTTTGTGTTGTGTGTCCTTATTTTTTTAATTATATATTTTGCGTTGTGTATACTTATTTTTCCATTATATTGATTTTGTTGTTTGGTCTTATATATTTTTTTCATTTTTGTTGTTCTTGTTGTGTGTGCGTATTATTTTATTTTATTGTTTTCATAATATGTACTTGTTTGTTTTGTTATTGTTGGTTGTTTTTGCTGTATTTTTGTGTGTTTATTCCTTCATTATACTGTTTTTGTTGTGTGTGCTAATAATATTAACAATATTGATCAAATATTATTGTTTAGTGCATTGAATATTAAAGTTGCAATTTTAGTGACGAGTAATTGTTGTTTTCTAAATTGAATTACGATTGTTATTTTAGGCAAGCATTGGGATTAAATCTTGAATCTTATGCTTCATTATATTGTTTTTGTTTTGTTTGTGCTTATTCTTTTCATTATATTGTTTCCATAGTGTAGGCACAGGCACACAATAGGTCTCGCGCCTACACACATCGACACGGCGACATGACAGACAGCACTTTGACAACACCCGTGAGCCACCGCAAAATCAGCAAAGCCTCCGCAAGAGGTCCAGGTCAAGAGGTCAAGGCCAAAGGTCGCTCAGTTCGAGGCTAGCAGCGATACACAAACACACGTGTGTTTTACCATTGTACTTCCGAGGTTTTACTCACAGGCGTCTTCCAAGCCTGTGGTTTTATTGTAGCCTTGCATGGGATTTTATGCGGGAAAAGTGGTTCTGTAAGTGCGAGGAAACTGTGTCATACAAGATAGAATGGATTACTTGAAGAGAGCGTACTAGTTACTGGACAGAAGGACATGCACAAGGTACGTAGCCTATAAGATCAATGCATGTCTATCGTTTTACACACTGTGTCTCTGTCACACCACACAACTCAGTCCAGATTAATAAGCATGTCCTTAAAATCAGATAGGGCATGATGATAAAAACAGTGTATCGCAATCATATCCTATCCCGTAACTCGAAGGTCGTTGGGGCATCACAGATGATGATCGTTTAGCCAGCGTACTCCAGCTTCGCTCAGTGTACAAAGTCTACAAGCCAGTCCATTCTCGAATGTTGTCCTCCGACCTCTTTTTCTATCTCCCCCTTCTTCCACCTTCCTCTCCTTCTGCCTTCTTGCATCGTGCCTTGCAGGATGTTCTTTGCAAGGCTTAAGGCCTGATGCTCTGGTGGCCATACTATCGGAGTTTCAGTTTCTTCACCACTGTGACAGTGTGAGCATATCATCGTGTTGTATAGTGACTTGTGTGTGATGGTCTTTCGGACTTCGTTGTTGGTGATGTGCTGGGTATAGGAAATGCCCAGAAGTCTTCTGTATCATCTCATCTCCATGCTTTGTATTCTTTGTTGTAAATCTGCTGTAAGGGTCCATGTTTCACAAGTATGTGGAGATAGAGATGGAGATGTCAAGGAAGCGCAGCAGCCTTACCTTGGAATGTAGAATGATGGTCCTGTCTTTCCAAATAGGCTTCAACCTTGTCAGGGCTGCAGTTGTTTAAGCGATCCTGGAGAGAACTTTCTGTCGGCACCCATTGTCTGATACAATGGCTCCTAACTATTTGAAGCTATGCACTGTGTTGAGGGATTGACCTTGGACTTTGATGCCCATGTAACATGTTGATGCCATTGGTGTTGCATGTTGGTCACCCGTTTGGTAGTAGCGCCAAAACCCAAGAGCTACCATTATCATGAGATAATTTAAATTAACACGTGTTCTGTGTAATTTACAGAGATACAGGTAATCCATAGTGTTAATTAATAATTACGAGTATTTGCCATGCCTTCCTAGCGCCAAAACTGGATAATTACAAATATCATGAGATAATTACAAATATCATTGCCAAAATTACAATTATGAAGGGATAATTACAATTATCATTGAAAAATTACAAGTATCTTCATGTGACCATGTTTAATTGTCAATTCTGGCTCTAGCAATCCGTCTGGAAATGGGCCAACATAGAAAATTGTAATTTTCACTTGATAATTAAAATATTTACGTGTTAATTGTAAATATTTTGATGATATTTGTAATTATGCTCTCATGCTTCACATACCTCGCTACAAACTCTCCTCTGCTTGCCGTCGATCTTTCTCAGTACTTGGCCCTTTAACTTGGAACTCTCTTCCCCTTTCTCTTCGCAGCTCTCCAAACACAGCTACTTTTAAATCCAACTTGAAAACTCATCTCTTCTTTAAATGTTTCTGATCTTGCCTCCCATCATCATCGGCGTCATTCCTCCATTTGTTTTGTTTTGGTTTTTTGTTTTGATTCAGACCACCGCCACCACCCATCCCATCACCCATCCTTAGCTCTCCCCTCCTCCTTCCTTCCCTTGTCTCTTATTCGTTAGCAAGTGTCTGATTTTATTTTGTTTGAAGCCGGATGTTTATAATGAATGCGTGAGTACTGCGCTTTGACCTGATATTGTTCATTGGGAAAAAGCGCTATATAAATATCCCTATTATTATTTATTATAATTTAATTATCCCATTATATTTGTAATTATCACATACTATTTGTAATTATTAGGTTTTGGCGCTAGTAGGCCATCATAATGTGAATTACACAGAACATGCCTTAGTCAGAATTAAGCATGATCACTTAAACATTGTAATTATGAAGTGAAAATTGTAATTATTTTGTGATAATGATAATTTTCGGTATTGGCGCATTTCCGTGCGGATTGCTAGAGCCAAAACTGAAACTTTTACATGATCATGCGAAGATATTTATAAACTTTTCATGATAATTGTAATTATCCCTTGATACTTATTATTATCCCATGATATTTGTAATTATCTCGTGATAAAAGTAATGATCAGATTTTGCAATTTCGAGCTAGTAGGCTGTCATACGTAGGCTCTGGAGGTGGTGTCAAGCCTCTGTACCAGCCAATCCATCAATGTCATCCACAAAACGGAGATTGGAGATTGCTCTACTCTCTGCGCTGACTGTGCCTTCGTGATCTGCAAGGGCATCTGACGTGATGTGCTCTAGGCCAGGAAGATGTTGAAGAGTGTTGGAGAGAGTAGGCATCCTAGACGCACACAGATTGTTCTACTCAACCAGTTCCTGATGGTGATGTTGTGGAGGACTGCACTGGTAGCCTTGTCATACCTAGGCTCTTGATGACTTCAATAATTTTAGGGCTTACTGTGTACGCTCTCATGGTTGCCCCCAGAGCTGCATGCCAGACTCGGTCAAATGCTTTGCTTGAAGCCTACAAACACATAATATAGGTGTTGGTGCTGTAGGTATTTCTCACAGATTTTTCGGAGGTTGCCAATCTGTTCAGTGGTACTTGTTCTTCAGCTATGATTTGTTCAGCTTGGGGTTTCAACCGGTTGAGTATTATTTTCAGGAGGACCTTGCTGGGATGGCTGATGATTACTGAAGAAGGGGGAGTCAGCTGGAGTGGACAACATACCCTTGGAATTGCTTCAAGCAGGAGAAGAAGTGATAATTGACCATTATCTGTAACAAGATCTGGCAGAGTAGGAAGTACGGATCCAGGCGCTTGTCATCACTTTTCCCAAAAAGGGTAACCTTCAGCAGTGTGAAAACTACCTCACCATCAGACTCGTCAGCCTGTATCGCAATAGACTACTTAAATAAGACATGTGTGTCCTGTGGACACTAGCTGATTATGTATAATATGTAGAGGAGACCAGATACAGCAAATCATCTAGACTATAGCTGGAGCAGCCCTTGACCAGTTTAGGCCTACTTCAGATCTACAGGAAAAACGCGAATCCCCTCAACAACTATGGGAGCCAGAATGATCGACGCAGTGATAGTGGGCTCTCAACATCAAGAAGAAGAAGTACTAAATGCATCATTTTCTATAGGTTTATGCAAGATTATCACAGTGGCCACAAAGCCTAATTAATTTATCTATCCAAAGAATAAAAATACAAATGAGACTAACTAGTACTACTAGCAACACCAAAATAATAATATAACTGGAAGTGATAGTGCATCATGAATTCATGACTATCACAGCACAGTGTACAGCAGCAGTAATCATAGAGTGGTAGAATAAAATAACATACATTGTACTTTTATTTCTTCACCTGAAAGAAAGTGTAGTATAGTTTAATTGGCAGATATATACCTATACATATAAAGAGTTAGGAATTTTATTTGGCAAAATTACTGGCCTGACCGGAAACTGAAATTACAGAGGATTTAATTTCTCAGGGTACTCCGGTTTGCTACCTGCCTTCAATAAAAGCATTGGATGCAGTAAATCTTTATTTACAAAAGCATTGATTTTGCTTCTGATTATTGTTGCATAGAATAGTACAGCTAATGTTTTTTTATTGTCTGTACTTGGTTGCTTTAAATATATTAAGTGAGATTTTAAACAAATAAATCAGCAATAATTGTATGTACGTGATTATTATACATTCTTTTTACATGTTTATTAATTATATGCCTATTTCAGTATTTGGCAAAAGTTCTTTTTGCTAGCAGGTTGCACAATTCTTGCCCCATGTGATTGGGATTACAATGACTAACATGGCAGATTATTGTTGATAGTTTTATTTTCATTGCTGATAGTGTTTTTGTGTTTTTTTGCTGAGTTTTTAGTTATTTATTTTGGTTATTTTGTTTAAAAGGCTGGTTGATTGAGAGATTGTCTGCCTTTGTATTAATTATCAATCTTATGATGTTATGATTATTACACAACTTGCCGCAGAAGACATTTGCAGGTATTTTATAATGGTTTCTCTCCCCTTATCCATTACATGAGCGACACATGCAACTTCTTAAAATATGTCCCTTTTGTATTTATTTATTTAGTTTTAAAATGCATTTATTTAGCTCACGAAAAAATACTATTGGTGATTTGTTTTTAGGTGTTTACAGCGCATGGGAGGTAATTTTTTTTATATTTGTTCTTCCTTTGCCTACAAACACATTTTATAACGTTATAGCCCTTTAGTTGTTGAAGACAAAGCTTGTTATTTCCCACAAATAATATATTTATTTCTGAAGATGAATTGAATGGACATTTTCTCTTTCATTTGGAGACTAGGTTAAAAAAACAACAACTTATTATATATTGTTTAGACGTCTCTGAAAATACTTTGAAATAGTTGGGAATCAGAATGAGTCAGACATGTTGGTCTGTCGATCCATTGAACCCCATATTTATCTCAAGAACCACAGAGCAGATTTTAACCAAACTTCCAAAGAACATTATCTAAGTTAGTGGCCTGCCTTCTGACTCATCGTATTTGCTCAAACTCAAAGGTCAAGGTCACTGGAGTCATTTTATTGATGCACACTCAAAAATCTCAAAAACGACTGAAGCAATTTTGTGGAGTTTTGGTATGGAGCTAGTTTACTAAAAATCATGGGCACCATCCTTCAGTAGCACTCTGGTTGTCGATCAGTCTGTCGCTCTCAATTTGACTTTTTTTTTTTTAGTTCCAAACACACTTTTTTGTTTTTGTCTTATCTCAGGACTAACTGGACAGGAATTCACCATTTTTACTTTGAAGATTCTGAACTACTGGTAAGCATGTTTGTACTTTCTCAAAGCTCAAGATAATTGTGCTTTATCATTTTCTACACACATTTTTTGTGCTGTATAGATCTACAAATTGTCTGATCCCATTTTAATAATGTTTGTTTTGCAGATATTTCAGAGTGTGGCGTTTCATTTCCATGTTTTTCCTTTTGCTTTCTTAGGACAAAGCTGAGTCACAGCAGTGCCAAGTAAATGTACACTTTTGTCGTTTTGAAAATGCTTATTTTTCGGCTATGTGTCTTGAAATACGTTTGAATGGCTTCTCATCCTACCTCTTCCACCCCTCCCCCCCTTTTTTTATATTCTTTCTTACATCCTTTCTCTTTTCTCTAAATTTTTTCTTCCCCCCCCCCTTTTTTTTTTTTTGGGGGGGGGGGGGGGGGAACGTTGTTTATTTCTTTCTTTCTTCTCTATTTAAAATAGATTGCACCATCAGATCTTGCATCCTTGAAAAAAAAAATTCCCGTCGGAGCATGCTTCCGGACCCCCCTAAAAGGCTCGGCGCTTCGCGCCTTCGCCCAATCTGTAACCCCCCCCCCCTCCCCCCCCCCCCTTCGACTTTTCCCAGGTCCGGCCCTGATTTTACTTTATTATCTTTCTTTATATCTTTCTTTCGTTCTTTCTTCGGCATCACTGGCAGTGAAACGATATAGCGGAGATGTACTTGGAAAGCCTAAACAGACAAACATACAATACAAACGAGGACGACGAGAAGGACGTGAAAAAACAAACACCAGAATAAATTTTACACAAGATCACAATGAACGGAATCGACAATAACACACATACGCACACGCATACACACAAACAAGCAGAAGAATAAATAAGAAAGCAAATAACTAAATGAATAAATAAATAAATAAAACGAGACTAAGCCATGTAATGTTCGCACTTTGTTGCAGATTATTAGTACAGTAGAGGAAACCGAACGAAAGAATGGGAGGTAAGCACCATTGGCTCGCACCGAAAGTGAATATAGCTTCCCTTGAATCAAAGAGCTGTACTTTCTTTGCTTGAATACCATTCTAAACACTGGGAACACTACTCAACACTACAAAAACACGTGAGCGCGCGCCTACGGATGCAAGTGCACTCAAACACTCATACACACGCAAACACACAGAGGAAAAAGAGGGGTGTGAATAAATTAACTAAAACTCGTTCTTGCGCCTTTTGGCGTAGGCCTACTGTTTAAAAGTCATGCACGTTGCTTTCTTGCCCCTATGAGTCGCACGTGCAGCCACAACGAGCATGACTGACCTTTGACATTGTCATTGTCATCTTTTATAAATCGGTCTGAACCACTGAACTAAATAAACTTTAGATCAGTGGTCTGAACCAGCAAAACTTGATATTTCTTGCTAGCGCAGTGCGTGAGTGTACACGGTGTCAACAACAACAGCAACAAATTCTTACAGGAAATCTATAGCTAGCCGTACCTTTAGTTTTCGCGATCGCTGCACGAGAAAAGTGTGATTGGCTTTATTCTCGAAAGTTCTTATTTGGTCCTTATTGACAGATCCAACTTTGAACTTTAGGCATCGCACGTGTGGGAATCATGGCGGGCTGTGGTGAACGTCTGAGCAAAAGACAAAGAGGTGAGTATTTTTTGCCGATTTCGATTATCTGGAATATTTTATAGTGATATAGTTACAAGTCACGTACGTTTTAACCCAGCTAGGTAATTATGTAGTGAAACTGTATTCTAGAAATGTGTTGCCATTGCGTGGTCCGTTTTACCAAATTCAAGTAACTGTGATGGCGTGAGCAACGAAAACCGGAAAGGACAGACTGGTTATGAAGAGACATTCTGGGACAATATCCAGATATATTCCCCCGGAGCTGTTAGTAGTGTTACAATGATGATCGGGGGGGGGGGGGGGGGGGGGGGGGAATATATCTGGATATTGCCCATTCTGGACCCAAATACGGCCAAATACATGCTCACTAAAATTTAGTGCTTTAAATTCCCACTGTTGCTGTCTTTCTCCTTTGACTTTGTTCTTTCTCATTCCTACTCTGTTCTATCTTGAAATCTACATCAGTACATGTACTATAGTCTATACTATGTTCTTCTTCGCTAGACAACTCTGACCAGTCACCTACCTTTTTTCTTGGAAACTCTTCGGGACAATGCTCATTTGTATATGAGGTCTTTTGGATCAGCTTGGGAATATTGGATGCTTTCTGCCAAATGGTCACTGGGGCTTCCTATGATGATATTATTTAGCAATGTAGGCATTTTATGTTCTTGTCGATGGGTATAATGATGTTTGTATTCAATTTTGTTTTTGTAAACAGGGGTTCGATAAATTAGAGTATAGCCTCAGCGTCCCCTGCGTGGGATGTCTTTATTGTAAAGTGACCGGCTGGTAGATTGCCTTCAGTGTTACCACTAGGGTTGTTTCGGCAGATCTTTTATGCGGATCAGGGGTGAGTCCTCTTTTACTTCTCTGGTCCTAATTTGGCTCGGAAGAGTGCGCTGGACCTAAAGCAATAACCATGTAATGTAATGTTCATTGAGCCATTTGGGAAAAAAATATAAATGCATGTAAAGATAAAACTTATAAATATAACATTCTTGGTCACCTTCTTCCAGTAAACGTCTTCACTTGTAGGGTGGTCCATACAATGTGAATGCGTAATTTGCAAATTGGCAGAAGTTTTAAATTTGATATTTGGATTTTAACATGGTTTCATCCACTGTGGTTTTGATTTTGTGTTTCAGTGAGCTGAAGAGGTGAAGACCTGAAGAGATGAAGAGGAGATTAACTGCAGAGAAGACAGAGAAGGAGATAGCAGAGAAGCAACACAACACATCCCAAAGCCCGTTTCCAACGCTGTCCAAGAAAAGTCCAGTTGTAAGGAGGAGGAGACTATTGACGCTAATGTAGGGTTTGTTTTAGCTTCTTTGTCATGATGATAATAGTTCTAACCTGTATATAATCTTGTCTTTTATTCAGTAAATTATTTACAGAATTTAAGAATATACTGTGTGGGACATTATTTCATTTATTTGTATTACTTGTAATTCTGTGATATATGCGCTGTCTTAACTCGACACGTATTCAGGGACCAAGCTCGACTTGTATGACGTGCGAGCTGAGGGAGTCAAGATCCAGATCATGGCCAATGCTGAGTGAGTTTTTTGCGTTCATCTTCACAAGTAAAAATGTAATAGCCACAGTTTGATCTCGGTGTTTATTTTGCAGGGCATCGGATGGGCCTAAGGCGGCCACAGGGGGGCTTGAGATAATCCTGTATCAACCAATGCCTTGAGCAGCTCTTGAGCTGGAAAAAGTGCTATATAACAATGATTCAATAATAAAAATAAGACATTTTAAGAGGCAGAAACTCATGACAGGGGGATGAGCTTTGTTCTCAAGTAACTACATGAATGATTTATCCGTATATAAAACAAAAACAAGACCAATATTGACTTTTAGTGTATAGATAAATGATTTTATTGTTGTTGGTCATAGTATAATTATTTTGTGCAGGAAATTCACTTCAAACTGTAAGTATGCAAACCTATTTCAGTGTCATTCATGGTGTAGTAATAATCTTCCCCATGCATGCAGACATGCCTCCCTGATATGGGTTTGTGGTTTGCCAGGCTTTATAAAATGAACATTGATGGTGTATTATGCTGCGCAGGAAACTCGCTCCTAACAGAGGTATCTGAACCTGATTATCATTAATGACAATGTTCAGCTTAGCTTTATCATGAGGTCCAGAATGATCAATTACCTATGTCGTTTCTTCAACACTTTGGAATATTTGGTTTTTAGTGTATTTTCCCAGTTTCTTCTTCTTATTGGAAGGTTTGTTATTTAAATGTATGTATTAAGTTAATTGTCTTTTATTTTATTTATTTTATTTTTAGTAATGGCATATTAACTTTTATTGGGAAGGCAGCTTAATTGTTGCGTAATATACTTTTTCAGTGCAGCATCAGCTTTGTGGTATGGTGGTTTTCCCCAAACTGTTTTTTGACTTTTTCTTCTTGCATGTTGCATTTGTAGTACTTAGTATTGTTATTTATTTTCAGGGTCTCAACTTGAAGCAAGATTGATAGCAATATTGAGTGTGTGTGTGTGTGGGTATGTGTGTGGGTGTGTGTGTGTTGTGTGTGTGTGTGTGTGTGTGTGTGTGTGCATGCATAGCGATCTGTAATTAGAGAACATTGCCTTTGTCATATCCCCAAGTGTGATGGAGAAAAACTGGCTTTTTCATTTTGCCACTTGAAATTTTGAAAATTATTTGTATTAAATTTTTTTGTATTAAATTTTTTTATTTCACAATTATTTTCCCTTCATGTATAATTATGTCTTTACAATACATTGTCTAAAGTTGGCTGGTTGGTAAAGTTTATTATGAAGTGATTGTGTCTTATAGGAGGAACATAATTCCTGGTGTTGCTATACAGCCAGTTCATCAAGCACCACAATAACCTCAACATGGATCTGTACTTGAGGATTGTGCCAGAATGCCCGCAACCAGTGCTGTCCAAGAAAGTCCAAGCGTGAGAAGGAGACTATTGATCCTAATGTAGGGTTTTGTTTTAGCTTCTTTGTCATGATAATAGTTCACCTTGTAGACATCTTGCCTTCTGTTCAGTAAATGATTGTACAGAATTTGATAAATGTAGTGTGTTAAAAATTGTTACAAATTCTGATGATTTATCACTTTTGTATTTTGCTTATACATGTATATATCAAAATATCTTGCTTTGGCAAAATATTCATCTGCAATGGTAAAATGTCGAGGGTTTGTTTGAAAGAGTATTTTTGGCTAATCTAATGTTATGACTAATCCATTTCCTAGTAATTACAAAAACATTACTAACATCCTGGATTCCTGGTTTGGAACAGAACAAACTGGTTTCCTTCTGGGGTTACTCTGTAAATGAAGGAGGAGATAGGAGGTAAAAAATGTGATCTTGTAGTTTTGGCTGTGCAGGTTAATTGGCAAAATAAGCTTACGTCAGATTTACTAAGATATAACTTCTCTTGCTTGATTTTATTTTCAGTGACGTTGATGCTTTCACTTTACAAAGGTTCCTTCATATATATGTTTTTTTAATGTAACTTTTTTTAGTGATGATCTAATTATAAAACTAAAAGATAGCAAGTGAAGTAGGCTATTATAATTGCTAATTGTGTTGGTGTTATTTTAATACAACTTTGTTGTTGTTAGCTAAACACAAAGATAGCAAGTGAGGTATTATAATTGCTAATTGTGTTGGTGTTATTTTAATACAACTTTGTTGTTGTTAGCTAAACACAAAGATAGCAAGTGAGGTATTATAATTGCTAATTGTGTTGGTGTTATTTTAATACAACTTTGTTGTTGTTAGCTAAACACAAAGATAGCAAGTGAGGTATTATAATTGCTAATTGTGTTGGTGTTATTTTAATACAACTTTGTTGTTGTTAGCTAAACACAAAGATAGCAAGTGAGGTATTGTAATTGCTAATTGTGTTGGTGTTATTTTAATACAACTTTGCTGTTGTTAGCTAAAGAGCATCACTACAATGATCTGTTTTATGTCTTTAGGAATATCTGAAGTTGCGTAAGCAGCTCCTAGAAAAGCTGAAGGAGGCTGGAGAGAACCTACTACAAGTACCTCTGGTGGAGATCTCACTCAGTTCATTGAACATTTCAGTCATATAAGGGATGTTAACATTTTGGATGAGGAGGCAAGTCGGTGAATTTGTATTTTCACACACATACAAATCAGTATTCTTAAATGTGAATGTGTTTCATTTTGTTGATATGCTGGTGTACAGCAATAGCATTAAGCTCTCAGGTCTTTTAATAATCCAATTACCTGATGTATTTAATCTCAAACAGGGTGTAGTTTTGCAAGTGATATATGTATTGTCCTTTTTTTTAAAATTGTGTGGTTTTCTTCTTGCAGTGATATTTCATTCAACACACGCGTTGGTTTACTTTTTTCCTCCTTGGATGCACCTTTACTCTTTTCTGTTTGTAAAACTTCACCGATTCCTTTTTTAAAATTTGGGTTGTATTACTAAAGGTGTTTGTTTGCTTTAGAATTGTTATTAACAAACCTTTTGCATCACGGCACAACAATGTTTATTTGGTTTGTTTTTTGTTATAATTTGTCATCCAGAACTTTCTTCCATTGTCTGCGAGTAAGATGTGCCCAGGGCTACATGTGGGCACCTTGCATTATGTTGTAAAATTAATGTTTACAGTTTATTTACTTAAATCAAAAGACATACATAATAATGCTAATTAATAATGGCAATAGGTATATATCAGTAATTTTGTGAAAATTGTCTGTTTTGAAATGGGGGAATAATATTTAAATGTTTATTTTGATTACTTTTAATTCTATGATGTGTACAACTCAATAAGTCATTTAAGTGTTTGGTATTGAGCTTTATGAAGTAAACTTGTTATTAATGAATGGGGACAATCTGTTTAAATTTTCAATTCCGGTCGGATCCATGGACTGCAACCATCGGGACCCATCTCAACTTGCGAGCTGAGGGAGTCGAGGTTCAGATAATGGTCAATGCCAAGTGAGGTTTTTGATTTCCTCTTAAGTACAATTTGTTTGGTCACACTTTATTATGAATGTTTTTTTTTTGCTTGTTTTGTTTTGGTTGTGCTCATTGTTGTGGGCAGCAGATGTTCCAAGTGGGCAGCTTGAGTTTTATATCCTGTATCAGCCAGTGCCTTGAGCAGCTCTTGTGCTGGAAAAGCGCTATATAGGAAACAATGAAGGAAAACAAAGTAAATAGGAAAATGTGTAACAAGCAGAAAAGTCATTTACTTACCGACACATTTGTTGATTTCACATACGCGCCTAGCATTAACACAAAGGTTCAATACTTACCTAAACTTCTGCACAGCATAGAGACTCTTCTGTAGTTCAATTGTACAGTATTTGCTGTTGAACAGTAGGTAATGCATTGACTTCAATGCAGTCCTTGTGACCAAAGTTTTGTGTGACCAAAGTTTTGTGTTGTGCTAATTGTATGTTGGAAAAGAAGTCCATTTTATTATCGTACTCGTGAAATAAATAAAATCCTTAGCTTTTTTTGTTTTTTTTACAGATAATGATTGTGAAATGACACGTTTGAATAAACCAGAAGTAGCTTTGCTAACACTATTATTGGCTTGTAGTGTACAGGTAAAGGGTTTCATTGTTGGTCATGGTATAGTTATTTTGTATGCAGGACATTAATTTCTAACCACAAATATGCAAGCCTATTTCATTGTCATGGTTGTAATCATCTCCACCATTGTAGCAGGCTGCCCTGATATGGGTTTTGTGGTTAGCTGGACTGTGAACAAATAAAATGAACGTTGATGTATTGCTTTTCGGCAGGAAACTCGCTTCCGATAGAAGTATCTGGACCTGATTATCAACGACCGTGTTGGACAAATCTTCATCACGAGGTCCAGAATTCTCAATTACATACGTCATTTCTTTGACCCCTTGCAAGCTTGGGATTTTTGGAGGCAAGTGCTTTCCCACAGTTTCTTCCCAGTATAGATTTTATTTTTTAATTGGTAGGGAAAACTTAACATATTAACTTTTGCTGGGAAGGCAGCTTAATTGTTGTCTAATATCATTTTTGAGTGCAGCATCATCTTTAATTTGTGGTATAGTATGAATTTTTCAGCGTTAAGAAAACGTTTTACTAATAAATACTCCTTTGCTGTTGTCTTTACTTATAACTGACTGTTTTTTTGGATTTTTTTCTGTCTTGCATGTTGCATTTTAGTACGTTTCTCTTACTCATTTTCTGGGTCTCAATCTGAAGCAAGAGTGATAGCAATGCACAAGAGTGTGTGTGTGTTTGTGTCAATGTGTGTGTGTCATTGTGTGTGTGTCAATGTGCGTGAGTCAATGTGTGTGTGTCAATGTGTGTGTGTCAATGTGTGTGTGTCAATGTGTGTGTGTCAATGTGAGTGAGTCAATGTGCGTGTGTCAATGTGGGTGTGTCAATGTGTGTGTGTGTGTGCGCGCAGTAAACTGCAGTATAAAAAACATTGACTTTGTGGTATTTATTTGCCAAAATGAAACATTATTTTTCTTTCAGTCAGATTATGTCTTGGCAGTACATTGTGTAAAGTTTGTTATTATTGTAATTGTGGCTTGTAGGTGGAGACGCCGATCATGACCGTGATACCTGGTAGTGCTACAGCCAAACCCTTAATGCACCACAATGGCCTCAACACGGATCGATACAGCAGGGTCGCGTCTGTAGGGTCGCGTCAGAACACCCACTGCCAGGGCTGTCCTAAAAACGTCAGAAGTGTGAGGAAGTGCAGGAGACTATTGATCCTAATGTAGGGTTTGTTTGTCTTCGTCATAATGCTAATGTAGGGTTTGTTTGTCTTTGTCATAATGCTAATGTAAGGTTTGTTTCTCTTTGTCATAATGCTAATGTAGGGTTTGTTTCTCTTTGTCATAATGCTAATGTAGGGTTTGTTTGTCTTTATCCTAATGCTAATGTAGGGTTTGTTTGTCTTTGTCATAATGCTAATGTAGGGTTTGCTTCTCTTTGTCATAATGCTAATGTAGGGTTTGTTTGTCTTTGTCATAATGCTAATGTAGGGTTTTTCTCTTTGTCATAATGCTTATGTAGGGTTTGTTTGTCTTTGTCATAATGCTAATGTAGGGTTTGTTTGTCTTTGTCATAAGGCTATATAATGTATGGTTTGTTTGTCTTTGTCATAATGCTAATGTAAGGTTTGTTTCTCTTTGTCATAATGCTAATGCAGGGTTTGTTTCTCTTCATCATAATGCTAATAGCTACTGTGTATACATCTTCTGTTCAGTAAATAATTGTACAGAATTGGAGCATGTAATGTATTTTTCATTGTAGTTTAGTGTAAAAAAAAATTTCACCAATTCTAATAATATATCTCTTCTGTATCTTGCTCCAATATATGTTAATATCTTGTTTTGGCAGAGCTTTCATCTGCTATGCTGAAACTGTCAGGATTGGTTTGAAAAGTTTTTTTGTGCTAATGCCAGGTTATCTCTGATCCATTTTCTAGTTTTAAAAAAATACTAACACACATGCTCCCTTGTTTGGAACACAACTAACTGCTTTTCTTTTTGGGTTACTATGCAAATGGAGGAAGATGGCAAGCAAAAGACTTGATATTGTAATTTTTCTTGTACAAGTTTATTGGCAAAATAAGCATATGTCACATGTACTAAGGTATAACTGCTCTTGCTTGATTTTATTTTCATTGAAGTTGATGCTTTCATGTTCATAAAAGTTAATTTCTTATATTTTTAAAAATGTAAATTGAGTCAATGATTATCTAATGTCGATTATAAAACTAAAATGAAAAAGAATTTGGTATTATAATTCCTAATTGTATTAATAATTATAGTTGCATACAACTTTGCTGTTAAGATTAGCTAAAGTAAAGAGCATCATTACAATGAATCTGTTTTATTTCTTTAGTAATATCTGAAGCCTATGGAATGGAAATAAGTGCAGAGAAGACCAAAATGATGACCAACAACACCAATGGCATCAATACGGACATCAAAGTCCAAGGCCAATCCCTCGACACAGTGCATAGCTTCAAATATTTAGGAGCCACTGTATCAGACAATGGGTCCCGACAGGAAGTCCTCTCCAGGATCGCACAAACAACTGCTGCCCTGACGAGGTTGAAGCCCATTTGGAAAGACAGGACCATCAGTCTACATTCCAAAGTAAGACTGCTGCGCTCCCTTGTCATCTCCATCTTCCTATATGCTTGCGAAGCATGGACCCTCACAGCAGATCTCCAACGAAGAATACAAAGCATGGAGATGAGGTGCTACAGAAGACTTCTGGGCATTTCCTATACCCAACACATCACCAACGACGAAGTCCGACAGACCATCACACAAGCTATTGGACAACATGATGACCTGCTAACAGTGGTGAAGAAACGGAAACTTCGGTGGTATGGCCACGTCACCAGATCATCAGGCCTTGCAAAGACTATTCTGCAAGGCACAGTGCAAGGAGGTAGAAGAAAAGGGAGACCGAAAAAGAGGTGGGAGGACAACATTCGAGAATGGACTGGTTTGACACTGAGCGAAGCCATCAGGGCTGCTGAGGACAGAGAAAGATGGAGTATGCTGGTTAAACGATCATCTGTGGTGCCCCTACGACCTTCGGGTTACGGGACAGGATAGGATAGGATAGGAATATCTGAAGAAGCTGGAAAAGCTGAAGGATGCTGGACAGAACCCCTACTCACAAGTACCACGTGGAGATCTCGCTCACAGAGTTCATTGAACGTTTCAGTCATACAGAGAATAGCAACATTTCGGATGAAGAGTTCACAGTTGCTGGTGAGTTGGGATGTAAAAAAAATCTAATATTAAATTTTAAAGTGTTTGAAACATTTTGTTATGCTAGTGTGCGGTAATAGTAATATTTTCTGAGGTCTTTCATTAATCCAATAATCTGATGCCTTTTTTTTTCTCAAACTGGGTGTAATTTTGCAAGTGATAAATGTATTCTTCATTTTGTTTAATGTGTGGTTTTCTTCTTGCAGTGATATTTTATTCAGTACTCATGTTAGGTTGCTTTTACTTCCATCTTTACTCTGTTATGTTTTGGGTTTTTTGAACTTCACTTATTCATTTTTATTTTGGTTGTATTATTAAATGTGCTTGTGTGTTTGCTTTAGAATTCTTAATCTTTTGCATCGTTGTAAATGTTTAAAGTATGTTTACATAAAAAAACACACATGCTAGTTCTGCTAATAAGAGTGGTCATAGGGATAACTAGTTAACAGTGATCAAAGGGGTTCAATTCAATTCAATTCAATACAACTTTATTTATCCACATAGGGCAATTACAAGATTTAGAAGCAGCTCATAATATTAAAATAAATAAATACATAAAGAAGTTTAAAAAACTTTGGAATTTAAAAGTTTATCACACGATTTCATAAGCACATGTCCTACCATACAAACATAAACCAAACACACACTCTCACACACACACACACCACGCACATCATGAACACTCACAGCCGACCACAGCAGCTCAATGCCTATGTGAATAGCACTCTTAGGTTATCCCACATTTTGCTGGCTGCAGGCTATTTATAGCTTGCCTACACCCTCCCTTTCAGTGAAAGGATAGGAAAGAAGAGCACTGGCAAAGCTATTTATAGCTAGCCTGGCTGAACTAGCTTCAAAACCTAAAAGCTTTGGTTGAGTCGGTGTGCGACAGTTAAATAGTTAAATCAAATAAAAACATGAAGGTAAGAAAATAAGATAAGAATATCATGATCTATTTTTAACTAATCATAGTCATTACAAAAACTATGCCTTTCAAATCATGCAAGTTAGACCATATTTCTGCCTGTGATTAAAGACTGCCTTCCTGACCTACTTCCTTCTATAACCACAATCATGAACACTTCTCTTCAATATCTTTCCCACTTCAAGACTACCCCCGTTGGGGTGCCGTGGGTTTCAGTATAAATAGTATCCCCACTTTCTGGAAATGTAGTGCTTTAAATTCCCACTGTCGCTGTCTTTCTCATTTGCTCTTTCTCATTCCTGCTCTTTTCTATCAATCTGCTATACTATCTTCTTCTTCGCTAGACCAGTCTCCTACCTTTTTTCTTGAAAACTCTTCCGGGACAAGACTCCTCGTTTGTGTATGAGGTCTGTTGGATCAGCTTGGGAATATTGGACGCTTTCTGCCAGGTGGTCACTAGGGCTTCCTATGATGTTATTATTTAGCAATGTAGGCATTTTATATGTATGTGTTTTGTTGATAATTTATAATGTTTGTATTCTATTTTGTTTTTGTAAACGGGGGTTCGATAAGTTGGGGTGAAGCCTCAGCCGTCCCCTGCGTGGGATGTCTTTATTGTAAAGTGACTGGCTGGTGGAGAGCTTTCGGTTTTACCACTAGGGTTGTTTCTGCAAATCTTTTATGCGGATCGGGGGTTGTCCGGTCCTGATTTGGCTCGGAAGAGTTCGCTGGACCTAAAGCAATAATAATGTAATGCAATGTAACTTCAAGACTGCCACCATCCACCTTCTTAAAAAATCCAACCTTGATCCAGTAATCCTTAAGAGCTATTGTCCTGTTTCCAACCTCCCTTTCCTGTCCAAATGTTTAGAAAAAATTGCACTGAAGCAGCTCAATCAACATCAATCCTCTAACAACTTGTTCTGCCCTTTCCAGTCTGCCTACCGTCCGGATCCCGACCACTCTACTGAAACTGCTCTTCTGCATATCACCTACATCCTTTCAGCCACAGATTCTAAAAAACTCTCTCTTCTGATCCTTCTTGATCTTTCTGCCGCTTCCAATACAATAGACCATTCCATTTGTCTTCGTCGGCTTGAAAATGGTTCCGCATAAAAAATGCTGCTCAGCCTCACTGATCGCTTTTTAACTGTCTGTCAATAACAGCGTTACTGCTCCATCAAAACTTACCTGTGGTGTACCGCAAGGCTCGGGTCTAGCCTCTAGGACTTGTTTTTTTTACTCTTTACACATCACCACTGTGATTCAGGAACATGGTGTTGACCATCAAATCAAATCAATCTTTAATTTAATGTGTGTTCACACATTTAGGTGATATTAAACATTGAAAATGTAGACTTTTAAAACACTATGTCAAAACATAATTTCAAAACGGTCTATAAAAGTCTACCAACAGGAGATTTAGCAATAACTTTCACAACGTGTGTAATATTTTGATGATATAGAACCATCTGCTGTGAGGGTCCATGCTTCGCAAGCATATAGGAAGATGGAGATGACAAGGGAGCGCAGCAGTCTTACTTTGGAATGTAGACTGATGGTCCTGTCTTTCCAAATGGGCTTCCCGAGAACAGTAAGGTTTTCCGCGGAACAAAAATGTTTGTTAACGATTTTACTCCAATTAAAAAGTGTTTTGTGCATGTCCTCAAGTCAAACGGAAACACTGAACTGGGCATGCGCGTGTCTGAATCGTAGCCAATAAAATGTATGCGACACATTGTTCAGCGCGTCGAGCAGCTGATGATAAAGGCATGGAAAACGCACGGAGGTGGGAAGGGATGGAAAAAGAATTGGATGATGAACGACTAGGATAACATTTGAGGAAGATCTCAAGATATAAAACGGCCTTTTGTACAGTGTGCCAGTGGGAAATGAAAAACGAGCAATGGAGAATTTGCTGTCTGAGGCTAAAAAAAAGCTAAGCAGTCTCATGCAACTGTGAGGCCAGTGTGCAGCACTCAGCCTTCAGCCAGTGTTGCTTATGCACAATCTGTGAAGTCGGTGTGCATCTTTCAACCTTTCAGTCAATGTTGCTGATACACAATCTGTGAAGCCATTGTGCTGTACCCAACACTGAGTCAGTGTTGGTAAAGCACCTCAAAAACCTGTTTAGAGAAAGTGAAGCCAGTGTGCTGTACCCAGCATTCAGTCAGTGTTGGTAAAGCACCCCAAAAACCTGTTTAGAAAGTGCATTAAACGAACAAACCGATCTTTCCAAATTCTTCCAACATACCAACTAAACCATTGACAGTGAAAACACCGTTTCAAGATTTGGGTTGTGCATCAGAATAAAACTAAATGTGGACTTTGTTGGTGAGTAGGGACTGCCAGCTGGACACCATTGTGTGTTTAAACTTTTATTTATAGTTGGACTTTGTTGGCGAATAACAACTGTAAGCTATGCATCGATTAAAGACAGGCAACTTCTAGAGTTCATCTGTGTGTAAGCAAGCAAGTCTTTCATTCATCAAAATGCAGCTATTGGTATTGGCATGGGAGGGAGGTGGTGATAGGGAGGAGGGTGACTCTCTATCCGCGCCTAGGCGGCCCCTGGACCCCAGCCATTTTTCTCTTTTTTAACTCAAGTCCTGCTCTATACATTTTTTGTTTGTTGAATACTTGTAATTCTATATGTTGTCAGTCTGAACTCGGTGTGTGTTTCGTATTGAGCTTTATAAAAATTCCCCCCCTTTAACCCCCCATGGGGGTGTCGGGGGTTTCACTATAAATAGTATCCCCACTTTCTGCAATTTAGTGCTTTAAATTCCCACTGTCGCTGTCTTTCTCCTTTGTTCTTTCTCATCCCTATCACTCTACTATACTTCTTCGCTAGACCAGTCACCTACCTTTTTTCTTCAAAACTCTTCCGGGACACCTTGGCATTTTTTGTGGAGAGTGCTATTCCGCAGTTTTGTTTCACAATAGAAATAGCATCCTTTTATTCCAAGTTTTTTACATTGTTTTTATCTAGTTCATTTTATGTTATTTGACGTGAAAACTTGGCATATTAGTTTTTATTAGGAAGGCGCAGTTTGTTATGTAATATAATTAAGTGCACTATCATCTTTAATTGTGGAATAGTATGAATTTTTCAGCAATAGGAAAACGTTTTACTAATAAGTACTTGTTTTCTACTTACAATTCATAACTGACTTTGTTTTCAACCGTTTTGTGACTTTTTCTGTCTTGCATGTTGCATTTTTAGTTTTCAAGGTACTCAAAGTTAAGATTGATAGCGCACACATCGTAATAGCAATAGGTGTTAAAATGGTACTGGAATTGGATAAAATCAAACTAAAATCTGAAAGTAGTGAATAATCTTATATATTTTGGTTTAAGGTTCCCACGATGCACCACAGCCAGACTTTGAGATGAAGCTACCATCCCACACCACAGCCAGACTTTGAGATGAAGCTACCTTCCCACACCACAGCCAGACTTTGAGATGAAGCTCTCACACCACACCACACCTCAGCCAGACTTTGAGATGAAGCTCTCACACCACACCACAGCCAGACTTTGAGATAAGGTTAGTTATGTCTGTCCTCAAATGCAGTGTGAACTTTTTGTCTAACACATAGCTGCATGTCACAAACATGTTCCCTTATGTGAAATTACTTCACATCTCCTAAAGAATTGTTAAAACACCAATTTCATTCCAAAACATAGTGATGGTAGATGTAATGGAAATAGGTTTGGAAAGCAGAACAACTGACTGTATTTTCTAAAAACAGAGTGATGGTAGATGTAATGGAAATAAGTTAGAAAAGCAGGAAAAATAGATGGCAGTTTCTCAAGTTAAAGTGTGTCTGAGATCGAGATGAAAATAGCTAAAACCTTACACAATGTCTAGTTCTTGCTAAGACATGACCATTTGCGTATATTTTCTTACGTTTTTGTGCTTAGAAATATTTAGAAATAATCCAGGCAACCAGAACGAGCCAAATGTTGGTTGATCTGTCCGCTGGAAGCTAGATCTCAAAATCCACCGACTAGGTTTTGAGCAAACATAATAGGAACATTGCCTGGGGTAGTGGCCTGCATCCAGTGTCATATGTGCTCTGTCAGAAAGGTCAATGTCGTTGGAGTCAATTTGTAGCTAAATCACATGCTTGATATTTCAAAAACAGCTGAAGAGATTTTGTGGAGTTTTGGTCTACAGGTACTTGAAATCATGACGCATCCTTCAGTAGAAGTCAGGTTGTTGGTCAGTCAAGCAGCCCGTCGTTGCCAAGATTTTAAACAAACTTTTAATTTTTAAAACCCACTTTTAGCCTTGTGTCAAGATAACTGAACCGAAATGTATAATTTTTACTTTGCGGATAGGTTTCCTGCTGCTAAGCATGTTAACATCATTGTATTGCAACTCTGAATGCTTCACCATTTTCTAATGTCTGTTGGAAGTTATATCTGGTGAACTAGGGAACAGATTTTGATCAAAGGTCTTAGGAATGTTACCTAGGTGAGAGGCCTGCCATCATATTTGCTCTATCATTGGTATTGCAACTCTTAATGCTTCACCATTTTCTAATGTCTGTTGGAAGTTATATCTGGTGAACTATGGAACAGATTTTGATCAAAGGTCGTAGGAATATTACCTAGGTGAGAGGCCTGCCATCATATTTGCTCTATCATTGGTATTGCAACTCTTAATGCTTCACCATTTTGTAATGTCTGTTGGAAGTTATATCTGGTGAACTAGGGAACAGATTTTGATCAAAGGTCATAGGAATATTACCTAGGTGAGAGGCCTGCCATCATATTTGCTCTACCGCAAAGATCAAGGTCACTGAAGTCATTTTGTTGCTAAACGTGTTTTACTCAGTATATCAAAAACGGCTGAAGCAATTTTGTTGACTCGTTAATATACATATTCAAATCATAGGCCATACTTTTAAAATCATGGGCCATACTTCAGTGGCAGTCAGTCAGTTGTTCTGAATTTCACTTTTTTTCCTTTTTTTTTGTTCTCTTTGTAGACATTCTTTTCGTCTTACCTCAAGAGTAACTCCTTTGCTGCCAAGGGGGAATTGCACCGAGTTACAGCCATTTGCCAGGCAAGGGCGAGAGAGGAGGAGCGCAAGAGAGAGAGAGAGAGAGGGGGGGGGGGGGACGTCACTATTCCCCTTGTCTTCTCCTCCTCTCTCACTATTACCCTACTGTGGCACTTCCCCCCTCCCAACGCCCCAGCCTCCTCCCTCCTCTCTGTAATTCACCCCTCCCCCCACCACCCTCCCCTCAAACTTCTATTACACCTTTCATACTTCCCCCTCCCCCCTTCTCTGTCACCTCATCCTCTTCAGTCACCAGGGCTAGAAATTAACTTTTTTCTTTGGGGGCCACCGGGCCCCTTGATTGAAATATGTGAGGGCCCACAAGCAACTTTCGGGGCCCAACTTGAAAAATAATGCAAACAAAAAACAAAAGAATTATTGACAATATAATAAGTAGAAAGTACAATTTGTCTGATAATCTAAAATAAAAACAATTGAATTTCCAATTTTGCTGAGTGATGTCATTTTTATTTGCCTTTTCTTTCACTTTCAAACATTACCAACAAAAAAAGGGGAAAAAATGCACACACACAAACATTCAGTGACACACATATTCCAGTGACTAGTGAGCCTGCAGGGCTGAGATTTAGCAAGCCAGGCTAAGGAGCCAGCCGGGCTCCTAACCTGGGAAGTTGAAGTTGCCAAAATATTTCTCAGGTTGCCAGACCCCTTGTTTGAAAGCACGGTCTTTTTTTTTTTTAAACTGTATAACTATTGCAGCTAATAAACAAGATACATTTCAACAACAACACTGTCTTTTTCCAACCAGGCACCCACTTCCGATCTCGCTTCTCTTCTTCGTATTTCTTATTCTGCTGTTTTTTTTCTTCTTCTGACTTTTTTGGGGGGCTGGAGGCTCCGAGACACCGCTTAAAAAGCGCCACATCGTTCGAGATTGACTAAAGACTGAGAATGGGGAATATCGAAAGTACGGCAAGTCTCGCGTGACTCATCAAGGAAGTCAGAGACTCGTTCCGATACACGCAAGGAAGCAAGAAGGCTAGGATATCTCGCAGGGCAGTAGCGTTTCGCGGCGAGGGAAAGAAGAAAGTCTTGCGAGAAAAGGCTATTTTTACTTCGCAAATCCCTCGCTTTGCTAGCGTTACCTAACTTCCTAACATGCATCGGAACGGGTCTCCGGTGCTGACTGCAGAAGCGGTTGGCGCGTGTTTTGTTTTACATTGCAAGTCAAAAGTCCTTGTGCAGGTACAGAATCTCTACCACTGGCGGTATTTTCAAGTCGCCAGCCGGGCGAATGGTACCCCAAATCGAGCTCGCCACACACTATTTTTAGGGGCCATTGGCGAGTTGGCGAACGTTAAAGCTCAGCCCTGGCCTGAAATGGCCATTACACAAAATAGAAAAAAAATCAAGTGAGTCTCTTGTAGAATACTTTTCATTTTTGTGACTGAGTATTGCACAATACACATCATTAAATTTTTAATATGAGTAACCTAACAAAAAATCTTACCTCAATGCACAAAAGTTCAAAACAAAACCATGAAAGGGAACTAAACTTAACAGTACTCTTCCTCGTTCACTTCAAGGACATGCCATGGAAATCTTTTTTTCCACCCTTCATTGTAGTACCTTGATCTTTTTTCCTCTTCATACTTCTTTTTTCTCTCTTTTTCTTGTTTTTTCCTTTCGTCAACGTTTTCTTCTGGCGTCTTTCGCTTTTCAAAAATTGGAAAATACGCCATCGCCGATTGTGTTACCAAACTGTAGGGCGACGATATGTAGCCATACTTTCGTACTTGCAAAGATGGACATTTTGCGCTTATGTTGTGCCATAGCCTTTTGTTTATTATATTAAAAAGATATTGAAGTGTATATTAAACTTTTTGAGTGCAAAATTAAAGGGTTTTCGCTTCTTTTCTGTTTTTTTTTCTGTCCAAATTTAGGGCACCGGTGTGGGTTGCTTCCCTTGGCCCAAATACGAAACTGCCGAGTAGAGCTAGCTGTAGCAGACAAATTATTTTGCGGGCCAAGCGGGCCCTTCGTTTTTCAACTTTCCGAGCCAGAAATCAACTTTGCGGGTTTTTGCCAGGCCCCCGCTAATTTCGAGCCCTGGTCACTAACGCCTCCCCACCCCACAGTTACACCTCTGTCACACCTACCCCTTCCCCCTTTTTTACACCTCCCCTCGGTTACACCTGTCACACCTCCCTCTGCTTCCCTGCCTCCTTCTCCCCACACACACACTTCCCCTTCCCCCTCCCTTTCCAAGAAAAACTAGTGAGGAGCAGTGTGCATGCGTGCGTAAGACAGGTCAACAGTTATTTCCAACCTGGGGTATTGAAGTATTTTATCGGTCTGTATTTCATTGTATTTCAGTATATTTATATTTTATTATTTTAAAAAATGTAATTACACTTTTTTTAAAAATTCATCCTTTAATCTACCCCTTGGGGTCATGAGCAATCTTGCCACTGTAGATTGTTCAAACCTATAAAGGGAACAGTGAAAGCCACAGTTGAAAACCTGTCTTTCCTTTATAGGCAAGACGCTTCACTGCGGCAACAGTACCCCCGTTGGAGTGCCGGGGGTTTTCAGTATAAATAGTATCCCCACTTTATGGAAATTTAGTGCTTTAAATTCCCACTGTCGCTGTCTTCCTCATTTACTCTTTCCTATTCCTGCTCTGTCCTTCACTCTGCTATACTATCTTCTTCTTCGCTAGATCAATGACCTACCTTTTTTCTTGAAAACTCTTCCTGGACAAGACTCCTTGTTTGTGTATGAGGTCTGTTGGATCAGCTTGGGAGTGTTGGACGCTTTCTGCCGGGTGGTCACTAGGGCTTCCTATGATTGTACTATTTAGCACTATAGGCATTTTATATGTATGTGTTTGGTTGATGATTTATAATGATGTTTGTATTCTATTTTGTTTTTGTAAACGGGGTGTTCGCGTAGTTGAGGTCAACCCTCAGCCGTCCCCCGCGTGGGATGTCTTTATTGTAAAGTGACTGGCCGGTGGAGGGCGTTCAATTTTCCCACTGGGGTTGTTTCAGCAGATCTTTAATGCGGATCGGGGGTTGTCCGGTCCTGATTTGGCTCGGAAGAGTCCGCTGGACCTAAAGCAACAATAAATCAATCAATAAATCCTTTAATCTTTTAAGAGATCTGAAAGAGAACATGGGAAGGGAGAGATGGTGCATGACAAAGAAAAACTGAGCATATCTATTGACAGGCTGGGCAAGAGGGAGGAGTGTACGCTAGACAGAGGGTGGGGCATAAGACCATGGGCATTGCATAACACAGATAGACTTTTTCTTTTTCTTTGGGGACAGTGATGGAGGCAGGAGTGTACACTAGACAGAGGGTGGGGCACAAGACCATGGACATTGCATAACACAGACTTTTTCTTTTTCTTTGGGGACAGTGATGGAGGCAGGAGTGTACACTAGACAGAGGGTGGGGCACAAGACCATGGACATTGCATAACACAGATAGACTTTTTCTTTTTCTTTGGGGACAGTGATGGAGGCAGGAGTGTACACTAGACAGAGGGTGGGGCACAAGACCATGGACATTGCATAACACAGATAGACCTTTTCTTTTTCTTTGGGGAAAGTGATGGAGGGGTGTGGGGTGGAAAAGCTTCATCCAGTTATCTACAACATTACATTCATATCTATAACCCCAAAATAAGCCTTTTCTAAAGTGTGTTCATTTTATTAGCTGTGAGCGACTTGGCTTTTATCTTAATGAAGCAGAAGGAAAACGTGGAATGAGGGGTCACCATCTGCAAGCAAAAAATGATAAAAATCGACTAAGCCCATTGTTACATACAGTGTAAAAAAATTTAGAAAATAGCAAATTACAATGACCTTGACCTTTCAATTATAGAAATTGGGAATTATATTCTTTTGTTGAATGAAATATTTAGCGAAACAGTTTTAGCATCAAATGATTCCAGTGAACTTGACCTTTGCAGTAGAGCAACTATGGCACAGGAAGGAGGCCAGTAACCTAGGTAACCAGCAAAATGATATAAAAGTGTTGTACTACCTCCACACACCACCCCACCGACCCGTATCCCTACATTCAGATATTGAGAGACGGTGGAAGAGGATCCCTTCTTCTGTGTCTCATATTCATCTTTCCCTCGGTGCCCTTTTCTTTTTCTTCTTCTCACAAAAGTATTTTTCAGATCTTCTCACAAAAGTATTTTTCAGATCTTCTGCAAATATCTTCAAACGGTTACGAATTGGAACTAAACCAATTTTGACTACTCGTCATACCAATGTTACCTAGGTTACTGGCCTGCCTCCTGTGCCATATTGCTCTACTGCAAAGGTCAGGGTGACTGGAATCATTTGTTGCTAAAACTGTTTCGCGAAATATTTAATTCACCCAAAAAATACAATTCCTAATTTCTAGGTGATTTCCTATTTTGTATATGTTTACCCTGTATGGTGGCCCCTCATTCCACGTTTTCCTTCTGCTTCATTAGGACAAAAGCCAAGTCGCTCACAGCTAATAAAATAAACACCTTTGGAAAGGCTTATTTTGGGGCTATGTGTGGGAGTGTGCAAATATATTTAAGTGGCTGGCCATAGATAGGAATGTAATGTTGTACATAGCTGGATGGAACTCTTCCACTCCACACCCCCTCTCCATCACTTTCCCCAATGCCCATTCCCTTCATCACTTTCTTTCTCAGGGGAAAGGGAGGGTTACAAAAAAGGAGGGGGGAATGAAAGGTGTAACAGAAGGGGGGGGGGGGGAGAGTGCGACAGAAGTTTACCTGAGGGGGGGGGGGGGGGGGGGGGGGGGGTAAAAAAAAAAAAGAAATGGTCCGCTCTCTCAAGCTTGTCTTTCTCTCCCCCCACTCTCCGCTCGCTCTTACCCTCTCTCTCTCCCACCCTATTTCCCTCTCCTCTCTCTCTCTCGCCTGCTCTCTCTCCTCTCTCTCTCTCATCCGCTCTCTCTCTCTCGCACCCTCTCTCTCTCTCGCGCACCCGCTCTCTCTCTCGCACCCGCTCTCTCTCTCTCTCTCTCTCTCTCTCTCTCGCCCACCCGCTTTCTCTCTCTCTCTCTCGCGCACCGCGCTCTCTCTCTCTCTCTCACCCTCCCGCTCTCTCTCTCTCTCTCTCTCCCTCCCGCTCTCTCTCTACCATGCTCTCTCTCCCCCTAATTTTTCTCCTCTAATCATTTTATGCCTCTCTATATATATTTTTTAGTGGCTGTGGCTTGGGATTGATCCTCTACTTTCTGAAACTGTGTTAACTTGTTATGTGTGGCTCACTACCTACTGAGCTACTGAACCACACAAGAAAATAGTAAGTTTTTAATCTACTTATGTTTAACCTTGCCCCGTTTCCATTCTTACATATAATAATTTTAAGCTTGTCCCTCTGTTTTGTTGCTTTTTTGGTTACAAAACGGTGTACCTGTTTCGTTTTATGCAGGTGCCATTTTTAACTATTATATTGTTTTTGTTATTTTTTCTTTAATTAAAAATTGTTCTCTCAATTTTTGTTGTAATTTGTCCATTTTATTTTGTCTGTACAGGTGCTGCATTTCCCATCTATGAAGCCCAACAACCAGCAGACAACCAGCTTGTGTTTTTATTTTTTAAACTAATTTCCTGCGTCGGAGATTTTTTCATGTGCAAATAAAATTGAGGCGAACACTTTCAATTTGTTATTTGACTTCATTTATTTGTCATACACTTCTCTTTATTTGTCATACACTTCTCTCTCTCTCTCTCTCCATTTTTTTTTTTTTTTTTGTTAATTGCAATAATCAATACAATCATTAACAATAAAAAGTCAAGATGTCACAATGTATAGAATATTCAATTTTTACAACGTAAACTTTCCCATTAAAAACATTTTTTAGCTCGGAAATCAAAACTTTCACAAAGTGAAGCCAGATATTTAAAAAAGCTGTACAAATATATACTTAATATAGTCGCAGATAAGTTTTAATTTGACAATGTTTACTTTGGAAAAAGTTGTTTCCAGCCATTCAAAAACTACAAAAATAACACGACACAATTTCATCGTTCTCAAGACACTGGCATATGATGCCTACATAGTTAAATCTTTTTTTTTTTAGAATCTGACTGCAAAGAGCAGAATCAGGACCACAACATGGTTGAAAGAGGACTCGCTCCCGATCCATATAAAAGATCTGCTGAAACAACTAATGGTAATCCCAAAGGCATCCCATGCATGGGACGCCGAGGCTTTACTATAATTTATCGAACCCCCATTTACAAAAACGAAATAGTATAAACATTGTGAAATGACATTGCTAAATAATAATGCCATAGAAAGCCCTAGTGACCATTTGGCAGAATGCATCCAATATCCCAAGCTGACCCATCGAACCCCATACACAAACCTGGAGATTGGGGAGAGTTTTCAAAAAAAAAAAGGTAGGCGACAGTTGGTTGGTTATTCATTGCTTACAGTGGACTGCAAAGCGCCGAATCGGGACCACAAAATCAAAACCAAAACTTGGCTAAAAGAGGACTCGCCTCTGATCCGCATAAAAAATCTGAAACAACCCCAGTGGTAACCCTGAACGCACTCCACCAGCCTGTCTCTATAATAAAGGCGTCCCATGCAGGGGACGCTGAGGCTATACTCTACTTTATTGAACCCCCGTTTACAAAAACAAAATGGAATACAAACATCATTATAAAATATTAACAAAACACATACATAAAACAAAATGGAATACAAACATCATTATAAAATATTAACAAAACACATACATATAAAATTCCTATATTTCTAAATAATATCATAGGAAGCCCTAGTCACCATTTGGCAGAACGAGTCCAATATTCCCAAGCTGATACAACAGACCTCACAAATTAGAAGTTTTATCCTGGAAGAGTTTTTTTAAAAATGGTGGTGACTACATTACATTACATTATTATTGCTTTAGGTCCAGCGGACTCTTCCGAGCCAAATCAGGACCGGACAACCCCTGATCCGCATAAAAGATCTGCTGAAACAACCCTAGTGGTAAAACCGAAAGCTCTCCACCAGCCAGACACTTTACAATAAAGACATCCCACGCAGGTGACGGCTGAGGCTTCACCCCAACTTATCGAACCCCCGTTTACAAAAACAAAATAGAATACAAACATCATTATACATTATCAACAAAACACATACATATAAAATGCCTACATTGCTAAATAATAACATCATAGGAAGCCCTAGTGACCACCTGGCAGAAAGCGTCCAATATTCCCAAGCTGATCCAACAGACCTCATACACAAACAAGGAGTCTTGTCCCGGAAGAGTTTTCAAGAAAAAAGGTAGGAGACTGGTCTAGCGAAGAAGACGATAGTATAGCAGATTGATAGAACAGAGCAGGAATGAGAAAGAGCAAATGAGAAAGACAGCGACAGTGGGAATTTAAAGCACTAAATTTCCAGAAAGTGGGGATACTATTTATACTGAAACCCTCGGCACCCCAACGGGGGTATGGTGGTGACTGGTCTAGCGAAGAAGTTGGTAGATTGATAGAAAAAAGCTGGACTGCAAAGAGCTCAATCAGGACTACAAAATCAAGACCACAACTTTGCTGAAAGAGGACTCGCCCCTGATCCGCATAAAAGATCTGCCGAAACAACCATAGTGGAGTAGAGGGGCCGGGTAGCTCAGTTGGTAAGAGCGTCTTGCTAGTAACCGAAAGGTCGCTGGTTCGAATCCCAGATTGGTCAACGTGTGATCATATTATTTTCCCCTTTACCAACAACTGGCCCGCTGGTGTCAGTATAAATCGGTCCAGTAGTCACCTATATGCGAAAGTGTCGTGTGACTATAATCTACATACAAACAAACCATAGTGGTAACACTGAAGGCACTCCACCAGCCGGTCACTTTACAATAAAGACATCGCACACATGGGACACTGAGGCTATACTCTAATTTATCGAATCCCGTTTACAAAAACAAAATAAAATATAAACATCATTATAAAATATCAACAAAACACATACATATAAAATGCCTACATTGCCAAATACCACCGGGCAGAAAGCGTCCAATATTCCCAAGCTGATCCAACAGACCTTGCACAACAATGAGGAATTTTGTCCCGGAAGAGTTTTCAAGAAAAAAGGTAGGAGACTGGTCTAGCGAAGAAGACGATAGTATAGCAGATTGATAGAACAGAGCAGGAATGAGAAAGAGCAAATGAGAAAGACAGCGACAGTGGGAATTTAAAGCACTAAATTTCCAGAAATTGGGGATTATATTTATACTTAAACCCTCGGCACCCACACTGGTGATACAATGACCGTACATAACGATAGCCTTCACCCTACAATGACGGTACACAACAATTATATATAACGATATGATGACTGTATTGGGACTTGGAGCCACAATGATACTGAAGACGCGTGACGCATCTACCAATAGCAGAACCAAGGCACACTAAATGTACAACCAGTAAATGTGACATTTTAATGAGTAAACCTCAGTTAAAGTTAAAATGTATTTACACAAGGGTGGCAGGGCTGCCTAGATACTAGGTCCATCACATGAACTTTGGGCCCGACCGCCTGAATCACTTCCATTTGTGTGGTCAAAACGTCTGGCAATGCTGGTAACTGCACACAGAACAGTCCTACATCAAATACAGCAATGGGCACAGTGCTTTATTGTTTTTTGTCTTTACAGACTTTTCTGGAAATTCTTTCAAATAGTCAAGGGGGATCAGAACGAGCAAAATGTCTGTCCATCAAAATGTCCGTTAAAAGCCATGCACTTTTATAAAAACCTGTGAACAGATTTTGACCAAACTTCATAGGTGCATTACTAGGTTAGTGGCATGCCTTCCTTTGATATTTTCTTTATTTGCTTGCTAATAGTTCGTTCAGATAGTGGTGAATAGTTCAGACAGTGGGCCTTTTCAAATTGTGAATACATTAACCTTTCAAAAGTCCTATCTCAACCCACAAAACCAAGTGAAAGCAACCCTTACACTTAATCAACACAGGACAACACATCTACTCAACATTAGTCTACACAGGCTCAGCAAGAAACGCTAAACCAGTGGAGAAGAAATGTCTAGAAATCTTTAAAGTAGAAACATTAATTTGCAAGAAATCTATAATTTGCATGCTTACATCTTAAATTGTGTCGATTCTCTTCAGGTTCACCTAAAACCCAAAATTATATTTGCAATGAATAAATAAATACTTCAAAAAGTAATGTCAGCTTGTGATGTCCTGTCAGGGGAAACAATTTCATAACCAGCAGAGGAACCAATTGTACAATAGTTAAAAATCTGTATTTGTATGTAATTTTTGACATTGTGTTAGTTAGTTATTCATTGCTTACAGGATCCAGCGGACTACAGAGAGCCGAATCAGGACCACAAAATGAGGACCTTGGTTAAAAGAGGACTCACCCATGATCTGTATACAAAATCTGCTGAAACAACCCTAGTGGTAACACTGAAGACACTCCACTAGCCGGTCACTTTACAATAAATGCATCCCATGCAGGGGACGCTGAGGCTATATTCTAATTTATCGAACCCCCATTTACAAAAATAAAATAGAATAAAAACATCATTATAAAATATCAACAAAACACATACATATAAAATGCCTACATTGCTAAATAATAATATCATAGGAAGCCCTACCATTTGGTAGAAAGCGTAATATAATATAGTAAGATATAAGCGTAAGATAATATAGTAGATTGATAGAACACAGCAGGAATGAAAAAGAACAAAGGAGAAAGACTGCGACAGTGGGAATGTAAAGCACTAAATTTCCAGAAAGTGGGGATACTATTTATACAGAAATCCTCGGTACCCCCACATGGGGTTGACATTGTGTAATATATTTTCTGGTAGAACAATAAGGCAAACTTGGAACTTCTATTTTCACAATCCTAACAGTAAAAAGACTTATAATCATTGATTAGGCAATACAGCAAGTGGCAGGCCCCACAAAATATACCTCTGGCGTCTTCAAGAGGAATTTGTGAAGGCTAGTGGCTTTCTTTCCCTAAAACATGCATGTATCTCCAGTCAATAAATTGGAAGTTTTCAACTACACTTCTTGACTACTGTTTTGTCAGCTGGGCTTTCCTGAACACTCTACTCGGCACTCCCTCTCTCTCTCTCAGTACGGTTCTCTTTGTTGTTCTGTTTGTTCTCCTCACTTCTCTATATAACACAAGTGAAGATATGTTTTATAAGAGAGTCATTGTTCAGACATATTTATTATGTTTAAAAGGGTCTTGTGTCTATATGCATGCGAACGTCAAGCAGCAGACAGCCAAATCGTTGACTAAAGTGACTGGGCTGTTCTATGACTCGCCAAGAATCTAATATGTTCACTAAAGTGGGTTCATGGCCTCCATATGATATGGACGGTCAAGCTATCTGCTAAATATTACTATCGCATTGCTCGCTTGACATAGCTGCCAATGTGCTTAATATCATGTCATTTTCATTGCACATCAAGGCAAGTAATTCATGCTCGACTTCTGCTTATGGGTTATGACATGTCATGCAAGATACTGTGGCTATGTGATAGATGCAAACAATTTAAAATGAAATTGTGAAGGAAATTGCAGTTGTTACAGACAAAGGCGTAGGTGGGTCTTCCCTTGCAGGTTTTACTCGATAGTAGTAGTACTACATGATGAGGTTGCTTCTGCTGCTGGCACCACTACACTAGTACTACAAGCTGAGGTTGCTACTACCACTACACTAGTACTACATGCTGAGGTTGCTACTGCTGCTACTACCACTACACTAGTAGTACATGCTGAGGTTGCTACTGCTGCTACTACCACTATGTTACATGTGAGACGCGCACGATAGATCCGATCGTTTTGTTTTGCAAAGCATGCAATAACAGAGTGTATTTACCTTAGATTTGATTTTGCCTTGTTGTTAAAAGAAGCTTGGTATAATGTTGATAATTTTCGTTGCTCGATATTATTGGAGAATTTTCTAGAATTACATATTTACTATCGAGCGAAGCGTGTAGATAAATCTAGTGATAGCTACGAGATTCTTCTAACCTAAATAAAGTTATATGACGTAAGACAGTGCACAGTTCTGGTGAAGAATTTTATTCTGATTGGCTGTAAGTGCGTCACGCTGGAATGTTCGAATATTCTCTAGAGTATAGAGAGACTATATAAGTGCCGCACTGTTTCAAAAAAGATAGTTGAGAGTTGAAAAAGTGGACAGTAAAAAAAAAAGTGATTGAGCGATTGTATGCAGTTGTTGATGTACGCTGAATAAAGTTGGAAAACTTCATACAACGACTCCTGCCTTGTTGCTAAGTGAACAGGTTGCAAACTTATCAGGATTCAAGCATCGGGGCTGAATCAACTACTGATAAAAAAAACAAAAAACAACAGTATAACACACTACAATAGTACGACATGCTGAGGTTGCTACTGCTGCTACTACCACAATAGTGCTACATGCTGAGGTTGCTACTTCCACTACAATAGTGCTACATGCTGAGGTTGCTACTGCTGCTACTACAGCTACACTAGTACTACATGCTGAGGTTGCTACTGCTGCTACTACCACTACAATAGCACTGCATGCTGAGGTTGCTACTGCTGCTACTACCACTACAATAGTGCTACATGCTGAGGTTGCTACTGTTGCTACTACCACTACAATAGTACTACATGCTGAGGTTGCTACTGCTGCTACTACCACTACAATAGTACTACATGCT
The DNA here is from genome assembly GCA_036898135.1 of Oncomelania hupensis. NCBI lineage: Eukaryota > Metazoa > Mollusca > Gastropoda > Littorinimorpha > Pomatiopsidae > Oncomelania > Oncomelania hupensis. Next base: position 2,751,509 of record CM072519.1, on the reverse strand, counting down.
GAGGTTGCTACTGCTGCTACTACCACTACAATAGTACTGCATGCTGAGGTTGCTACTGCTGCTTACTGCCACTATCTCACCTGTTGGCACATCATGGTAAGAAGGAGCAAGACGATGGTGTTTGTGCTTGCTTTACAACTTGATTAGACGTCGCTGGTAGATGTCGTTCGTTATATGTTGCCCTCGTAGTTGTCACCTATGTCATTGCACGAAATGTCACAGCCTTCTGAACGAGAAGTTGCGCAGAGTGAGGCTCCAAGTCTCGATTCTCCGTGTCCTTGAAGAATACATCCATATTGTTGGTTCCAGCCTGCCAGCAAAAGTCCCAGACAAACGTTAAAGTAGTGGAAAGGTAGAGAAAGTTATAGTGACATTTGAACCAATGTTTGTTCCTTTGGCAGCAAAACAACTAGTAAACTTTCACTGTTTCAGTAGCCTGTAGGGCTGTGGTGGTTGTAATTAGTGGTTGCACAGCAGGAAAACAAAACTGAAAGAGCTTGTGCAACCCTAGGTAATGCAGGGAAACACGGAAAGATGGAGTACGCTGGTTAAACTATCATCTGTGGTGCCCCTACGACCTCTGAGTTATGGGATAGGATAGGATAGGATAGGTAATACAAGTCACCATGTGTCCATCAATAAATAAATAATTATAACTCACTGTTCTTGCAGAAACATGTTCAACCTCCTCCGTTGAAGCTGAACAAACTGCTGCTAAAGTGTTTGTAGCCAAGATTGGTTGTGATCATCTTCATCATCGGTTTCAGCACTCCAGATGTATCAATTTCTGTAACAACAGCACACCCTCACTCTTCAGTAATTTTAAAAAAAAATTGTTTGTATGTCTTTTCCATTGAAATGATAAGACAATGAAACCACACACAAAAACACACACACACATCTATTAAAACTACACAATGATGAGTGTGACAGCTACTCGTATGTATGTATTTTTATTTATTTATTTATTTAATCGTTCTTATATAGCGCTTTTCCAGCTCAAGAGCTGCTCAAGGCAAGGCGCTGGCCAATACAGGATCTAACTCGAACCGCCCGAGACGCCCACCCGCAGCCTTTGGGTGCATGGTCTGACGCCTGGACAACTGAGCACAATCCTGGGCAGCCAGGGATGGGGGAGAAGGACCTAAGTGCATGCTGGGTGTGTTCTTGTCACTGGCACTCACCCGTCTAGGACATGAGCGTCAGGATCTTTAAAGTCCGTTATGATGGAATGTATGCGACACAGACTAGGCCTCGGTTTATACTCTCATCCGAAGGAGTAGGAAACGGGAGTAAAGTGTCTTTCCCAAGGACACAACACAATGCCCCGGCCTGGGCTCGAACCCGGGACCTTCAGATCCGCAAGCCAAAGCTCTACCATTAGGCCAAAGTGCCTCCCTGTATGTAAAGGGAAGATCCTCACCATGCATGCAGCGGTAGAAAACAAATACATAGGTGTACAACCAGTAAATTGCATGGTTTACACTACAGTAAATGAACATGAGAAAGATTTATTATGAATGTTGTGTTGTATAGATGAGGAACTACATTTCAGAGTTGGGTTGGCATAAGCTCCTGGAAGCAATCCACAGTGGTTTTTATTGTGCAGGGTATAAATTAGAAATGTCTGAGGAACACAGGCACATGTGCAGACATATGTCCCAATCCTCAACTGCTTAAGATGATGGATGTCCTGTAATGTTTGGGATGAACAATTGGTCAGTCATTATTTTTTTAAAAGACAACCACAGTCTCTGATGAGTGAAGTCTCTTCTTACTTTCACTGCACATCAAGGGAAATAATTCATGCTCGACTTCTGCTTATGGGTTATGACATGTCATGAAAGATACTGTGGCTATGTGATAGATGCAAACAATTTAAGATGAAATTGTGAAGGAAATTGCTGTTGTCACAGACAAAGGCGTACGTGGGTCTTCCCTTGCAGGTTTTACTCAATAGTAGTAGTACCACATGATGAGGTTGCTACTGCTGCTTACTACCACTATCTCACCTGTTGGCACATCATGGTATGAAGGAGCAGGACGATGGTGTTTGTGCTTGCTTTGCAACTTGATTAGATGTCACTGGTGGATGTTGTCATATGTTACCCACGTAGTTGTCACCTTTGTTCATTGCACGAAATGTCACAGCCTTCTGAACGGAGAAGTTGCGGAGAGTCAGGCTCCAAGTCCAGATTTTTCATGGTCTTGAAGATTTCATCCATATTGTTGGTTCCAGCCTACAAGCTGAAGTCCCAGACAAACATTAAAGTAGTGGAAAGGTAGAGAAAGTTATGGTGGCATTTCAACTAATGTTTGTTCCTTTGGCAGCAAAACAACTAGTATAAATACATTAGGCTCAAAGTTTTAAAATAATCATTTGACAAATATATTTATACACATAATAACTAGGGTCAATGGTTCTCTTGGCTGTGCATAAACAGCGTATCACAAATCTTTGTACGGTGTAATTCTTCTACAAAGGTAGGTGGTGACCGTTTTTAAAAATATTATTATTGCAAATTACAGATTACTTCCAAAGGGTTATAAGGGGATCACCAAGTTCCTATCCTATCCTATCCTGTAACTCCATCTTTCTTTGTCCTCAGCAACCCTCATGGCTTCGCTCAGTGTCCTTCCACCTCTTTCTCTGTCTCCCTCTTCTTCTGCCTCCTTGCAAGACCTGATGCTCCAGTGATGTGGACATACCATCGGAGTTTCTGTTTCTTCACCACTATCAGCATGTCATCGTGTTGTCCAATGGCTTGTGTGATGGTCTGTCGGACTTCGTCGTTAGCGGTGTGCTGGTTATAGGAAATACCCAGAAGTCTTCTGTAGCACCTCATCACCATGCTTTGTATTCTTTGTACGTTGTAGATCTGCTGTGAGGGTCCATGTTTCGCAAGCGTATAGGAAGATGGAGATGACAAGGGGGCGCAGCAGCCTTACCCTGGAATGTAGACTGTTGGTCCTGTCTTTCCAAATTGGCTTCAACCTTGTCAGGGCACCAAGTTTACTTTTCTCAAACTTCTCTTTGTTTCCCTCTGCTTGTTATTTAGTTTCCTCTCCTTGTTATTTTGGACTTTGACAAGTTTTGGGATGGACTTTGATGATTATGATAAGGTCTTGTATACTGCATGTATCCACGGATAGAGAGTTGGTGGTGATTACAGTTTTGAAGCTGGATTAACAGGATTCTGCGCTCGCCATGGACTCCTCAGTCTTCCGGGTCAATGGTTTCCATTTCCATGGCTGTGACGACACTCTTATTTCCTTAAATATCACTAACATTGCCATCATCATAAATCTAATCATTTTGCACTTAAAAGATATGTAAAGATGACATGCTGTTGAGAACTAAATCTCAGGTGGACATTTTTATTTTCTTTCTTTTCTTTTTTTTCTTCAGTTTATTATCCCTTTCTATCGGGAAACTCTGGGCTGCCTCCCCCGGGGAAGGCGTAGTCGCAGCCAGTGGCGCGCCCAAACCCTACCTACCTAACATTATTTGTGAATTTTTGACATTTCCGCCACAGAAAGTTTTTATGCAAACTGGAAATCATATACATCAATATCTTTGATGACCTGCATGTATAGGTAAACTTTCAGTAGCCAGTACAGCTGTGGTGGTCGTAATTTTTCATTATGGTTGCACAGCAAGAAATAAAACTGAAAGAGCTTGTGCAACCCTAGGTAATACATGTCGCCATGTGTCCGTCAATAAATAAATAATCATACCTCACTGTGCTTGCAGAAACATGTTCAACCTTCTCCGTTCAAGGTGAACAAACTCTTGAAACTGCTGCTAAAGTGGTTGTAGCCAAGATTGGTCATGATCATCTTCATCACCTGTTTCAGCACTCCAGATGTATCGATTTCTGTAACAACAGCACACCCTCACTCTTCAGTAAATTATTTTATTTTGTAAATACTAAATGTATTTGTATGTCTTTTTCATTGAAATGATAAGACAAGGAAACCACACACAAAAGCACACACCACACACAGGGATGGATTTAACCGGAAATTACCGGTATTTTACCGGTTTGAGAATAAAAATACCGGTTGAAAAACCAGTAGCCGGTAGAGCCTACCGGTTCTTATGTTGTTTGACTGGTTTCAAAAATAAAGAAAAAGAGAAAGAAAAACAAGAGAAATGGAGAGAGAGAGAGAGAGAGAGAGAGAGAGAGAGAGAGAGAGAGAGAGAGAGAGAGAGAGAGAGAGACAGAGACAGAGACGGTGCTATTTCGATACACTTCAATGCACAGTCTTGCAGACCACAGAGAGAACAGTTATGGCTTAAGTAATGAATGATATAACAATGTCGGGCGCAAGGCTATCGTGAATACGAATAAATTAAACTCGCGCACTTTTTTATTTTTGCTTCCCTCGTGCTCGTCCGTACGTATTGCGACAGTGGCAGATAGGCTAGTAATAATGAAGAAGCAAAAATCTCTTTTTTCATTTTTTGCTAGGGGGTAGAGGGGCGATAAAAGAAGTTTATGTAAAGACGAAGATGTTTCTAATAAAACAGAAAGTGCATTAACGGAGTCGCCGTCTACTTTACTACTTATATAAAATAGTGATGCATTATTAGCTTTGCTATGGGTCATACCGGTTTCCGTGACTGGCCTACCGGTTTGCGTTCGAGTGGGTTTGTTTACTGTAACGTCATACCGGTTTTGCAAATCTCTAGGACGATCACTGACACATCTATTAAAACTACACAATGATGAGTGTGACAGCTACGGTAGCGGTAGGAAACACCCACATAGGTTTACAACCAGTAAATTAATGGTTTACACTACAGTAAATTAACATGAGAAAGATTCATTATGAATGTTGTGCTGTATAGATCATATGAGAACTAAATTTCAGAGTTGGGTTGGCATGAGTTCCTGGAACTAACCCAGAGTGGTTTTTAATTTGCAGGGTATAAACATCATTGGGATGAACATCGTGCAGTCATTCTTTTTTTCCTTTTTTTTCCCTATCCTATCCTATTCTATCCCATAACTCGGAGGTCGTAGGGGCACCACAGATGATCTTTTTTTTTTTAAGAAGGACAATCTAATCAAATGGTAGTGCTTCGGCTTGCGGATCTGAAGGTCCCGGGTTCGAGCCCTGTCCGGGCCATTGTGTTGTGTCCCTGGGAAAGACACTTTACTCCCGTTTCCTACTCCTTCGGATGAGAGTATAAACCGAGGTCTAGTCTGTGTCGCATGCACTCCATCATAACGGACTTTAAAGATCCTGACGCTCATGTCCTAGACGGGTGAGTGCCGGTAACAAGAACATACCCAGCACTTTGCTGCAGAGTCCTCAATAAGCTGAGGGTGGCAGCCCCCAACGAAAGAAGAAGATCACAGTCTCTGAAGTCAAGAGTGAAGTTTTTTTCTTACTTTCACTATTACTAAACAAACTTCTTCTTCTTCTTCTTCTTGTTGACTACCACCTTCATCGTTGTGAAGATTACGTAGACATAATGGGGTTTTGCGCTTAGGTATATTGGCTATTGAACTTGAAATTTGAGAAAACGCTGCCCGGGTGACCAGCTTGTGGGGTCAGGGATAGGGGGTTTGGGGTGGAGGAGGGGAGGGGAGGGGAGGAGGAGGGCTAGATCCGGGATTTAAACTCTTCCAGAGTTTGGCTGCAAACAGCTTCTTCTGGGAGAGCATTCCACTCGGCAATGGTGCGTGGAAAAAAGGTTTGTTGCCTGTATGCAGTTCTGCAGGAAGGCAGCAGGTACTGCTCAGCGTGCGTCTGACGGGTATTCTTCAGGGGCGGGGCAGGTGTGGGTTTCCTTGAGGACGTGATTACTGTTAAACCTTTGTGCTGCTTGTAGAACAGGCAGAGTCTGGCTTGGCGGCGGCGATCCTGGAGTGTGGGCCATTGTAGATTTTCAAGCATTTCTGTGATTTCAGCCACACTTGAAGTCTGGCGATAGCGACGCACAACCCATCTGGCGGCACGGCGCTGTACCGCTTCAATGCGCTGGATATCCTTGCTGGTATGAGGGTCCCACACTGGGCACGCGTATTCCAGGATAGGGCGGATGAGTGAGATGTATGCTTGGCGCTTGATCTTCTGCAGTTCTGGCAGCCGATTTTGAGATTTCTTCTAAAAAAACCAAGTGTTTTGTTGGCCTTGTTGATTACGCTGGTGATGTGGGTGTCCCACTGTAGATTGCTCTCAATGGTGACCCCCAGGTACTTGGCTTTGTCAACTGTAGGTAGAGTGTGGCCGTGGAGGTGGTATGCACAAGGCAGAGGCTTCCTTTTCCTCGTGACACGGAGTGTCTGACACTTGTCAGGATGGAAGCACATGAGCCACCGTTGCTCCCACTCTGCCAGTTGGTTGAGGTCATCTTGTAGGATGGACTGATCAGCAGTGGAGTTGACCGTTTTATGGCACATAGTGTCGTCAGCGAATAGCCGGGTTGTTGATTTCACCTTTTCTGGGAGGTCGTTAATGTATAGTACAAAGAGGCTTGGGCCCAATACGGATCCCTGAGGCACTCCAGACTCCACAGGAACAGGACCTGAGACAGCCCCGTCCACCACTACGCGCTGCTGCCTATCAGCAAGGAAGGCCTCTATCCAGCCGAGCACTTTACCGGTGATGCCATAATGGCCGAGCTTGTGGATTAGGAGCGAGTGACACACCTTGTCAAAGGCCTTGGAGAAGTCCATTATTAGGGCGTCTGTTTGCTTCCCCCTTTCAAGGTCATCCGAAAGTTCATCCACAAGCCCAACAAGTTGGCTCTCGCAGGAATGGCGTTGCCGGAAACCATGCTGCGCATCTGTGATGATGCCTTGGGCCTCTGCGAAGGACATGATGGAGCTGGTGATGATGTGTTCCATGATCTTACAGGGAACACTTGTTAGGGATATTGGGCGATAATTTTCAGCTTTGTATCGTTTCTGCTTCTTGAAAACGTGTAACATTGGCAGTTTTCCAGTCTTGAGGAACTACTCCAGAGTGTAGGGAACTTCGGAAGAGGATAGTAAGTGCGGGGGCGAGTTCAGTGGCAAGTTCTTTGAGGACTCTGGGGCTGATGCCGTCAGGGCAAGGAGTTTTGTTGGGGTCAAGGTCTTTGAGTAATTTCGAGACTCCTGGGACAGTGATGTCAATCATAGACCAGGAATATATAGACCGCGCAGTGACGCCATTGGTGTGATGACGCGTCAAGAGTTATGCGACTTGATTGTAACATGTGTGAAAAGGCCTGCTTCACAGAGCGAAGATCTGATGGAGAGGGGGAAAAAAAATCGCAGGAGCAGTTACGGTGACCACTATGCAACTTTGAACTGCACAAATGCACGATTAAAGGCTGCATGCAAGGGGAAGAGTTTTTTTTTCGTTTCCCAAGAAGAAATTGTAGATCTATTAGTGACAGACAAGAATCATGATATGAATGAATTATGATGACCAAGACCTGTCAATGAATGGTTGTCAATGATACAAGACGGATTGGAACTAAGGTGATGTTTCGTGTAAGAAACGGTTTGGATTAGCCCAAGGAATTAATAAAGGTTGTGTATAGGGTTAGTACTTAGTGATAATTAACTTGAATTTAGTTCAGTATCAATAAAAAGTACGCCTACTCACTACTGTCACTGTCAGTGTCAATTAAGCCACAGTAGAACTAAAAAGGGGTGCCCTCTGGCCGTTTGCTGTCATGTGTTATCCTCTGTCTAGATCTAGATTTAAAACGATTCTGGTGCACTGCAAAGTCTTGGTATAAACGTGATTAATGTTATGTTTGTTAAGTAACCCAACTTGATTTGCCGCACTAATTAGCTCACTATTGTCATTGTTAACTCCAAGGCTACTTTAAAAAAAATAATAATAATAAAGATTGTAAGACAGTATGAGAAAAGTAAAATTTCAGCGGCTTGTTATTTGCTGTCCACCGAACTGTGTCTGTAATTCCTCAAGTTCGTATCCTGTTATAATTAAATTAGGTTGTGGCAGAATATTCTAATATAAAATACAGATTCCAACCTTTTATTTTGTCACAAGACTCACTGAATGTATTGTCAATTTGAATGAAATATATAGGGTTGATTGCAGGATGATTTCATTTGTGATCACAGAAAGTTGCCTTGTTCACCTTTTTTTAAATACGAGAGAGAGAGAGAGAGAGAGAGAGAGAGAGAGAGAGAGAGAGAGAGAGAGAGAGAGAGAGAGAAGACTGACTGAGAGAGAGAGAGAGAGTATAATTTTACGTACCCTAATTATTATGTTGAAATCAATGGAAGCATATTTTTGTAAATAAATGAATTTCCGTGTACGTTTCGAATTAGTCATTATCTTTATTTATATTTCGATCTCCATCTCTTTCTATATTACACACACACACCCACACACTCTCACACATAAATTATACACACTAAAACTGCCAATCAATCCGTATGCTGTGTGACCCCATACGGAACAAAAAATAAATGACGCATGTATGCATGACACATATTCTAGACTAGTGTGTTTTTTTTTAATATTATTTTTATTTTTATTTTAACTCAATTTATCTTACACATACTGTTTATTTCAAGCAACAAAACAATGCAAAAACCACCTATATCACGGGTTACAGTTTAGGAAGCGCTGATAACACCCTTACGGTCAAGAGGCAGCAAGTCATGAAAAAATAAACAGATGTGCATAAAAAAAAATTCTCAAATTCGAAAAGCCTTATTTCAAACATTTTCAACAGCAAAAGGTGAAAATCGCCGTCTAAAACATTTCGAACCAAAACATTTTTTTTAAATATAATTAAAACCCCCCATATATAGACAAGAGACTAAGAACCGAAAGCAAGCCCATGTGAGGTTGAAGGGACGTAACTCCTCCACCGTACATCACTTCTCATAGAGGCAATATCGCTAAGTGATCTCTCTCTTCTTCCTTTCTCTCTGATGTCAATAAAGCTGCAGGTGGGGGAGTTTCGAACCTGTGAGACAACCTCTTTATGCGAACCTTCTATGAAACGGGTTGTGAGAGAAAATGGAGTGGATGCATTTCTCTTACTCTCTGACATTTAATTCTGGCAATTATGGTAACATTTTGCTTAGAATAAAAACATACCTTTATGACAATGAAAGCACCACAAGCCCACTGCGAACTTCCTGTTAGGAATAAAACATGCAATTTGATTGGACGTTGCAAATATTTCGACCAATGAAATATAGCGGACCATGGACTGTTTAAAGTACTAAGTCAATGGGGGGTAACTGCACAAATACCAATTTCAGTACATTTATCGAAAACGAAAGTATTTGCTCCTGACTCAATGGAGATAACTCCTGCTTTTCAAAAAGAAACAAAGACGGGTATGCGGTGTGTGTACTCTCCCCTGAATTTGATTTTTCATTTACAACATAAGGATAAATTCCAGAGAATTTCTTCCTAATTCACTGGAGATTTTTTTTATAATAAAAAGCATTTTAAGGCCGACAGGATCTTGGAACTAAATTTAAAAAGGCATAGGCTTGCCGCTATACTACTGCTGCTGCTGCTACTGCTAATACCACTACTACAACTTAAAAAATATATAAATAAATAAATATTAATCTGGTGTGCTTCATTTTTTGTAACATATTTACCTGCCTTCACACTTCTACTACTACTACTACTACTACTACTACTAATTTTCAATAACAACAATAATACTAATTTTCAATAACAACAGCCACTATGCAGCCACAATAATAATAATAATAATAATAATAATAATAATAATAATTTTCAATAACAGCCACTATACAGCCACAATAATAATAATAATAATAACAACAACAACAACAACAACAACAACAACAACAACAATAATAATAATAATAATAATAATAATAATAATAATAATAATAATAATAATAATTTTTAATAACAACAGCCACTATACAGCCACAATAATAATAATAATAATAATAACAACAGCCACTATACAGCCACAATAATAATAATAATAATAATAATAATAATAATAATAATAATAATATAATAATAATAATAATAATAATAATAATAATAATAATAATAATAATAATAATAATAATAATAATAATAATAATAATAATAAATGATTTACGGCTGTGATATGTTCGTAATTATAGTTATAGTTACTTCATTACCAAGTGACATACAGTGCATAAGGAATGTATTGGGCCGTAAGGCAGTCAAAACATTTCATAATTATATGACAGTCATAATAATAATAATAAATAAAACACAAAGCAGATAATAATAATTTTGGTTGATGCACACATTCATACCGCCAATTACTAAGGTCAGACCACTGTTATCCCAGATCTGTATTCCCTGATGTGTTTTCAGATCTAAGTTCCCTAAAGTCTATGTTTTCCTTAAGATTTTTTCAGGCATATATTAACCACCACCACCCCTACCTCTCCTTTCACCATATATCTCCTTTTGTCCTCCACTCTCTCTCTCTCTCTCTCTCTCTCTCTCTCTCTCTCTCTCTCTCTCTCTCTCTCTCTCTCTCGCTCTCGTCCCATAGGAACCAATATTCAACCAACGATAAACCGAACATGTTATGTGAGTCACTTGTGCGTTTATGTTTGTGTGTTTTTTGTTTGTTTGTTTGTTTGTTGTTGTTGTTTTTTTTAAAAAACTTTGTTAGATCTCAATTATTGTATCACAAACATAGTTTTAGAAGAACGTCGACCCTGTATGAAAGAGTAACTGACAATTATAACCGTTTTTACACAAAAACATGATCACAGCGCTGTATTATATAACACGGTTAATTATTTTATTCTTATACTTTTTGTTTCGCATGGCTGGACCGGAAACAACTTTTCCAATTCGAACCCTTGTACGAATAAATCTCGTATGTCTTCTTATGTCATTGGTAACAAAGACCTGGGGTCACATAAGCCTTGGGAAGCAAAGACATGTACCTAGGCTACTCTGACGTACGCACTTGGCCAAAAAAAAAAAAATGGCACCGCTTTTCGCAGTGACAGATCACCTTCATCTCAATGCAGTCACAAAGTTCTGTAGTTTTATCTTTATCCAAATTGTGTTCCGAGCGTTCATTAAAGGCCGAAGGCGTACGTGTAATTCAACAAGAAGTATTTATTGAGAATTTAACAACCCGTAAACTCAGACACTGGTACTGGACGCAGTCAATATAAACTTTCAAAAATAAAAACTCGATTTTCTTTCCGTCTTCCAATAGCGATCTTCCTGCCTTTAAACCACCTGTTTGAGTGATGGATGTGTATTTGTTGTGCCTGTATGTACCCTACGTTATGAGGTTGTGTGTAAAACTTTTTGACGGGTTGTGAGGTACCAAATTTTATGAAGTACATTTTTCCATGACCTCACAGTGCCAACCATTTAAGTTCATTGTGTTTAGTTGTTGTTATTATTTGATGTTGATGTTGATGTTGACTAGCGCGCCTTTTACCATGGCAAGTCCATTGCGCTCAAAACAATACCAAGAAGGAACAGTAAGGGCGAATGATTGGTAATTGAATTGTTGGTTGATAATTGATTGAATGCAATTTCTATGGATTTACCTTAAACCAAATAAAGATTAAAAGAATAATGAACAGATTTTATCATAATTATGGAAACGTTAGTTAGTATTAATGTTTAAAGGGCCCAGGCACGAAAGCCCAGCCAGTATAAGGGGGTGGAGCAATCTCCAAACTCCGTTTTGCGGATGGCATTGATAGTTTGGCTGAAGAGAAACACGAACTTAAACAGCTGGTACAGAGGCTTGACACCACCTCCAGAGCCTTTAGAATGGCAACAAGTGTAAAGAAGACCAAAATGACGACCAACAATGGTATCAACACGGACATCCAAGTCCAAGGCCAATCTCTAAACAGGTGCATAGCTTTAAATATTTAGGAACCATTGTATCAGACAATGGGTCCCGACAGGAAGTCCTCTCCAGGATAGCACAAACAACTGCTGCCATGACAAGGTTAAAGCCCAGTTGGAAAGATAGGACCATCACTCCAAAGTAAGGCTGCTGCGCTCCCTTGTCATCTCCATCTCCCTATACGCTTGGGAAACATGGACCGCCACAGCAGACCTACAATCAAGAATACAAAGCATGGTGATGAGGTGCTCCAGAAGACTTCTGGGCATTTCCTATACTCAGCACATCACCAACGACGAAGTCCGACAGACCATCATCACACAAGCCATTGGACAACACGATGATCTGCTCACAAAGGTGAAGAAACAAAAACTCCGATGGTAAGGCCACATCACCAGAGCATCAGGCCTTGCAAACATATTGCAAGGCACGGTGCAAAGAGGCAGAAGAAGAGGGAGTCAGAAAAAGAGGTGGGAGGACAACATTCGAGAATGGACTGGCTTGACACTGAGCGAAGCCATGAGGGTTGCTGAGGACAGAGAAGGATGGAGTACGCTGGTTAAACAATCATCTGCGGCGCCCCTATGACATTCGAGTTAAGATATAGGGTAGGATAGGATAGGATAGGACTGGTTTAGCGAAGAAGATAGTAGATTGATAGAACAGATTAGGAACGAGAAAGAACAAATTGATTTATTGTTGCTTTAGGTCCAGCGGACTCTTCCGAGCCAAATCAGGACCGGACAACCCCCGATCCGCATAAAAGATCTGCCGAAACAACCCTAGTGGGAAAATTGAATGCCCTCCACCGGCCAGTCACTTTACAATAAAGACATCCCACGCGGGGGACGGCTGAGGGTTGACCTCAACTACGCGAACACCCCGGTTACAAAAACAATGAGAATGAGAGAAACAGTGGTAATTCAAAGCACTAAATTTCCACAAAGTGGGGATACTATTTATACAGAAAACTCAGGCACCCCACGGATAAGTTTCTCGACTGCATAGTAAATGCTCCTCTCTCTCTCTCTCTCCCTCCCTCTCTCTTTGCCCTCCCTCCCTGTCTCGTGCTTGTGTTTGATTGTGAGCTGCTTGTTCAACCTAAAGACTTAAGATTGAAAGGTCCCAAAGATCACCCATTTCAACCTCAAAGACCCTTTTTTAAATTTACCGTGAGTGTTGTCCCACCGGAAAGCAAATCCCCCCCCTCCCCTCCCAAACTCTCTTTCAAAAGTACAGTTTTGATATAAATCTATAAATTCATTCGTAATTCGTTTATGTTGATTCTTAACATACTGTAGCACCGCTTCCGAAGAGTGTATAGTAGACACCGTTTACCAAAGAAAGAAAAATACGACTCAAGATTTAAGATAAAGCTTAGCGAAGCGCCACAACTTCCCATTGACAAAATGTGAAAATATCATATTTTAATGTGATGACAACAATGCACTTTCTTAAGAAGCTCATTGTCCACTGTCATTGTCCATTGTCATGGGGGGACTTCCGGTCAACATTTAATCAGTACAACTTATGTTAATCTGATGAATAAAAATTGATGCAACAACAACATGGCCGCAACAGAAGTGCGAAGCCTTTTTAGAAACGGAACGGGAGTCTTGTAAGATTCATAGATGACTACACATCGTTTTTAATATGGCTGGGAATTGCATAACGTAAGATTTTTTCATTTTAGTCTATATAAATCAGCCAACAATGTTTCATTTTCTCATAAATTTATTTCAAAATGTTGTGCGTTCAGTTGGCACCCTTGGCAACAAGAGAAATGTACCAGGCTCACGACCTTTTGATTCTGCAAGTTTGTTGCTTGCCCTAAACTTTAAAGTTGGAGCTCTTGCTGATGCGGTCGAACGAATAAATGGCCGTATTGCATCTTTGGAAGAGTCCTTGAAACAACAAAATGAAAAACGGGAAGGGTGCGAAAGTGGAATCGACTTTGGTGTGCAATCAGAAGTCTCAAGCTTTGTTACCTATGCTGCCGTGGTGAAGGCCATTCCTGCATGACCAAAGGGTCAGGGCGACAGTAAAACGAGTCCATTGTCATCCATTGTGCAACAAAAAGATGGAAAGAAAACAATCAAATCTGAAAATGTGTCAAGATCTCGCATCATTGGTTCTAGAATACATGACGTAAAAACTGCTGACGTAAGAGGAAGTGTCATTGACAGCAAGCTTAAATGGGATGTGAACACACAGTGCATTGTCAAACGGGGCCAACAGCGATTGTACCTTCTCCGGAAACTGAAGTCTTTCTCTGTGGATTCTAAGATTCTCAGCTTGTTTTATCAATCTTTCATTGAGAGCTTGCTGACTTTTTCGTTTGTTTGTTGGTTCCACAGCCTGACTGTGAGGGATAGGAATAGCTTGTCCAGCATTGTCAATGTCTGTTCAAAGATCATCGGTGTCAGGCAGAGAGACCTGGGTTCTTTCTGCGATCGGCAAATCATTAAGAAGGCGAACGGAATAATTTGTAGACCAGAGCATGTTCTGGCGGGCGAATTCTCAGGGCTACCATCCGGGCGCCGTTTTGCCTTACCGGCCTGTAAGGGTAATCGTCGCTCCCACAGTTTTATTCCTTGCGCAATTCGACTGCTAAATTTGATGCGATCATCTCCGCTTTAACATTTTCCCCACCGCCCTAATGCAAATTTATTTATTTATTTATTAATTTATTAAAAAAATAAATGCTCGACGATGGCCCGATTCAGGGATTGATTGTTTGACCGATTGATTTGATGATTCATTGATAATATTCTTACCTTATTTTCTTACCTTCATGTTTTTATTTGATTTAACTGTCGGCTGTGAGTGTTCATGATGTGCGTGGTGTGTGTGTGTGTGTTTGCGTGTGTGTTTGGTTTATGTTTGTATGGTAGGACATGTGCTTATGAAATCGTGTGATAAACCTTTAAATTTCACAGTTTTTAAAACTTTTTTATGTATTTATTTATTTTAATAATATTAGCTGCTTCTAAATCTTGTAATTGCCCTATGTGGATAAATAAAGTTGTATTGAATTGAATTGAATTGAATTGGTAAAGAGAACCACAGGCAAAGGCAACAAACATCCTCTGATGCTCCATTAGTGTCTTTGGTGGGCGACTCCATCCTAAATGGTGTTCAAGGCAGACGTCTCGGGCGTGCATACGGATTCCGAGTGGTACAAAAGAAGGCTCATACAATCGATAAAGTAACCTCCGAGATGTCTGACATAATCACGTCGGCGCCTCTTGATG
The DNA here is from genome assembly GCA_036898135.1 of Oncomelania hupensis. NCBI lineage: Eukaryota > Metazoa > Mollusca > Gastropoda > Littorinimorpha > Pomatiopsidae > Oncomelania > Oncomelania hupensis. Next base: position 2,736,395 of record CM072519.1, on the reverse strand, counting down.
CGACAGTCATCCATTGCGGCATCAACGACCTGAAAAATAAGAATCCTAAAGCTGTTGCAACATCATTGGTCTCTTCCATCAAGACATTAGCAAAACAAAAGCCAACCCTGAAAGTTGTTGTCAGCTGTCCTATTCCAACTCGTCAGCCTGACTTGGAGTTGGAACAGAAACGAGTGGCTTTCAATGCCATTCTGCTTGCAGACCTGTTCGACATGACCAATGTATCTGTGGTGAGCCATGACAACTTGCGCCTTTCCAACCTTCGTGATGGTTTACATCCCACGCAGACAGGCAGTAGTGTTCTGGCTCGGAACCTGGGTCGACACCTGAGGGACTTGCTTTGGTCCAGGCCAAAAACAAGGAAACCAGGCAGAGATGCGTACAGGAACAACTGGTGGAACAAGAATTGGATGTGGTATTAGATCCAGCTGAAGAAATATTGACATTGATAGAAACACATTCTTTATGGTTTGCATTTACATATGCAATGATAATGAATCATTTTGAAATTTAAAAAAATAACACAAAGATTAATTCATGTAAAGTTTTAATTTTATAATGACAAACACTACACAAGCAAGATTGTTACAATGGAACTGTCGTTCTATATCTACCAACTTACTATCTTTTAAACATTTTATTGAACACGAAACATGTTGTGTGTTGGCACTGCAGTCATTGGATGTTCAGAAATTTAAATTACCTAAACTGGATAATTACTACTATCCTTCATTATTTAGTTTTAATCCTGAAAATATGAAAATTCAGTCTGCAATTTACATCAGGTGTGATTTATCATATTTGTCACGTGGGGTTTATGGGCTCTGCACAATGGAATTATGGACCCTCACGTTTATTCGGTGGGAACTGCTAGTAAGTTACCCTATGAATTACTTTAATAAATTTATTTGTTTAGCTCGTTCTGTGTTAAGGTTGGGGTACAGAAATAGATAGAAAAATGGTAAAAGAATACTGTCACACTAGCTTTCACACGGCTATGAATCATATGTAGTCCAGCCACTTGATAACAGTTAAAATCACACATTTATTTCTTCTACCCTATACAAGATTCTCTAAGTACTAATCTAACTTAAAATGTCTCTGTCAATGCTAATAGTTCGATCGCTGATAGTCTAGGCAGCTGTTATTTTCTTCCTCGGGCACTTTGATAGTATATTTCATGTAGATTTGGACTACTGTGGTCCGTTTTACAGTTTCTGAAGAGTTGGACTACTGTGGTCCTGTATTGATCAGTTTAAGTGCACTTTCGGAGATTACACTTAACTTTCTTATGGTGCGGTCGAAGTCCTTCTGTGAGGTAGCTTCTGGTCCACCTGTGTCGTTGTGTAGTTGGGTTCCCTTGCCACGCTGTGGGGTCTGACAGGGTGTTTTTCAAGGTAGCTCTTGCCGGCTTGTGCGGCAGAGTCTCCTCAACCAACTAGTCGTTTCTGTGGAGTGGGGTGCACAGGATAGCTCGGGATAGCTCGGGATAGCTCGCCTGCTCGTCTGTAATATAAGAGACGAAATTCTGCACAACCCTGAATAATCGGTTTGTGCAGAGCGTCTCACTGAAAGCCAAAGTAGCCCTCAGTGATAGCTCCACATCTCTATACATAAGCGACGAACATTCTGCTACTTCCGGGGTCCGCTGTAATCTCACTCTAAATTCCTATGCATACATAAATATAAATCGTGTCTAACTATACACATACAGAATTAATAATAATATAAACATTCAGTGGTACAGCCACTGGTCTGCAAACATACATATAAGTTAAACAACAGTGGTTCCGTACGGGATACAACATGGCGGCGCAACCGGTCGTGTTTCGCCTCGTGGTCGGCTCTTCCACGTGGTACGGCAAATTCGGATTAACAATTCACATTTATGCATAGCAAATTCCACAAACATAATTTCAACAATAATATAAATATATCACGATGAAACAGAAGGGTGTTCATTTACCTGTTTGACAAGTTCAGGCCCGTGATGACTTAATAGAATTCTGAGATTCTAAGTCCTGCTTCCTGGTCTATGAGTGAAGATAGTTCTCTGCTAGCTAAGGAGATGTTACTTCTTCCTCGTCTCACACACGACTGACCAAGCTGTGCTAGGTTTTGACACAGTCAAAACTGCTCTACCCACTGAGCCTGCTCTGATTGGTTAAAACGGTCCGATTCAAAGCTCAAGTGCTGACTCACTGCGCTAGCGTGGGTCGGGCTCGCGGTGTGCTGGTCTGCTGTGTAATTTAATTGCTGCTGTGTTATAGTCTAACTTCTAAAGTTACAAGTACTACACATGGCTAAATAGTCAATGAGCAGAGTTAAACTAGCCAATTCGTGACAGGCTCCCTCAACTGAAAAAAGGCGATGACTACTGGATTCGACCTTTTTCTACTACAGAGCCTAGTTTAACACTGCACTATCCTAGGGTCCTATTTACAAACTAAGTAAGTTGCTCTACCTGAGCTGCAATGCTGTGCCAGGTAGCTATGGACACTAGTGACAGGGTATTACTGGGCGGGGACGAATTCTGGTGCTGTGGCCCTTAGTTGTGTTGGGTGGGCGACAGCTGCTGTGTCCTCCACGAGATGGCGACTGAGGTAGTCGGCTCCGTGGTTCTCTTTGCCGGGGATGTACTCGATTTGGAATGAGTATGCCTGAAGGGTGAGTGCCCATCTCATCAGGCGAGAGTTCAAAGACTTGGAGGCTGCCAGGAACGATAGTGGTTGGTGGTCCACCTGAACTGTGAAGTGGGTCCCATACAGGTAGAGTTGAAACTTCTGTATGGCCCAGACTAGTCCAAGACATTCCTTCTCCGACGTGGCGTAGTGGGTCTCGGCGGGTCTCAATTTTCTGCTGGCGTAGGCGACAGGGAATAGCGTCTCTGCATTCTTGGGGTCGCGCTGTAGCAGTACTGCTCCGAGGCCTAAGTCGCTTGCGTCGGTGCGAAGAACGAATGGCTGAGTCAAATCGGGTAGGTGGAGTACTGGCGCCGATGTCATTCTGTCCTTGAGTGTTTGGAATGCTGTCTCGCATTCGGCTGTCCATACGACTTTGTCTGGGGCGATTTTCCGGGTTCCATTTGTCAGTGGTACGGCGATGCTGTTGTAGTTGCGGATGAACTTCTTCCGCGATGGCTATGGCCATCCATGTGTGTGTGCCGGGGGTCGCTGGTCTGTCCGTGTATTTCTTGAGGAGATTGATGTGGTGGTATCGGGCTCTCCCGTTCACCTCTACTTGGTAGACTGTCTTGGATTTCTTGGCAGTCACCCGGTACGGTCCTCTCCAAGCGATGTCCAGCTTGTTGGTTCCACTTGGAAGTAAGAGTAGCACTTGATCGCCGACTTGCAGTTCTCTGTCCTTCGCGTGGCGGTTGTAGTACTTCGCCTGACGGGCTCTTGCCTTCTTCAGTGCTTCACCAGCTTTCTTCCACGTTGCTTTGAGGGTTTCCTGCAGGTCTGCGACGTACTTGGTGGCACCTCTTGGTGTGTCGTCTATCTTGGCCTCCGTCCAACTTCTGCGTAGGGCTTCTAGCGGTCCTGCTAGAGGTCGGCCGAATAGCAATGTTGACGGGGTGTAGCCTGTGGCTGCATGGGGCGTTTCTCTATATGCGAACAGTGCCGCATTCACGTAGGTGTCCCACGCTTCTGGATTGTCGTCGGCGACTTTCCTGAGTATGGTGAGAAGGGTTCCATTCAGTCTTTCTACTTGTCCGTTGCTGGCTGGGTGGTATGGTGGTGTGCGAATGTGATGAACTTGTATCAACTCGAACACGTCTTGCATCAGGCGGCCGGTGAACTGAGATCCGTTGTCCGTTCTAATGCTGTCCGGGAATCCGACTCTGGTAAAGATGGCGATGAGTGCATCTGCAATCTTCTTGGTGTCAATCGCTGGCAACGGGACTGCTTCGCACCACATCGTACATGCGTCGACGAGTGTGAGTAGAAATCTGTTCCGCTTCTTGGTCATGGGCAGTGGTCCTACTATGTCTACTGAGACTTGCTGGAATGGCACACCGACTACTACTGATGGTCCTAAGGTAACTGGTACGGTGTGATGTCGCGGGGAATATCGTTGACATTGGTGGCAAGATTTCACGTAGCGCTTGACATCCTCCGTGATTCCTGGCCAATAGTAGTGTGCGCTGATTCTCTGCACTGTGGCTCCAATTCCCATGTGTCCGCTGAGTGGCATGCTGTGGCCTAATTCTAGTACTTGGGCTCGAAGGGTGGCTGGTAGTACTAGTTGGGTGTGATCTCCATCTCCTTGTCGATGTAGAACTCCCTCTTCCATGTAGAAGTCTCCCTTGTGCGGGGGTGTGTGCGCCTTGGGTAGCTTCTGGAAGCACTTCGCTATCGAGGTGTCTTCTTTCTGTGCTGTTTTGATCTCTTCGAGTCCTGGATTCGGAGCGAACTCGGGCTGGGGTGGTTGGGTTTTAGCTTGGGCCCTGGTTTGCACTGCAGCTATCTCTACAGTTTTAGGGGGCGTGCCTAAGAACACATACCTACAACCTAGCACTAGATCATACAGGGGTTTCTGTAAAACAGCTGCTTGGATTCGTCCTGTGACGTACCTACTCTCTACTTCTATCCATGCTATTGGGCAAGTAGTCGTCGGTTTCGTCAAGTCTGCTCCTTGTAAGTCGACTGTCTTGTCCGTCAAGTCCGCGCGCGATACAAGAGATTCGCTAACTATCGCGTCGTATGATAGACCTGTGTCATACAGACAGTTCGCTTCTTTTCCGTTGACCTTGACCGTGTCTGTCACCGAGGGGTGATCTCCGATCGTGTGTGGCTTGTTACCGCTACTTTGAGTTAGAACTCTGTGCGCTGGCCGGCTTTCGCGCTCTTCCCTACGTTGTGCGGCCAACTTGAAACATTCTGCGGTGGAGTGATTGTTTCTGTTGCAGAACGAACAATACCGTCTCTGTTCTGCGGGACCTCTTTTCCCGAATTCCGTGTTGGGTCCTTTATTTTGCCCAGGTCTGGGATTATTCGGCTTATTCGCGGTGCGCTCTTCCCGGTTAGGGCTTCGTTTCTGTGCCTCTTTCCCGTTAGGCTTTAGGTCTCGCCTGAAGCTCTTGGCTTCTCCGTGTGCGGCCACGTACCTATCTGCGACCTTGACCAGATCTTCCAGTCTTTCCGCGCCCTGCTCTACTGAGAATGTTCTCAGCTCGGGGGTCATGGTTTCCCGTAGCTGTTCCCATACTAACAGTTCTGTCAGTCCATCATACGTCTTAGCCGTGGCTGACTGGCTAATCCACTTATCCAGCATTGTGGACAACCGATCCGCGAACTGCGCATAGCTCTCTCCTTTCACTCTCCGATTGGTGCGGAATTTTTGCCGATAGCATTCTCCTGTTAGTTCGAATCCCGTTAGGAGTGCCTCTTTTACCTTGTGATAGTCAGTCCCTCTGTCAGTCGGTAGCTTACTGTAGATGTCATAAGCCTTTCCTCTAAGCCCTTGACTAAGCTTAAAAGACCAATGAGTGGGATCTAGTTTGTACTCTGTTGCTAGACGCTCAAACCTAGTCAGATAGAGATCTAGACCTTCTTCTCTCTCATTGAATGTTCCCAGTGGAAATGACATTCCTTGTACGGGGTTGGATGCTACCTCTAGCTGATCTGAGTGGGAAGGGGTTGAGGAAGAACTTGAAGCTCCTGATCCCAATCTTCTTAGCTCTAACTCATGCTGTCTTTCTTTTTCCTTTTCTTCCCTCTCTTTTTCTTTTTCTGCCCTCTCATACTCCCATTTCCTAACTTCTGCTTCTCTCTCTGCTGCTAATGCTGCCTTCTTCTGTTCTCCTTCTAATTCTAATTTCTTCTGTTCTCTTGCTGCTTCTAACTCTGCTTTCTTTTGCTCTGCTTCTAACTTCTTCTGCTCTGCTTCTAGTTCTAATTTCTTTTGCTCTGCTTCTAACTTCTTCTGCTCTGCTTCTAATGCTAGTTTCTTCTGCTCTGCTTCTAGTTCTAATTTTCTCTGTTCTGCTTCGAGTTTCTTCTGTTCTCTCTCTGCTGCTCTCTCTGCCTTAGCCTCCTGTTTCTCTACCTCTGCATTTATATACGCAATTAGGTCTCCCCCTGCTAAGTGTAAAGCTTCCCCTAATTCCTTGAAGCGCAATCTCAAGGCCACTGGGTCCGACATTGCCAAACGTGTCTATGAACAACCTCTGAATCAAGTGGAATACCAAAACACTAGCAATATTGCAAACCAATAACAACAATGCAAAGACAATCAAATTCGTAATCAATAATAGAATAAAACAAGAGTCAAATGGCATACAACAGTTATTTAAGCAAAACCTGCAAAAGAACAATGCAACATACAGGCACAAAAATATTTGAAGCAAAAATGTTTTTAACTAAAGAATAGTGCACCACAACTGATCAGTGTTATACCCTTACACTATTCTAAGTTATTCTACTACTCCTACTGTTATCTAATTTTATTGTACTTAGGTCCGGTTATACCCAATTCCTATTATCCACAGATCCTGGCAGGCTCGCCAATTAAAGTGTCACGTGGGGTTTATGGGCTCTGCACAATGGAATTATGGACCCTCACGTTTATTCGGTGGGAACTGCTAGTAAGTTACCCTATGAATTACTTTAATAAATTTATTTGTTTAGCTCGTTCTGTGTTAAGGTTGGGGTACAGAAATAGATAGGAAAATGGTAAAAGAATACTGTCACACTAGCTTTCACACGGCTATGAATCATATGTAGTCCAGCCACTTGATAACAGTTAAAATCACACATTTATTTCTTCTACCCTATACAAGATTCTCTAAGTACTAATCTAACTTAAAATGTCTCTGTCAATGCTAATAGTTCGATCGCTGATAGTCTAGGCAGCTGTTATTTTCTTCCTCGGGCACTTTGATAGTATATTTCATGTAGATTTGGACTACTGTGGTCCGTTTTACAGTTTCTGAAGAGTTGGACTACTGTGGTCCTGTATTGATCAGTTTAAGTGCACTTTCGGAGATTACACTTAACTTTCTTATGGTGCGGTCGAAGTCCTTCTGTGAGGTAGCTTCTGGTCCACCTGTGTCGTTGTGTAGTTGGGTTCCCTTGCCACGCTGTGGGGTCTGACAGGGTGTTTTTCAAGGTAGCTCTTGCCGGCTTGTGCGGCAGAGTCTCCTCAACCAACTAGTCGTTTCTGTGGAGTGGGGTGCACAGGATAGCTCGGGATAGCTCGCCTGCTCGTCTGTAATATAAGAGACGAAATTCTGCACAACCCTGAATAATCGGTTTGTGCAGAGCGTCTCACTGAAAGCCAAAGTAGCCCTCAGTGATAGCTCCACATCTCTATACATAAGCGACGAACATTCTGCTACTTCCGGGGTCCGCTGTAATCTCACTCTAAATTCCTATGCATACATAAATATAAATCGTGTCTAACTATACACATACAGAATTAATAATAATATAAACATTCAGTGGTACAGCCACTGGTCTGCAAACATACATATAAGTTAAACAACAGTGGTTCCGTACGGGATACAACATGGCGGCGCAACCGGTCGTGTTTCGCCTCGTGGTCGGCTCATCCACGTGGTACGGCAAATTCGGATTAACAATTCACATTTATGCATAGCAAATTCCACAAACATAATTTCAACAATAATATAAATATATCACGATGAAACAGAAGGGTGTTCATTTACCTGTTTGACAAGTTCAGGCCCGTGATGACTTAATAGAATTCTGAGATTCTAAGTCCTGCTTCCTGGTCTATGAGTGAAGATAGTTCTCTGCTAGCTAAGGAGATGTTACTTCTTCCTCGTCTCACACACGACTGACCAAGCTGTGCTAGGTTTTGACACAGTCAAAACTGCTCTACCCACTGAGCCTGCTCTGATTGGTTAAAACGGTCCGATTCAAAGCTCAAGTGCTGACTCACTGCGCTAGCGTGGGTCGGGCTCGCGGTGTGCTGGTCTGCTGTGTAATTTAATTGCTGCTGTGTTATAGTCTAACTTCTAAAGTTACAAGTACTACACATGGCTAAATAGTCAATGAGCAGAGTTAAACTAGCCAATTCGTGACAATATTCATCAATTGAATCGTTTCCTGTTGAAATAGACACTAAAGATGTATACGCTACTGGAGCATGTGTTAAGATAAGCGATAGTTGTTAAATTAATGTATTATCAGTTTATTTCCCAAATGGTCCTAAAAATGACAATTCTGACTGGATTAAGAACTTTGATTTTTCTAAAGGTAATTGGGCCATTTTAGGAGATTTTAATGCTCACTCACTGTTACACTCAATTCGATGATGGTGTTTTTCTTTATCAGTATTTGATTCAGCCCCGATGCTGAAGTCCTGATAAGGTGTAACTCAGATTCGTTTATTCACACAGCCTGCTCAATCAGCATACAAGTCACAAAGTCGACGTATGAAGTTTTCCGCTTTTATTCAGCACACATCAACAACTGCATACAATTCTCAACTCAACTCAACAACTTTCAACAACTATCTCTATACAACAGTGCGGCACACAATTTTATAATCTCTCTCTCTTCCGGAACAATTTCGAATACAGTAGAAATGACGCACTGCCACAATCGAATAAAAGATCGTCATCACTGACTTACGTCAATACATATTTTTATATCTTCCGGAACGACCTCTTGCTTCGACATGTATCGGGAAATTTCTATCAAGAATAAACACGCAGATCCAGAAACTTCCCCAGTAATATCGACTAACGCAAATTATCAACGTTATACAAAGCCTCTCCTAACAACAATGCAAACTCAAATCAAAGGTAAATAAACTCCATTATTGAATACTTTGCAAAACGAAACGATTAGATCTATCGCGCGCGTCTCCGACATACTTTCGTTCGCGTTTCAACGTAACACTCACCATTATGGGAAAAAGATTGCAAGATCGTTACTTGTAATCGTTTAGTTGAAAATATTGTTGATTCAAAATTTGTATTATTAAATGATGGTAATGTGACAAGAATACCAGACATAGACCTACAGCAATAGATTTGTCTCTTTTGTCAGGTAATATTGCATTAAATTGTAAATGGCATATTGAGGAAGACTGTTTAGGTAGTGACCATTTACCGATTTTGATTGATTTAAATCAAATCAATCAAATCAAACTAATGAAACTGATGTTGAAGACAAAATTCCAAAATTTTTATATAATCGTGCAAACTGGGAAATGTTTTATAATTATTTAAATGTTTTTCCATGTAATGAAATTTTACAAGAGGATATAAACATTTTCTATGAAAAATTTAGAGAAGTAATTTTACAAGCTGCTGATCATTTCATTCCGAAAGTTCAAACAAAGAAACATATTGAACGGCATGGAAATTCATGGTGGAATGATGAATGTAAAAACGCAGTAAAAAAGAAAAAAGAAACATTTAAAAACTGGATTAAAAATAAGACAGAAGCAAATTTTTCAGAAATGAAACTGGCTAAAATTCAATGTAGCAGAGTAATTGCAAAAGCTAAAAAGGACCACTGGATTGAATTTTGTGAAAAAGAAGTATTAGAATCTAAAGATTTGCACAAAGTATGGAAAAAAGTAAGAGATATTACAAATATTTATAGATCACAACTATATCCGGTAAAATTAGAAAATAACTTATTTCCTTCTTCGACAGATAAGGCAGAAGCATTTGTAAATTTTTTCTCAGAAAATAGTTTAACAAATAATTTAAGTGAAAATATTGTAAAATTTAGAATTGATCGTGAAAATAAGGAGGAATATAAACACCCTTTACCCGACAATAATTTATATATAAATAGTCCCATTACTTTTGAAGAAGTATTGGATACATTAGATTCATTTGTAAATAATAATTCTGCAGTTGGTATTGATTGCGTTTCATATCAAATGTTAAATCATTTACCTGTAAAATGGAAAAACATTATTGCATTCACTTTTCCAAAAATGTTGGGAAAGTGGAACTGTACCGTATTATTGGAAACAGTCAGTAATAATTCCCATTTTAAAACAAGGTAAAACATCAAAATCTATAAATAATTATAGACCAATTGCATTAACATCACCCGTTTGCAAATTAATGGAAAAAAATAATAAATCAGAGATTGTTATATTTCTGTAACAAAAATAATATTATTCCTGTTCATCAAGCAGGATTTCGAAAAGGTCGTAGCACAACTGACCATTTAGTCAAACTTTCTTTAAATATTAAAAAACAATTCTTAAAAAGAAAGAAGAGTTTATTAGCAACATTTTTTTATGTAAAAAAGCGTATGATAGTGTTTGGCATGCCAGATTATTATACAAATTAAATTCAATAGGTCTTAATGGTCACATTTATTATTATAATATAAAAAGCTTACTTTCAGAAAGATGTATTTGTACGAAAGTTGGAAAAACATATTCATCTAACAGACCTATAAACATGGGCATTCCACAAGGTTCTATTATTGCACCATTACTTTTTAATATTCTAATTTATGACCTTCCTTCTGCATTATTATCAAAAAACGCACATATTGTGCAATATGCAGATGATATTGCAATTTGGTTAAATACAAAAATTAGAAAACGTACAAATAAAACAAATATTAAATATATTGAGAAAATATATCAAAAGGAAATTAACAGTTTAGTTGATTATTTGTCAGAAAATGGTTTAGAGCTTTCTGGAGAAAAGACAAGTCTAATGTTGTTCAATAACGGGAAAAATCCTAAAATATTGCCTGAAATAAAACTTAATGGTCAAAATTTATCATACAAACAAAATATAAAATTTTTAGGTGTTTATTTTACACCTAAATTAAACTGCAAATATCATATTGAATATTTAATTAATAAAGCAAGGCAAAGATTAAATTTATTAAAAATCATAAGTACACAACCGTTTAGCCATGACACAAAAACTTTACTGCATTTGGCTACATCATTAGTGAGATCCAAAGTAATTTACGGACAAGAGGTATATTTTTCTGCGCCTTTATATCTTCTCAACAAATTACAAAGCATTGACAGCAAATCGATCAAATTGGCTTTGGGTGTACCAATTCATACTAATACTCAAAATACATATAAAGAATCAGATATATTATCTTTAGCTGAGCAGCGTAAATTAGCCACTTCAAAATATGTAATTAGATGTTTGTCTGTAAAAAATTCAGTAACGGACGAAATTTTGAATGTGAGCAGTGTGGATTATCCTAAAAGAGCTCAAACTATTCCCTATATTCAAACAATTAAAGATTATACACAAGATATTATGGCAGCCTGCAATATTGATATGACTTCAATTTCAGTATTACCAGTTATTCCAAAATTTCCACCGTGGGAACATTTAAATGCACATTTTGACATAGATTATACTGATTTAACGAAAAATGAGTATTGTCAAATTTTAAAATGTGAAGTTACAGAACATTTAAATAATAGTTATTCTAATCATTTAAAAGCATTCACTGATGGTAGTTGTCACGTCCCCCGAGCGGGTTCAGTGACGTCAGCACATTAAGCGAGTGAAAAGGAATAAAACTCAAACAAAATAAACTAACACAAAAATGCCAGAATACAATCACACTCTTTTATTCTACAATCAACATACAAACACAGGACAAATGGGAACTAACCTTCCCCCAACCCCTAAATAGACCCCCGTCCCAATACTAACTAACAATTACCTCCCCTTGTAACAAACCCCAAATAGAACTAAACAACAACAGTTTCTTTACAAGGTGTGTACAGCGAAGACAAAATCAACAAATCAATTCAAAATGTAAATCTTCAAATAATAAGCAATGGCGTTGAATCATAAACTATTATCTAGGCGAAGCTGTGGCACAGAAGTAATGTCTCAATGTTCTTGTCAAGTAGCTCAGAGAGCTAAACAGTCTCTTTCACAATAAGTGGATGATTCTTCTAACTAAATGGATATGTTTTTAGGTGCGTGCAATGCGAGTCTGTGTGTGCATGAATTAGGTATGAAAACCTCCTGTAAATGTGTTGCCTCGATACATAGGCAAAACCTGCAGCAGTGTAAGAGATCACCACAACACTACTCTGTTGTAGAGGCAAAGGCACACCCCAGGCTGGCTAGGACCCAGTCAGCGTCAACAACAGCAACATCAGTACAGCATAACAGGCAACATCAGAGGCAACAGCGTTGAAATAATGCGTAGAAGTAAACAGGTAGAAGAAACACGTAGAAGTAATACGTAGAAGTAATAATCAGCCCACACCTGTTGACATATACACAGTCTTAACAATATGCCCACAAAACAATAAACACTATATAATATAACGTAACACGCCGTCCTCCGTCCACCATCTTGACCTGTATAATTATGAATACCATGATAATAATACAAGATACTATACACACATTTCAATAATATAAATCACCCTTTGATGCTAAATAATTCGCATCTTCTATAAACACAAACCTTTATATAAATGTACATAATCATTGCGACCTCACTTCAATTACACAGTCCTGATTCATTCCGCCCCCCTTCATCACCACCGTCACCCCCAACAATTATAGCACATCACGATTACCTCCCTTCATCCATACTGTAAACATGCTTCCTTCATAATCATCACTTCATCTTTCTTCAGTATAATACGTTCTATCGCTCTCTCCATACATACACCCTCACTCTCTCTCTCTCTCTCTATATTCCCCATCGTCGCCTTTGACCCACTTTCATAACGACAACAGCAACGACATTTCCCCATCACATATTCAACAAGAAAATCATAAGAAAATCATATAAAATCAACAAAATTCATTATACATCCTAAAATACAACCCCTTCCCCACACTCATTACCACTCATACACGTACGCAGTTCTCGGAGCGCGCCACTAGAGAATTGAATGACAGGATTTGCTCACCTTATAGGCCCCGGCTTGTGACGCCCTTTACCCCAACACCACAACACGACACAACACTGTCACAACACAATGGGTTAGTCTTTTTGAGAGTCACTTTCTCTTGCTATTGCACGTTATTTCACTTTCCAAATAACACTTATACTGAGGATGAGGTCACCTTAGCGCTATCACAGACACTAAGTCTTGGTGGGTGTTCAATCGAGAACTACACACACCTTAAGTATGGAACTCTACATTCGTTGACGAATGGCAGTTAACATCTTCCTTCGAATTCTAAACATCCTTATCCCGACGAGGGCATAAGACCTTGGGTGGCTATATAAACAATAAACACACCCTTCCAACAGTACCCTACACTACAATGACCTCTGTCACAGGGTTGCTGCCTCGTTAGAATTCGTTCCTCTCGCAACAGCATCTCAAACCACTCTGCCCTCCAAAAACTGCGCCGGCCACAAGCAAAATAGTCGAGCTCTCGTCAGTATGCACGTTCTTTACTACGCGTATCCCTATTCGAAATTGGCCGACTCCCTGTCTTCTACGAATCGCACGGACTTTACGAAACTGCACTTTCATACGCAAAAAGTAAATCGGTCACGCTATTCTATGTACACTATATACGGAGAAGTGTAACTTCCTAAAAAGTGTAATTCTCCCTGCTATCTGAAAACTCGTGTCGTCACAGTAGTGTTTTGGATTCATCAAACTGTGGCGCAGGATTTTTCATACCTTATCTAAATATTCAAAAGTCTTACTATCTTGGTCAAGGGTTTTTAATATTTACGTGTGAATTATATGCAATAATGATGGTACTAGAATACATCCTCAACATTCCTTCTAAGATATTTAATATATTAATTTGTGTTGACTCTAAATCAGTGCTTTATGCTTTAAAAAATTGGAAATGTAGAAAGAGAACAGATATAATGTTTGAAGTAAGATATCTTATTCATTGTATTAGAATTAGAGGTATTGGAATTACCTTTTGTTGGGTCCCATCACATTTAGAGATTTATGGTAATGAAATTTTAGATAAATTGGCCAAAAAAGGTGCAATGAAAATTGAGCATACAGTCTTTAATTCTAATGTAAAATTACCTCAATTTGAATATTATTCGTTATTATAACAACACTTTACTAATATAATACCGAAAGTAATGTTCCAAAACTATTGCTAGATTAGTATATAATTGAATTCATGGTGTACAAAATATTTGAAAACTGTTACTTGTTTATGTGCTGGAACTATTTCCTTACAACACATATTATTTGATTGTCCTGTTTTAACACCACTGTACAAAGAAAATGGAATTATTTTATGTGCACAAGACGATATTAGAGTCATCTTATATAGTTCGATGTTACAGGATATCGCTCGTATCATTGTCGGAACAGATTTATTTAACTTACTATAATTAACAATTTCTATTTGTTTGTTTCTTTGTTTGTTATGGTTGTCTAAAATCACATTGTTGTGAAAAGACGTTAAATTAAAATATTGAATTGAATTGAATTGAATCATTGTCCACAAAAAAAGAACAAACATTCTTGTTAGACTGATGGCCTTAAGTAGTATGTAGCTCTGCCTTAGAGTTGGGTTTTTTTTTTTGGATGCAGCTGACACGGCCGGCTGACGGTCATGACGTCATAGGTGCACATGTACTCTTAGGTCATGATGCCCCACAACGTGAGGGTCTTTGTGACCTGTCACGGATGATGGATGACGTATGGCCCGGGGGGATATAATTTTATTGATGGTGCGATTGCAAGTGCGCATCTTGATGAATATAGAATGACTCATTGGTCTGGGCGTGAGATCAAGCACCCAAAGACAGCAAGTGCGCGTTTTCACCCAAAGACAGCAAGTGTGCATCTTGATGAATAGAGAATGACTTAGTGGTATGAGCGTTAGATCAAGCACCCAAAGACAGCAAGTGCGCGTCTTATGGTTTTTAGGATCATGTTTATACAGAGCCACATAAGAATATGGAAGGGGAAGAAGAGCCGCACATCAATATAGTAAACGCTCACGAGTCAACGGCGGAAGCATTTCTGTGTCATTTTCTAGACATGTAAGTAAAATATTTTTATAATATAAGCCTAATAAAATTAACTTAAAAAAATTTTTTTTCTTGTATTATTTTTATTTGTTTAATTTTTAATTTTTTATTTTTTTGGTTTGACTATGTTGATATATTATAATCATTTATTGTGATTTATGTTATATATAGCTATCCAGAATATTGGCTAATAATGGTCGAGGAGGTGGAAGAAATTGAGGATTGTTTGGCATCAGACGATGAAGAGGGCGAGCCACCCACACCACCACCACCATCACCAAACCACGGTGCATAACGATGCTACAAGTAGGTAAAAAAAAAAAAATTTTTTTAAAAAAGACCAACAACAACCAAAAAAAAAAAAGAAAGGAAAAAAAGTAAAAAAAAAACGACAACACCAGAAAATAAGATATAAAATAGTTTATTAATGAACAACATCTTTTTAAAATTAAAAAATTATAATACCAATGCATTATTATTTTTGTGTTTCAGATGCCGTGCGCGCACATACCCACATTATGCATACAAAATAAAAAGTAAGTAAATGAATATTTTATACAAATTTTAACTATATACACATGGATAATACATTTTATTATGACAATATATATATATATATATATATATACATTGTTATACAATTTTATAATAAAAATGTTTTTGTTTTGTTTTTGTTACAGGCAAAAAAAAAAAACCAAGCAAACCATAAACCGCCTTTTGTACTATGTAATGTATACTTTTATCACTCTCGCTCTTTTTTTTTCTCTCTCGCTGTCTGTCTCGCTGGCGCTATCTTATCCTCAAGCTCTCTCTCTCTCTCTCTCTCTCTCTCTCTCTCTCTCTCTCTCTCGCTGTCTTGTGCTCTCGCTCACAGCATCTGTGGTGACCCTGCTATTTTTGAGTCTATCCTGTCTCTTCCCTCCCCTCTCTCTCCAACTCTCTTGCTCTCTCTTGCTCTCTCTTGGTTTCCCAGCTAGTTTTAAGCAAATGTGTAATGATTATTGGGGTGAAAACATCGACCAACTCTTGTTTTAAACATGTAGACAAAATCTTATGAGTAAAATTTATTATAGCTTCTTGTTGTGTATACATGCAACATAAATGTTGGCGCTGCGATGGATGGTTAATTCTGCATCCATGACATTTAGACAAAGCATATTCATCCACTCTTTGACATATTTTATCAAAAAAAGGTTTGACATCATCACTATCCATATTGATAATGAAAGAAAATGTATTATACCAACCGCACACACTTAAATATATACACAATATATACAATAGACACAATATAAAAATGTCACTTTTTTTCACATAAAATGTCACTTTTTTAAAAGTTGCAACAGCTTTTCACATAAATTGAAAAATGTCACTTTTGTTTAGTTGTATTCAGACAACTTTTGGAACGGATATTGGCTATCCAACGGCAATCTCTTGGATGTAGAGGGTGAATACATAGGCTTTTGAAGAGCAGAGTTCATTCGCTGATGCTGTTGATTATTAAGCACAGTGGTAGTTTTTGTTGTTTCCTTGTCATGAATTATATTTAAGAGTTCAGAGGTGTGAATCAACAATTCGTCGAAAGCAGCAGGCGTCAAAGTGATTCCCCGTCTAGTTGGATAAAGAGGTAAGTCTGAAGTTTTTTCTTCTTTTTCGTCTTGTTTTAAAGAGGATTCGGTTTTGAGTCCGGGCACAAAGGCACGTATATGAATAAACACCTGTTCATTAAACGTAGTAACACAAGCAAAGAGACTATTTCCCAAAGGAAATAATTTTTCACCACTAACAGATCTTTGAATAGCTGAAGACATGGTAGCAAAGTGAGTAATCAGTGGCTTTTTATACTGGAGGGTATGTGAGAGAGCCGTTTATATACAATGCTAGAGTCACTTCGCGGAGTCTATGAAAAACAAGTCTAAACATGTTTAAATTTGTTGTCCATGATATTTCATCAAGAAACATTGCATCAGCCAACATACCTCATACAAGTCTAAACACGTTTTTATCAGCAAACATTACATCAGCCAGTTGGTCAGCATACAAGCAAGTCTAAACACGTTTTATCGGCAAACATTTTATCAGCCATTTGAACAGCATACAAACAAGTCTAAACATGCATTTATTTTAGACATCACCATTGCATCAGCCTGCATATCGTATACAAATTTAAACATGATTTTAAAAAAAATAATAATATATACAAAAAAATCAAGTTATTTTTGCAGCGGGTGCGATAGAAGGGTTAGGTAAAATATAGCCTAGACAAGAGCCCAATAATGCAATCCATAAATTGGTGTCTTTATGACCCACAGTGAGATTATATATAGAAGTGATGACGACCATAAAAATGATCACCATTTGACATCCAAATACAATCTCACCCCTAGGTACTTCACGGCCAAACACATGCCACCATCGTGAATTACGATGAGTGACGCGCATTGTTATGTTAGCTTCTTCTTCTTCTTCTTGAGACATAATTGTAAAAATATCCGATATGGATAGCATACAACAATCAAATGAATACAGCACAAAATCAAACACATGCTTTATATAATACAATTAAAACGCAAACGGAAGCCGGGGAAAATAGTTTTGTACAATACTATATACAAGGGCATCATTGAAAGGAGTACAAAGATGATGAATAATATCTTCAAACAAAAAGCCTCTACATCGTAACATCAAATATACCACACAAAATTGTCCACAAACGAGCGTATCATCTTGTAAAACAATATCATTATATGTAAATGTACTAGCATAAGTCTTTAAAAATTGTTGACATTCAGGAAAAGGGCTCAAACCATAAGAATCAAAATATTCTGCTGTATTGTGTTTGGGGTCTATATACATTGATACCCAATGAGAACCAGGAAGTATAGACGGATCTAAATTAACCACAAAAGCACTAGGTTTAGTCCATAAACACTTTTGGGTAGCAATTTGATCACGGGCATACACTCCTTTAAAGATTTCACGTGTAAATACATCAAACGTCAATAGTTGATTAATCTGTAGTGTATCCATTATGTAGAAAAATCTACCATAACATTACGATGCTTATCAATCTCTAGCAAGTTATGAAATTCGGCATGGGCAACTATATTAATAGTGTCTGTCAGCGCTTGAGCAAACTGAATTTCTAATCTCATTGTACCGTGTTTTATGAGTTGGCTGTGTGTAGAGTCAGCAGCCTGATCAGGGGTCAGATCAAATACAAACAGCGTGTAACCGCGACCAAATTCATCATAAGTAATATCATTCGCTTCATCTTGCCAGGCTTTACCCAAACCTTGAAACATAGAGAGATAAGAGCGAGCATAGCGCCGTCCTTCAAAATCAGGCTTTAGTGGCTTAGACGGTATACTCCGGCCACCCACATGTAAGCATATATAATTTATACTAAAGTGTTGAAAGTTAAAGGGGTTTAGCGCATATCGACCATGAAAAGCGCCATTACTGATGAGCCCTATGACAATGCGGGTGGGTAATTGCCCCAAAAACAGATTTTCTTTATTGACTTGCATGTTTCCCTGGGGTATGGCAAATATTTTGGTAACACCTCTTTTTAGAGGATATTTGGCATTTTCGTTTTGGAGCGTTTGAAGATGTGCCATCTGAATGTTTGGATTAATTTTAACTTTCCTAACAAAAAAGCTCACGTCTTGTAAATTAATTTTAAACCCAGCCCCGGCCCCGGCATGAAGACAAAATTCATCCGAGTTTCGTATTAGACGTAGTTTTAAGCTAACACCATTCATAAGTAGTTTTTCTTGTTGACACATGTCTAGATGTAATCGTCCAATTAACTCTGTGGCGCGACTGGCGGCGATCGTTGTAGCACGTCTCTGTAGACCGCTGTTGTGATTTGCCGCCGCATCCATATGTCCTGCACTATCTTTATCCCATAGGGATAATTGAAGATGAGTTTGTTTAGCATCACGACCATGAGACAAGAGTGTTTCTAAATAAGCTCTATAGGCGTAGGTGTTGCTGGATGATGTCACCTGTTGATCATTGAGCGATAGATCAATTTGACTCCATAAAGAGTGTAGCAATAAATTTTCCGGGCCCACAGCGGCATCACCAGCAATATTAGTGCCATCCGCATTAAGCACACGAAGTTTAACATAAAGATAAGAGTTACTGAGATCAATGTAGTCTGAATCACCACCAGACACATAAAATTCAATGGGGCCGGCATCAGTGATCGTTGAAAGCGGCCTGTGTTCTATATCTTGAGATTCTATAATGGCTGTTTGAGTCGGCGGTAGTTGAAATAAATCCAGTTCTGATTTTAAACAAGGACACGAGTTTTGATGAATGAGTTCGCTCATGATCGGTAATTAATCAAATATATCTCTTCGTCTTTTTTTTCTCAAATGTGTATTGAGAGGTCGATGTATCGGTTGTCGTCGCTTGTGAGGCACTCCTGGAGGTGGTGAAGATGTAGAAGAAGTAGAAGGTGAATTTATAAAATCGTGAGCTACACGCTGTACATGTTCTAGTCCTCTATTTTTTAAAGAGGTAGAGATTTTTTGTCCGCCCACAACATCTCCTAAGACATCTGCGCCAAAACTAACCAGTCGTTTAGGAACCTCTCTCTTTAATACCCGTCCAAGGGTAGGTAAAACAGTGGTTCGCATGAGACTACTAAATAGACTTCCGAGGCCATGACCTCGTTGATGTCGTGACCCCGCAAAGTAAGGTAATCCTACACCTCCGCCTGCTTGCGATGTATAATAATCGAGATATATCTTTGGAGAATGATCCGCATAGGGGTGCCTCATTTTTTTGTGTGGATCAAACTAGAGATCGTCGTCGCAACTGAAGTGTTAAGATGACCTCTCCACGATCAAATGGGATCAATTCTCCCGCGCCGTTTCTTATATTTACAATAATATTATCAAAACTATTAAATTTAATCGGAACAAAATGAACATCATGATAAGTCTGAAAGACAATGTCAGAGCTAGATCCGGTCAAAGGTACCATTCTTAATAGTGGAGCCCTCGCGTCTCCCACAATACGATCCTCGGCAATATTGATATATACATATAAACACGTTAGATTGCGGTTAACGTCCGCTACATGTTCTCCATACGCATGTCTTCCTCCATGATATTTGAAATGTTTAAATCCTAACATGTCAGCCAGAGGTTCGTCCATCTTCACCTCAACATCAGTATCCAAAGTCATCATGACTTTGTTAATGTCTTTATGATAATAAAACAACTCTCCCCATGCACCATTTTTGTCATATATAACAGGCAGTGGGCGTGAAGGCTTAAAGAGTGGTCGGATTCGACTGTTGATCCAATCCACTATTTGCTGTAGGCTATCATAATGTCCCGACGTCACCGTAATGTGTTGAGTAGTATCTATCTGGCCAGCTTTTTTACGCGTTATTCGTAAATTCATATTGTTTGCGTTTACATTGATCCAAGACCGTGGATAAATAATTTCACACAAACCCACTTCATATGGACCTTGAAGATCCAAAGGAGGGTCTAATTTTGTAGTAAATGAGGATAAGGTATTGTCAGGATAATGCGTCATAGACGCGTTGCTAGGGAGAGTTATATAAAAACTGCTCATCTTCCTCTTGTGGGTATTTATCCTATGAGCCGTTGTATCGTGTGATTTAGCTTTTATACTGACCGATGTTAGATGCATCAATCCAGCTATTAAAGGCATCTGAATATCCCAACCATTTGACAAGCACTTGGCGACCTCTACGACGTAATATTTTCTCAATTTTATAGATACCGCTGTCGATCACTTTTTGTAGTTCTAATTCATAAAAAGTTCCTTGAATGAGCTGTCCATTATCGTCTCGTATTTTATATACATAAGGGAATGTTTTTAAATGTCTTTGAGCGATAGTAAACAATTCTTGTGACCATTTAGGTAAATATCCTTTATGAAACGTACGTCTAGATTCCGCAATGCGAACTCGATCACCTATAGAAAACTTGGGTAAAGAAGATCTGACAGGCTTATTGTCCAAAACTTTGGCATACAAAGCTTCATAAACACGATGAATGTTATCTGATGTCACGAGGCGCGGCTGGGTTTTAATAGATCGATGATAGGTTGAGTTATAACTATCTAATAACTCTTGTAACACATCTACATAACGACGTGTATTGTGATGCGTAAAATATCGATACATTTTTCCTTTTAATGTACGATTAAATCGTTCTACCACGGCTGCTTTAATGTCCTCATTTTCTGAAGTAAAATGATGAATTTTGTTTTTCTTTAAAAACATTTGAAATGGTTTATTTTTAAATTCTGTTCCTTTATCAGTTTGTAAGTGACGTGGAGACTTTGGGCTTTGTCGTAAAATGTCAGCAAAAGCCTCGATTAAAGCAGCGCTCGTTTTATTTTTGAGTGCGCGAGCATAAGCTACTTTAGAAAACACATCAATGACTGTTAAAATATAGCGATGACCCGAGTTGACGTTTTTAAAGCGAGATAAGTCACACAAGTCTGCTTGCCACTGATCATAGGGTCCAGAGACGACGATGGATCGTCGAAGAAACTTTTGTCGGGTAGGATGGTGCAGAGTGTACGTATCTTGCTGTTGAAGCCATTGCTTTAATCGGGGTTTGTGTTGGGGCAAAGTCGAGGCATGACGTAAATAGGCGCTGGCTCCGCTATAAGCCCCTGGGTAGGCTGGATGAAAATATTATTTTTTCCATATAGATTCTATGGACTTTTGGGCTGCATGTTGTCGTTTTCGAGCCATGATTCCCAAGCCAAAGCTTTTTTGAGTGTTTTTTTGGCTTGTTTCTTTTTCTTTTTGGTTGAGCTTTTGGAGGTATCATTGTCATCAAACATAGATGATGGAGAGGGTGGTGGTGTAGCCCTGATGTCGTCAGCAAACACTTGATGATACCGTTGAATATTTCCTAAATATTGGCGAGGGATGTTGGTTTGTTTTAAACCTTGGGCAAAAACACGCCAGCCCGCAGGGGGTGGTAGCAACTGTCTCGCTTTGGTCGAATGTAAAACATCATGAACTAGATCTACGATGTTTGTGTTAGGAATGATGTTGTCCTGCCACACCAGATTGCCCTGACTGGTATATGTCATCACATCATTGTCTTTTAAATGCTGCATCAATTTACGCCCTTTGCTACGAAGACTGGCGGGAAGGCTATGAACCACTTCTTCGGTCATATCAGCTAGTGTTGCTGGTGTTGGGAGTGACGCAGCTGCTGACGCTGTTGCTGTATCTATGGATGTAGATGGTTGAGACTGATAGTGATACTGATCTTGATAAGAAAGATATCGTTGCAATAGTTGTTGATACGCTCGCAGTTTTTGTTCCGTATTGAGCGAAGAGGATTGTAATATAATAGTCATTTGTTGATCCAAATCACTCAGCTGATTTACAAGAGGGGGTGTAGGAGGCTCCGGTCGCAACGGTGTTGATGAAGGTATCATGTTTTCACTCGCTGGAACGAGTTTCATTTTGATGGCGTGTTGCATTTTTTATTATTGTGGTTGTGGAAATAACCCACCTAGCAGCTGTGTAGCTAGTGGTAGCAGCAGTTGTAGAAATCCTCCTTTTTGTATTAATTTTTGTCGTTTGACTGTGTTTGATTTAGGCGCTATCAAACGGCGAAGCTTGTGCTTGTGACGAGCCCATCGTTGTTTCTGACCACGCGATAGTTTAACATGTCCTTTAAGTACATTATGTACCATCTCACACAAACAGTTAATAACACGAGGTTGTTTCAACAGTTGTTGGCGCTGATGTTTTTTTTTAGCACGTAATAAAGGAATCAAAGGTTGAAGTCGAGTCTGAGCACGATGTGTCTTCGCCATGGTAGTCTTTTTTCATCTGAATGTCTCATAACAGATAACACCTGTTTTATATATTGTTTTTAGGAATATAGACGATCGGATGTGGATCAAAAACATGAGTGCGCACACGATAGGTTTCAGGAGTTTGTTGTTTAAAATCTAAAAAGAGGTATCCGTAAGCCTCTCGGGTTGCATCTTGATAGGCCTCACGTAAAAAATGATGTCGTTTAGGAAACGTTTGCATAGCCAAGTGTAAAATTTGATCCGCAGATCGTGGATTTTTACCCAACCACAAATAATGTGCATTTAACGAAATCGTCCGATGATGTTTGCTGGTATGAAATATATTTTGCACCATATAAGCCATACTTATATTTCCGTGATGACATTTTTTAATAAAAAATTCAGCCACACGCTGTTCCATCACAGGATTATCCATATGATCGTCGACCACCAATAAGGTTGCAATAGTCGAATCAAAGTCCACTCCATCTAAACTTTCTACAAAATCAATAGATACGGGACTTGTCTCTCGTAGCTGTCCAAATAAGTCTTGATATTGATGATAGACATACACCACTTTTTTAATAGGCGGTTGAATGTGAGTTTTACAATGTTGAATCAATTGTGCAATAAAAAATGTTTTACCACAGCCAGAAGGACCTGCGAGAAGGATCGAGAACGGATGTTGTAAAAAACGCACATCCATGATAAGTCACTCTATCAATGTCAAACAAAAAACAAAAAAAAAGTTAGAGATCAAGTGGTATGGTAGAGACACCGTCTGACAATACCTTTCTTTTAGTGTAGAGATAGGATAAACCTCTTTTGGGTTGGATATAAGTTCGCATCACATTTTGTGCGTCAAGACGAAAACCTCGATTAACCACATGATGTGGCGTTTGTGCCGTTAGTACGGTTTCAAAGTTGGCTATGGTTAATGGATTGCACCTTTTTTGCACGCCTTTGCAAGACACCTTAGTGGTTGTATGAGTGCTACATGCGTAGCTTTTGGGTGCCAAAGAGATAATTTTATCAGCTTTGGCTTCCAGCTTCCATAAACCTGGTTCACGCGTTTGGTGTTTATGTGCTGCAGCACAGCATGGGGGTGGTGCTGATGGTGGTGGTGGTGCTGATGGTCCCTGCAGAGATGATGTTGATGGTAGAGGCGTTGGTGTCGATAGTGATGGTGGTAGACTGGCGTTGTTTTTATGCGTTTGGCAATATTGAGTAGGCAACCATTCGTCCCGATGTTTGTTGAAGTGATCCCTCCGATCGGGACGAATGACGTCTTCTAAAGTGTCCCCACTCAATGCCAAATACAACGAGTCAGTGTCGCAGGTGATCAGTTGATAATCGCACCGCTCAATGTAAAAGTCGATAAAGTGGTAATAGAATTGTAGAAGCTTGAGTTTGGCGTACCCGTACACAAATAATCCGATGTGTAGAGGTAGATTTTGGTCGATGCTGGTCAATCGGCACTCTACCTCGTAATAATCATTTTGCACGGGTACGCATCTTTTAAATCGTGGATCGTGGATCGCTTTGGTGGCGCCCTTGGCATCCGTGATGAACGCCTTAGTGTGACGATCACGCCTCATCAAGGTCCGGCCATAGGAGCTGTTGCCCTAGATCAAACAAAACAAAAAAAAAAAAAAAAAAAAAAAATGAGTCCCCTCAAAATAAAATATAAAAAAAAAACATGCGCGCACACGCACGCGTGCACGTGTGTAGACACTTTTAGCAATGCCCGGACATGGTATCTTGGTTGCATGGGTTGCGTGTTTTGGTTTTCAATGCATTTTATTGTATTTTGCCGTGCACTTTTGAAAATTTGATCGTGCAGAGTATTAAAAATGAGCATGTTTAGTCGTTCACACATGCGCACACACGTGCATGCGTATGATTTTATCGTTGCACGGCCATGGTATTATCGATGCACGGGTTGTGTGTTTTGTTTTCAATGCATTTTATTGTATTTTGCCGTGCACTTTTGAAAATTTGATCGTGCAGTGTATTAAAAATGGGCATGTATAGTATTAAAAATGAGCATGTTTAGTCGTTCACACATGCGCGCACACGTGCATGCGTATGATATTATCGTTGCACGGACATGGTATCTTGGTTGCATGGGTTGCGTGTTTTTGTTTTCAATGCATTTTATTGTATTTTGCCGTGCACTTTTAAAAATTTGATCGTGCAGTGTATTAAAAATGGGCGTGCAGTGTATTAAAAATGCTTACACATGATAAAAAAAGACTCACCACGAGTTTGTAAGCTGCTGCAATGATGGCCTTGTCATCATCCAAGTCTGCTTCTCGTCGGGCACTGGTCACCTTGTCTGTGAATTTTTGGAAGCAGGGCTGTTTGTTGTATTGAATCACCTGATGGATTTTGGTGACTCGTAGCCCTTGTTGCAAATACCACTGGAGTAGGGGGGTGATAAGCAATATTTTTTCTCCACGAAAACTGGAAATGAGGGAGCGTTGTGGTTGTTTCAAGAAGCCATGAGCTTCCGCAAACGCCTTCATGTGAGGACCGATGTCATTTCGGCCGATGTTGGTGTTTTTGAAGATTGGTGGAAATTCTTCAAATCGAGGTTTGAGTTGATCCGGTACCTCAATATCAACTTCCACGAATCCAAACATGGCACCAGTCCTCACATGCTCCAAGATCTCCGTTTCGGTCATGCCCCCACTATAGAAGGCGGGTCCAGACTCAACTCGAGGCGCCCAATGTGCCACTTCTTTCTTGTTTTTCTTTCTGTAATCTTGCCATTGGCACTCTCGCATGATGCGTAGATTGATGCCGATTTTTTGTAGATACGCATCTTTTTCTTGTGTGTCGTCGGCTCTCTTCTTTTTTAGGTCGGGGTCCAAATTTTGTGTTAGGCGGCAATCATGTCCATGCCAATAACAGCCGTGAAATTGAAATGCCGTGTTTGATTTTTGGTCCCAACCATCCACGGGAAGCTTTCTTCCTCCTAGCCTTTTTTCTACTCCCCTATTATATTGATGTTGGATGTCTCTCTTTTCTTTAGCTGCTATATATTCTAGCCATTCTAAACAAATCTTACTCTGTCGATTTTTCTTCCAATCTAAATAAAATCCATCTTCTGCCTTTCTTCTCAAATAAAACCCTACCGGCATAGGTTCTGACATACATTTTAGATATAGGCTATTGGCATCATATCCCTCAATGGTCTTGCAGAGTTTTGGAGAAACGATGTTGGGGTCCGCTGATCTGATGTAGGTGACATCTTTTTCATGGTATCTATGAAAAACAATGGCTGGACCACCACACACCGAATCCCGCATTGTATAATACATATCTTTATCCTGCTCATCACAAAGCGCAAAAAAATTGCGGCAACTTGAATGTAAAAAGCGATCTGTTAGCCCTGGTAGTGTCACGCCGTCATAGAACATGTCTAAACCCAAGTCTTGAAAAAAATGTGTCTGCTTTTCAATAGCTTCTAAAAATGGCACACAGTCCATGTTATTGTAATGTATGAGCCATTCTCGTAATGTGCTCATCTTTTGGGCATCCCATTCCACTTGACAGCTTTGATATTCCTCTTCCGTGATTGTACTTTTGGTTAGATCACTAAAAAAGGCCTCTCTGGGAGGTAGCTGTGGCTCATCCAATTTGTCCAGTGATGTGATATATTGATAAGGAAAAAATGATTTCTGTAGTGAGCACTTGTAGGCTGCTAAATATTGGCGATAAGAAAAACCAGGCGCCAAATAATTGGTGATGTCTAGAAATCTTAATTTAGCATTTGAAAGAACCAAAAACTGTTTCCCTTTTTTGATCATCCGATTTTTGGAGGTTGGTTTTGTTTTCTTCTTTTGTTTTTTCCGCAAAGACGCCTTTTTTCTCTTTCTTCCGTCTGGTGTTATTTCTTCTTCTTCTTCTTCATCATCCTCTTCTTCTGTTTCCTCCTCATCCTCATCTTCATCCTCATCTTCAGCATCATCCTCTTTCTCCTTATTTAGGTTCACGCCAGGGTCGGGCTCGGTTTCACAAAAATATTTAGCCAAATACGGTTTCAAAACATTTAAATCATATTTCCCGCTCGAAAACCCAATCACAGGGATGCTTTCAATAAATGTGGATAATCGATCTTTAAGATCATTGAGTGGGTGAAATTCAACATGTTCATCAGTTTCGGCAATCGCTTCTAAACGCTTCTTGATTTTTTTAAAGACAGGTTTGGCTACCTCTTTTAGAATGGAATGTGAGGCTTTTTGGATGGTGTATAGTGCCTCTATGGTTTCACGCACCAACTCTTCCGGGTTTCCTGTGGTGATGAAACATTGTGGTTCTGTAAATCCAGGTACATTGCTACATATACTGATGGAAAGCGGTACGTGCTGCTCTAAAAATGTTAATTGTGTAGGGTTATCCTGGATATTTGGTGTATTGGGAAAATATGTCTCTATATCATATACAATTCTATAGGGATGAAACTGCAGTTGTAGTGGCAATTTTATGTTTTCATCATCTAATCTCTGTCTTAGTGTGGGTGGCAGTTTATAGATTCCTCCTGGAAATTTTTCACGGGTTTGAGCCCCTTTACATTTCACAAAATGATCACACAAACTCCTGGCTGCCCTAAAATGGCGATCACATTTACTGCAGCTATAAGTCTTTGCATATACATTCAAGTTTTTAATATATGAAAAATGATTTTGAAACTGATTAATATATAGTGTCTCGGAGTATCTGGTTAACGAGCGTCTCACTAACTGTGCTGTAGGTAACTCGGATTCTTCGTCTTTTTGCAGACTAAAGATAGTCACATTGATTTCAAAATGTTTCTCAAATCGGTCAAGGTCCTCTAGATTTATCCCTTCAAATGTTTTGGGATCACCCTGAGGTAAAAAACTTTTAAATAATGTCTTTGCACTTCGTTCGCAATTTTCTTGATTCGCTCCTCTTTTTATCGCTAAACAGCGAAATAAACACAAATTATCTTTGATAAGATGCCGACCATCACGTTTTATGAGAGAAATAAGTCCTCGATTTTCTGTTAAAAATAATGGAAAATCGGCGGGTGGAGCTCCCAAAAGACGATGTTGACGTTTAAATACAAAAAATTCAATATTGGTGATCCACTCCAGAGTCCATTCTCTGCAAAATAAAATAAAAACTATAAGTACTTTTTTCTTTATCTCAAACAAACAAACAAACAAACAAACAAACAAACAAACAAACAAACAAACCAACACACAAAAAAAAATTTCCTATCAAAAATATTTAATGGTTTACTTACGTGTTTTCTCTTTGTATGGTAGCGAGGTTCTGGTAGTCGATGTTGTCAAGGTCGCTTAGGAACTGTTCCCAGTCTTCACGATTGTTTATAGAAATGGGATTTTCAAAGAGTGCCGCGTTGTTCACACATGCATAGTGGTACTTTATTTCTCCTGAGCGTTGATTTTTTAAAATCACTCCTAAGCTGGCATTAATTTTAAAACAGAAGGTCTGGTTTTGATAAATTGAATTATTTAATTGTTCGTGGGTCAACAAACCGTTTTCAAAACCAAAATTATAACGTTCTAGCACAGGTCCACGGTAAATATAATTGTTTATATATCGGCTATTATTCACATAGCACTGAAGAATTGGGTCGTGGTCGCCAATAAAATGTACTTCTTCTAAAAGACTGTTAATAACAGCGTCTGAACTATTATTTACAAGCACTTGATCCAAGTTGTTGTCTTCAAAATCATCCCTGTTAATAACAGCGTCTGAACTATTATTTACAAGCACTTGATCCAAGTCGCTATCTTCAAAATCATCCATTTTAAAAGGCTTGCCATTTCAAAATTCTTTTCACAAAATATGCCACCACAAAACTCGCCTTTACTTTTTCTTGGATACAACCGCTCTTTATATACCCTGTGCTTGTGTCGGCTTCTTCTTGAGCCGCCCCTTTTCATTAATCCTAGATAAGCCTTCTAGATATATATAATACATCATTTTGACATTTATGCGAGGTACTAAAATTGTGTTGGCCGCTATCGGCTTTTGATCCGTCCTTTCGTTAATCCTAACTATGCCTTCGGGGTATATATAATACTTTATTTTGATATTTATCAGTGGTACTAACATTTGGCTGGCTGCTATCGGCTTTTGATCCGTCCTTTCGTTAATCCTAACTATGCCTTCGGGATATATATAATACTTTATTTTGATATTTATCAGTGGTACTAACATTTGGCTGGCCGCTATCGGCTTTTGATCCGTCCTTTCGTTAATCCTAACTATGCCTTCGGGGTATATATAATACTTTATTTTGATATTTATCTGTGGTACTAACATTTGGCTGGCCGCTATCGGCTTTTGATCCGTCCTTTCGTTAATCCTAACTATGCCTTCGGGATATATATAATACTTTATTTTGATATTTATCAGTGGTACTAACATTTGGCTGGCCGCTATCGGCTTTTGATCCGTCCTTTCGTTAATCCTACCTATGCCTTCGGGATATATATAATACTTTATTTTGATATTTATCAGTGGTACTAACATTTGGCTGGCCGCTATCGGCTTTTGATCCGTCCTTTCGTTAATCCTAACTATGCCTTCGGGGTATATATAATACTTTATTTTGATATTTATCTGTGGTACTAACATTTGTTGGGCCTGATAAAAATTAGATCTCACACCCATTAACCCATGCTTTTAACCATTCGCCCTATCTATATTCAAATGCTTACATCCGATATTGCTAAGCAGGTCTTTCCATACTTTTCCATAATTATCCATACACCATCGAGGCATATATCATTCATCATTTTTGATATTTTACTGCACAATGTATCTAGATATAACTATTAATGTATACAACCACAAAAAGATGCGCACTTGCTGTCTTTGGGATGCTTGGTCTAAATAAAAAATAAAAAAATTGCTAAATACAAAAAAAAGACGCGCACTTGCTACCTTTGAGTGAGACGCGCACTTGCTGCCTTTAGATGTTTCATCTCACGCTCATATCACTAAGTCATTCTCTATTCATCAAGATGCGCACTTGCTGTCTTTGACTGAGACGCGCACTTGCTGTCTTTGGATGCTTGATCTCACGCCCAGACCAATGAGTCATTCTATATTCATCCAGATGCACGCTTGCTGTCTTTGGGTGCTTGGTCTAACGCTCAGACCATTGAGTCATTCTATATTCTTATGTGGCTCTGTATAAACATGATCCTAAAAACCATAAGACGCGCACTTGCTGTCTTTGGGTGCTTGATCTAACGCTCATACCACTAAGTCATTCTCTATTCATCAAGATGCACACTTGCTGTCTTTGGGTGAAAACGCGCACTTGCTGTCTTTGTGTGCTTGATCTCACGCCCAGACCAATGAGTCATTCTATATTCATCAAGATGCGCACTTGCAATCGCACCATCAATAAAATTATATCCCCCCCGGGCCATACGTCATCCATCATCCGTGACAGGTCACAAAGACCCTCACGTTGTGGGGCATCATGACCTAAGAGTACATGTGCACCTATGACGTCATGACCGTCAGCCGGCCGTGTCAGCTGCATCCAAAAAAAAAAACCCAACTCTAAGGCAGAGCTACATACTACTGCCTTAAATGTTGTAAACTAATTTTCTCTCTTATAATACGCATATGTCCCTTTCTGTACCTTCTACTTCGTCTCTGTCTGCTACTCGATTTTCTTGTGATTATTTCTCTGGGTTGGTTTTTGTACTTCCAGACTTAACTGTAAAATACCTTGAAACAGTCGGCAATCACAACGAGCCAAATGTCGGTCTGTCCGTGGGTTTGTCGGTCCGTTGGAAGCCATATCTCAAGACCCACTCAACGAATTTTGACCAACCTTCATAGGAATGACCTAGGTTAGTGTCCTGACTCCAGTGCCACCAGATTTGCTCTATCGCAAAAGGTCAAGGTCTCTAGCTGGAGTCTGTTTCTAAAACACGTTTTGCTCTATATCCTCCGTGTGGGTGCCGGGGGTTTCTGTCTAAATAGTATTCCCACTTTCTGGAAATGTAGTGCTTTAAATTCCCACTGTCGCTTTCTATTTTATTCTTTCTCATTCTTACTCTCTTCTATCAATCTACTATACTCTTTTTTTCGCTAGACCAGTCACCTACCTCTTTTTATTGAAAACTCTTCCGGGACAAAACTCCTCATTTGTGTTTGAGGTCTGTTGGATCAGCTTGGGTATACTGGACGCTTTCTGCCAAATGGTCACTGGGGATTCTTATGATATTATTATTTAGCAATGTAGGCATTTTATATGTATGTGTTTTGTTGATAGTTTATAATGATGTTTGTATTCTATTTTGGTATTTTGTAAACGGGGGTTCGATAAATTAGAGTATAGCCTCAGCGTCCCCTGCGTAGGATGCCTGTATTGTAAAGTGACCGGCTGGTGGAGTGCCTTCAGTGTTACCACTAGGGTTGTTTCAGCAGATCTTTTATGCGGATCAGGAGTGAGTCCTCTTTCAGCCAAGTTGTGGTTTTGATTTTGTGGACCTGATTCAGTTCTTTGCAGTCCCCTGGACCCTATAAGCAATGAATAACTAACTAACTTACTTTGCTCAATATCTCAAGAACGGCTGAGCAATTTTGTTGAGATCTGGTATACAAGTACTTTAAATCAAATCAATAGTACTCCGGTTGTCGCTCAATCGGTCGGTCTAACACTTGTTAGTTCAAAATCCACTTTGGCCCTTATTTTAAGAATAACAACCCATATTCATCACGTTTACTTTGTGCATATTTGTAACTACTGTTAAGCATGATGGATCATTCCTATTAGTACTTTCTCAAAGATCAAGGTCATTGTGCTTCGATTTTCTAAACACGTCGTGCGCTGTAAAAATTGGCTTAAGCGGTTTTGATGATTGGTTTGGTTTTAGACAGTTCAGACTGTGGTCTATTATTCAATGTATTCCTTCTATTTCGTTAGAATAAAGCCGAGTTACACCACCAGGAAAATCAACATTTTCGATATGCTACGTGTGTGAATGTCTGGAAATACATCTGAATGGCTTGCCACCTCGTTTAATTAAATTTGTGTTCATTTTTTAAAATTTCTTTTCTTCTGTCTTTGTTTTTACAACTCCCTTGCCCTGCATCCTTGTTACATCGTCTGACGTCTCCATTTTCTTCGTCTTCACCGCCACTAAATGACATCTAGTTTACTTCTGCTAGTGTACCGTTTCTTCTTCCTGCTTCTGTGTTTTCTTCTCATCTTTCGTTTCTACCCTCCTTCCATCCCCACGCACACTTTTGCTTTCCTCTCCCATCCCCATCTCCCTCTCTTCCCATCCCCATCTCCCTCTCTTCCCATCCCCATCTCCCACTCTTCCCATCCCCATCTCCCTCTCTTCCCATCCCCATCTCCCTCTCTTCCCCACCCCCATCTACCTCTCTTCCATCCCCATCTCCCTCTCTTCCCATCCCCATCTCCCTCTCTTCCCATCCCCATCTCCCTCTCTTCCCCACCCCCATCTCCCTCTCTTCCCATCCCCATCTCCCTCTCTTCCCATCCCCATCTCCCTTCTAATACATAGTCTGTAATATCCCCGCTGATTGATGGATTTTGAACATGCCTTCGATACAAGAGAATGCATTGCAACGACAAAGATTGATGCAAGGCGAAACACTGGCCTCGTTCTTTTTCTTCCTCCTGTGTTGTGCTTTTCTTATTGGGATAGACAGTTGGATCTTCCTTTCTTTGACATTAGGAACACGATTTTTATGCGTTAAAATTGAATTGCATTTTATATTCCCCTCAGACATTTGTTAAATTACAACATAAAAGAGGCTGGGAAAGGAACCACCAAAAAATGCAAATAAAAGGTTGACGCCATCCTCTTTGGACAATTTTCATATTTTCTCAGACAGTAACTTTTGTGTTTCGTGCTTTCCTTAGCGTTTTAAAATATAACTTTGCCTACAAAGCCAGGATGATGATTTCAAGGAGGTTTGTTCATTTCTTTGACTATGAATTTACTTGGAAAATTGCATTGTGTCACGTTAAAAGATTATATAATAGGCAATTGTTATTCAACAACGCCGCTAAGCTTTGAAATATAGGCGTCTCTCCCTTCCTTACTATCAACACTTTGGTTGTGGTGCTACATTTAGAATCAACGTTGATGCTATTAATAATCACGCAAGTAAATGTATCGATTTATATCACAACCGCTCTTTTTAAAAAAAAAAGCATATTTGGTTGAATCTTAATTTTCTAATGTAGAGCAACCTTCACTGTGAATTTCAAAAGGATATGAGACGCTGAATTGTGTGATCTAGAGGCCCTTTAATAAGAATACGACGTATGTATGAAAAGCTAAAACAAAGCAAACGCAATCAATACAGCACAATCGGAATGAGCTGCCACTCTGGCGTGGAATGGACAATGTCACTTCCCAAACTACAGGACGCGATGGCTCCTTATTCCACACGTGAAAAGTATTATTTTGCTGAATGAGAATACTAATTACATTCATAAGGTTATTACAAAAATACAACAGAATAAAATTACAATTTGTATCACCCTGAATGTCATACAAAACAGCTAAAAATGATAGTATTTTATTTATTTCTATTTCTATCTTCAACTGTATACAACAGTTGCTCCGTCCAAACCTAGGTATTAAAGATTGAAATCTAACGGGCGATATATAAACACCATTTGTTCTTCTTTTACAATGTAAAAAAATGTTGTTGTCGTTGTTATTGTTGTTGTTGTTGTTGTTGTCGGCGTCGTTGTTAACAATTGAAAACAAAGCAATTTTGTTAAATAAGAATATGAATGTGAAATGCGAACAAATACAATAGATTCAAAATGTTTTGTGTCACTCTGATCTAGTATGGATAATGTAATTAATTTTCAAAAACGCACAAGAAAGTGTCAGTTTTATATTACTTTGACGATGTTTGTGAAAGACATTTTGCAAAGAAAGGGTAGAAAAAAACCACGTTTGAAATGTTTTAAATTTGAAACTAACTTTTTTTTCAAGTTTTCGTCTCCAAAAGACAAACATTGAGGGAGTCTTCTTTAAAAAGTCTACAAAGCGTATTTCTTTGAACATATATAACCATGGAAACATTGGAAAGGTTAAGAAAACACACTACCTAGAATAGAATGGCGCTTCACTGTCGTTTAAGTGTCCACTGTTTGGCAGGAAAGAGAAATATCACAAGACAACCGAAATGTACAAAAACCATAAAGTTAGAAATCGAGTCAAAATATTGAGTTCTGACGATTGGAAAAGAGTA
This sequence comes from Oncomelania hupensis, assembly GCA_036898135.1. NCBI lineage: Eukaryota > Metazoa > Mollusca > Gastropoda > Littorinimorpha > Pomatiopsidae > Oncomelania > Oncomelania hupensis. The sequence continues at coordinate 2,702,367 of CM072519.1, read as the reverse complement.
CCAGTGACAACCAAATGGTTTTGCTCGGATGAGAGTATACACCGAGGTCTACTCTGTGCACGCACGCATTCCATCGAACGGAATTTAAGGATCCTGACGCTCATGTCCTAGTCGGGTGAGTGTCGGCTACACAAATACCAGCTCTAGCTTCTTTTCCCAAGCTTCGGTCGCCCAGGGTAGTACCCAGTTGTCTTGGCGTCAGGCACTGCGCCCAAAGCAAGCGCGCGCCTCTGGGTCCGTATTCAGAAAGACCCGCTTGCAAACCCTCCGATAGGTTGTTTATCTCAAGGTTTAGACCTTGCGGTACTTTTGTCTTACCTTAGGGTTGGACAAAACTGCCGGTAACCTTAGCTCTGTGTTCAAAAAGGCCTACCTGGCGCCTGGTCCCCACCTCGAGGTAAGGGTGAACCTCCTATTATTACGTATGCGCTTCGATGACAACAGCACAACAGCGTCTATGGCAGACTACGGATCACACAAAATAAAATTAAGCAACTTTCCCCAAAGAAAATGTTTAGTTTAATTAGAATTGAAATAGGAAAGCAAACAAATTTGACTTTCGTACGTCGCCTCGATGATTAGTTTACCATCAAAAATGTTTACGGTAATTTTACTGCCACAAGCATACATAGAACTGGAAACCCACAGTTGCAATGAGGGAAAAAGTGACGATGCCGGCTCACATGTTTCAACTCCTCCGTTACTCCATCGATGATGTCGATTCTTCGAAATGTGAATTTCCTGTAATGTTGTACATCATCGAGGACGTCATCTGTCCCGAAAGACGCTGTTCCTTCGTTTCCGATGTAAAATCATTGCGAAAACAATCGCATTCGCCAGTTTTACCTCGGCAAGGGTACGGGTTACCGGAGGGGGGTTGCGTCGGTAAAATTATCGGCCGTTTGGCCAAGTGGCAGGGCAGTTTCAACATCTCTGAATACCAGACAAGTCCACACCAACGGAAGGTAAAAATTTGACCCCTCCTCATGGTAAAGTACCAGCGGGCCTTTTCTGTATACTAACATTACATTACATTACATGATTATTGCTTTTTAGGTCCAGCGGACCCTTCCGAGCCAAATCAGGACCAGTATAGCCGAATCAGGACCACAAAATCAAGACCACGACCCTGCGGAAAGAGGACTCGCCCCTGATCCGCACAAAAGATCTGCCGAAACAAACACTGAAGGCACTCCACCAGCCGGTCACTTTACAATAAAGACATCCCACGCAGGGGACGCTGAGGCTATGCTCTAATTTATCGAACCCCGGTTTACAAAAACAAAATAGAATACAAACATCATTATAAAATATCAACAAAACACATACATATAAAATGCCTACATTGCTAAATAATAACATCATAGGAAGCCCCAGTGACCACCTGGCAGACAGCGTCCAATATTCCCAAGCTGATCCAACAGACCTCACACACAAATGAGGAGTTTTCTCCCGGAAGAGTTTTCAAGAAAAAATGTAGGTGATTGGTCTAGCGAAGAAGAAGATAGTATAGTAGATTGAATAGAACAGAGTAAGAACAAAGGAAAAAAACAGCGACAGTGGGAATTTAAAGCACTAAATTTCCAGAAAGTGGGGATACTATTTATACTGAAACCCCCGGCACTCCCACGGGGGTTCTGAATACGAACCCTGGCAGCTTCAGTTAGATCTTGTATTGGCTATGCCTTGAGCTGAAGCGTTATATAAGAACAATTAAATAAGAAGCAAGAGGGAAAGGAAGAAAGAAAAAAATCAAAAGTACTCTCACGTGCAAACAAAAAATAAATTTAAAAAAATTAAAATAACTAAAAATAAAATAAAATACAATAAAAATCTTTATTTTCGGAAATCTGTGCGAGATGAGTCCTCAATAATTCAAAAATGATATCGACAAAAAAAAAATGTCCCTCTGTCTATGCACAAACTTTAAAGTGGCTAAGTACTCGAAGCCTATGTCAACTATCACAACCAAACTTGGTAAAATGGTGTATACCTATGAGACCTCGAAAATGATCAGTGAATGAATGACTTCACTTCAAGGTCACAGGGTCATCAAATGTTAGTTTGTATTATGTTTGGTTGAACCAGGGAGTTGAGAATGGCGCCGCTGTTCTGTCAGTTTTCAAAGAACGACTGTTTGATGTACATTTGCAAGAGTGGGCTGCGTCAATGAGAAATAAAGAGACACACATTTGTTTACCTCCTTTAAAGATTTGTTCCATTGTTCTTCGTATTTACTAAATATCAATATTTACTGCTTTTGCGTAGCTCTTACGCCAATTCGTTTGGGTGTGTTGCCTAGGAGTAATAACAATCTGCATAAATATAGTGACGTTGACCGAGATAAACTGTGCCCGTTTTACGATAATGCTACTGAGACGGAGACTCACCCTTTGCTACTGTGTCCATTGTGCTGCGATTTTAGGATCAAGGTTTTAAGAACACCTTTCCATGTACAGATTACAGCGAGCGTTGTGGCCGCGTGGTCTAAGGGCAGGACTAACTTGCCTTGTGCACAGGCTAGAAACCAATGGCGCCTGACAGGTGAGGGATCGATCCCACTTCTGGGCGCCATGTTTCTCCGACTCTGGCAACGTCTCGGGGTTTTCTCCGGGTATTCCGGTTTGCTCCTCCCTGAAAAATTTGAAAACACAACTAATACTGAGTGGGTTGGGTTTAGGCTCCCCACAGGCTGCGACTACGCCTTCCCAAGGGGAGGCGCCCCAGCATTTACTGATTAAAAGGGACAATCAAGTGTAAAAACTATCCACACCCTCTGCCCCCCCCTCCTCCCGCAAATAAAAATCCAATATTTAATGAAACAGAAATTGTTTTTAATGCAATAAATAGAAGAGAGCATTTAACATAGAGCTAACATAACTGACCTGATATTGCTTTTCCTGGATTGTATTTTTTTCTTTCAGTTTTCATTTTTCCTTTCAAACCACCCCCCCCCCCTCCCCACCCTCTCCTCCATTTTCTTTTTGCGTATATGTGCCGATAGCCAAGTTCAAGTATAAAACAAAATGGTCAAATTGTCTATCTCCCTTTCCAACACTCTGGCACTAGCTACATAAGTGTGTTACTTTCACAAGATTACCCCCCGTCCAAACGTCACTCAAAGACAGTCGCCACTAAAGAAAGGTCAAATAAAAAACAAAAACAAAAACACTTATAGTCTTTAGTCTTTCAATAGATCAACGGGGCGATAACTCTCCGCGACAGCTTACCCCATATCTCCCGGACGGCCCGACAGGCCGAGGGATTAGATAGATAGCACACGATACAATACGTCGCAGTGAAAGATTAAACCATGGGTGCGCAACGGTACCAGCAGCGCCTCATACCATTGAGCCATCACTACGTGTGACGCGTGCAAAGAATCCTTACTTCTCTGAGGCAGGGGGACAATCTAACAACTGCACTACTCGAAGTTTCCATTTTGCACAAAACTTTTGACATGTCTAATTTGCATGGACATCTCAAGGAAGATAACCGTATGTCCAGACAGCTCTTGGAACGCTTACCTCCCTTTCTGAAAACTACTTCAGAAACAAGGGACACGATTGATCGTTGTTTTTTTTTTCTTTTCCTTTTTGTTCTTGGGAGTAGAAGAGGGGGGGGGGGAGGAAGGGAGATCACTATTGGGTTTACTTCCTATAACTGGTACAGGGAAAAACAGATTAGGTTAGACTTGTACTAAGCTGGCTTTGAGAAATGAGAGGTTCCTACGACAGAAACCTCGCCTGCGAGCAATAATTTCTCCTGTATGTATAGACTCGTAGACTACAATTTTTGTTTTTGTTGAGTGCATTTGCCTGGATCGTAATTTATTTCAATTCACTTACTTAACAAAAACGAAGCTACATCCTCATTTTCTCCCCACTTCTTCTTCTTCTCCTCCTTCTTCTTCTTCTTCTTCTTCTTCCAATCACTCTCTTTTCAAGTGAGTGGTTAAAAAAAAGGGGGCCCTCGCCCAAACAGCATTTCACTGTCTTCTTATCTTGGGAAATCCAAAGCGAACGTCTCTTCCTCGTCCTCATCTTTCTCCCTCTTTCTTGCAACCTCATTTCCTCTGCACATTTTTCCCGCCTTGTCTTTTTTCAAGACAACGGAAAAACACAAGTCGTGAGCGCACCAGATTATTACGGAGTCAACCCGGTGTTCCCCCATCCCCACCCCAGGTCTATGTTCCCCCAAGTCTATATTCCTGCAGGTTTATCTCCTCCACGGATTTTCTGATTCCTGTTCCCCAAGTTCTAAGTTTCCCTCAGGTCTTTGTGCTCTCAGAATATTTTGGCAAAAAGCTAGGGTTTATTTGTAGGCGTGCCTGCGTGTTTGTTAGTGTAATTGTACATGTGACAATGTCTAATAAGCACCTGTACCTAGTGGATAGCTGAACACGGGTGCAGGTTGTCAAGGCAGACAGAAAATAAAGTTCGAAGACGCTCTAAAGACTTCACTGAACGATTTCGGCATCTGCCCTATGACGGCCAAAACCCAGAGTTTACAATTATCACGAGAAAATTGAAATTAACACGTGTTGCCCTTTCTGAATACGGCCCCAGGATGCAGTTACCCAGTTGATAAATCGGCGAAGCGGTGGGTTATTCAGTGCCGTACGGTACGGCTTCGCGGATGTATCCACTGGGTAAATGCTTCCTGAATACCAACCCAGGGCCCGTATTCAGAAAGACCCGCTTGCAAACTCTTCGATAGGTTGTTTATCTCAAGGTATAGACCTTGCGGTAATTTTTTCTTAACTTAGGGATGGAGAAAACTGCCGGTAAACTTACCTCGGTATTCAAAACGGCCTACCTGACGCATGGTCCCTACCTCCAGTTAAATTTGAATCCTCCTCTATTACGCATGCGCACTTTGATAACAACGACACACCCGCTTCCAGAGCAGACGATGGATCACACGAAAGAAAAAGCAACTTTTCCCATCGAAATGTTTTAGTTTAATTATAACTGAAAGAGGAAACCAAAAACATTTCACTTTCATACTTTAACTTGGTCATCAGTCTACCATCAAAAAGAAATTATTTTAGGGCAATTTTACTGCTACTAGCATAGATAGAACTTTAAACCTAGTGCTAAACACACAGTTTATTTAGTTATTTATTTAATCGTTTCTTATATAGCGCTTTTCCAGCTCAAGAGCTGCTCAAGGCGCTGGCCGATACAGGATCTAACTCAAGCCGCCCGAGGCGCCAAATTGCAGCCTTTGGGCGCATCGTAATAACGCTCCAGACAACTGAGCACAATCCTGGGCAGCCAGGGATGGGGGAGAAGGACCTAGGTGCATGCTGGCTGTGTTCTTGTCACCGGCACTCACCCGTCTAGGACATGAGCATCAGGATCTTTAAAGTCCGTTATGATGGAATGTATGCGACACACACTAGGCCTCGGTTTATACTCTCATCCGAAGGAGTGCAGTTGCAGTGAAGGAAGTTGTGGCGATGCCGGTGTCACATCCTTCAAGTTCCGGGTACCCTAGTTTATCCGAGCGCATTTGCGCACGCGCCAGGTCATGTCGGGCCGGCTTTTTCACGAAGTTCTTAGGCGTCATAACCCTAACCCTAACCCAAACCCTAACCCTAACCCTAAACTCTTAACTCTAACCCAAACTTTAACCCTAAACCTTACGAAGACTATGATAGCACTGTGCGCATGCGTCGAATTTTGTAACGCGTCGACCAATCAGAATGCTCCCATTCGCTCCCAGCCCAGCTAAGATACTAGGAACTGTGAGGATGTCACACCGGTTCGCATGTTGCAACTCCTCTCATACTTCATCCACAATCAGCACGATGTCGATTGTTCGGAATGTGAATTTCCAGTCATCAAGTATATTTAGAGGACTTCATCTGTCCCAAAAGACGCTGTTCCTTCGTCTCCGGTGCAAAATCATTGCGAAAACAATTGCATTCGCCATTTTTACCTCGGCAAGGGTACGAGTTACCGCAGGGGGGTAGCGTCGGTAAGGGCAGTTTTAACTTCTCTGAATACCAGACAAGTCCAAACCAACGGCAGGCAAAGATGTTACCCCTTTTCCTGGTAAAGTACCAGCGGGTATTGCCTTTTCTGAATACAGACCCTGATGAAATCATATGAAGTTGGTCATCTCAGCAGAAGGACTAACATAATATATAGTCAGTGCAAATAGTAGCTACATACTATTTTGATTAGGCACGAATTATGTATGGCCGAAACAGAGTGACGTACCTGGGGAAACACAGATCTGGGGAAATAGTTAGGGAATATAGGGATATGCTCCCGTTTTCTCTGTCACAGAATCTCCACACTCCTCTTCTTTTTGATTCTCCTTCATTCTTCTTCTTTTCTTCCTTCATCACGTCCTCTTTGCTCTTCTTACATGATTAGTTTATGAAGAGAGTTGTAAAAACAAAAGGTAGCAGCACAACACAACATTTCACAGTCAATCGTATCTTGCGAACATTACAATGGTCTTTTCCTTTCTTCTTCTATCTCTCAGACTTTTTCTTCTTCTTTTTTTTTTTTTTTTTTTTAAATTTTCGTTCATTTCATTTAAAACATGTTCTTATTTGCTGAGGCGCAATTTGCTGTAGGAATTCTCCGTTTTGAGTAATAGAGATGACTTGACTTGACTTGACTTGGCTTGACTTGACTTAGCTCTCCACTCTTTTTCCTAATATATCTACCTTGGTCTCCCCCACCCACCCCTTCACGCCCCACCCCCATTCTTCATCTTCATCCTTGTTGTTTTCATTGTTTGTTGGTTCTTCTTTTTCTTCTCTCCTTTCATGCGAACTGCAATAACAAAGCCTCCCCCCCTACCCCTTTTTTCAGCATCATGCATCTTCCTCTTGTTTTTCCTGTTCTTCTTCTTGTTCTTCTTGCTCTTGTTCTTCTTGTTCTTGTTCTTCTTGTTCTTCTTCTTGTTCTTCTTCTTGTTCTTCTTCTTCTTCTTCTTCTTCTTTTTCTTCTTTTTCTCCTCCTTCTCCTTCTTCTTCTTCTTTTACTTCTTCTTCCGCTCACTTCTTTCTTCTTTTACTTCTTCTTCTTCTTTTACTTCCTTCTTCTTTTACTGCTTTCTTTTTCCTTTTCTTCTTTTTCTTCTTCTTCTTCTTCTTTTACTTCTTTCTGTTTTATTTTTTTACTTCTTCTTCTTCTTCTTCTTCTTCTTCTTCTTCTTCTTCTTCTTCTTCTTCTTCTTCTTCTTCTTCTTCTTCTTCTTCCTCTTCTTCTTCTTCTTTTACTTCTTTCTGTTTTCTTTCTTTCTTCTTCTTCTTCTTCTTCTTCTTCTTCTTCTTCTTCTTCTTCTTCTTCTTCTTCTTCTTCTTCCTCTTCTTCTTCTTCTTTTACTTCTTTTTTTTTTTTTACTTCTTCTTCTTCTTCTTCTTCTTCTTCTTCTTCTTCTTCTTCTTCTTCTTCTTCTTCTTCTTCTTCTTCTTCTTCTTTTTTTCCCCTTCTTCTTCTTCTTCTTTTTCTTCTTCTTCTCCTCCTCCTCCAATGAATTGTAAAAAAGGGCACGAACTGAAACAGAATTCCACTGTCTCCCCTATCTTGGGAAATCCACGGAGGAGATCTCAATGTATGGGAGGGAAGTCAATTCACAAGAAACTTTTCTTTGAACTTTCTAACCCTGCTACGCATACCAAACATGCCGGTGCCTTTTGGACGAAATTGTTGAAACCTTAACATCCAGTCCTGTCCAAGCTTTAGGCGAAGGTGCGTTGGGGCGATAGCAATGAGCGAATGGCTGAGAGAGAGAGAGAGAGAGAGAGAGAGAGAGAGAGAGAGAGAGAGAGAGAGAGAGAGAGAGAGAGAGAGAGAGAGAGAGAGAGAGAGAGAGAGAGAAGGGTGGAGGGAGGGAGATGTGATGGTAAGGGGCGAGAACTGATATAGATCATTTCTGCTTCGCGGAACAGCGTTCGTGTTCTGTGATACGTATCGCTAATATATTAATATTACGCATTGGTGTTGTCGGTGTATACCTACTTCAAAAGGATCAAAATGAGGCCTGCCTCTGACGGGCTGCTCTTCTTGTCTTTCATCTCCTTCGGATTGAGAGCATAAACCGAGGTTTGGTCTGCACACGCACGCATTCCGTGGTTGGGACTTTAAAAGATAACGAAGTGAAATCCTAGACGGGTGAGTACCAGCTTTACATATGAACCTAGCAGGTACTAACTAGGTCATCCTCTCTCTCTCTCTCCGCCCTCCCCCCACCCACACCCACCTCCATCCGCGGTCGCCCAGGATAGTGCGCAGTTGTCTGGGCGACAGCCGATGTGTGGCGCCTAAGGCACAGTTCTCTCAGAAATGTATCTTTAATTCTGCCGTTTAAATCCTCTCTTAACCTCATTATGTCCCTTCCAACGATTGAAATCGATGAAACAGATCTACGAAGTCATAGTTCGCGTGTGCGCGCGCGCGCGCGCGTGTGTGTGTGTTTGTGTGTGTGTGTGTGTGTGTGTGTGTGCGTGTACCTGTAAAACGGCACGAATGAGGAACGGAATTTGCCTTTTTTAGTACAAAATGAGGTAATTTTGTCGTTCCCCGTTTGTCTGCCGTTCCTCATTTGTTCGAACTACAGTTGCACTTGACGCAAGTGTTCTTTTAGTGCAAGTGCACTACAACTACACTTGGCCAAGTGTACTGGTAGTGCATGTGCACTACAACTACACTTGGGCAAGTGTAGTTGTAGTGTAGTTGTAGTGCATGTGCACTACAAGTACACTTGGGGAAGTGTAGTTGTAGTGCATGTGCACTACAAGTACACTTCAGCGAAGTGTAGTTTTAGTGCATAGCAGTGTACTTTAAGTACATGGCAGTGTAGTTGTAGTGCATCTTCCTCTCCTATAGAGGGCGAAGTAGGTCAAGTTTTGTTCCAGACGGCTAGGATAAGAGCACCGTTTTCCAAAAAAGTTTGACCTAATTCGTCGCCTCTAAGACACGATCTAGGTCAAGTTCTGCCAACACGGCTAGGATAAGGAACTTTCCTCGACGATTAGGGTAAGGCACCCACCTCGACGGGTAGGTTAAGGCACCTGTTTAAGAAAAGGGTTAGGGTCAGGGCTAGTTGCAGCGCTGCAACTAGCCCTGACCCTAACCCTTTTCTTGAAGGGGTGCCTTACCCTACCCGTCGAGGCGGGTGCCTTACCCTAATCGTCGAGTAAAATTCCTTATCCTAGCCGTGTTTTTTAACAAACTTGACCTAATTCGCCTCCTAAGGAGCGCGAAGTAGGTCAATTTACCCCATTTATACCTCGTACACGCCTGTGTGTGTGTGTGTGCGTGCGTGCGTGTGTGTGTTTTAGTCATTAGGTTTTATATATAAGGTTACTAGTAATAGTTAATGAGTTTTTCTCATTTCGTTTTATTGCTAATGTTTTTCTGCGCTCATGTAAGCGCCTAGTCTAGAGCTCAGTCTAGATTAGGCGCATATACTACTACTACTACTACTACTACTACTACTACTACTAATAATAATAATAATAATAATAATAATAATAATAATAATAATAAAATAATGGCATCAACACGGACATCAAAGCCCAAGCCCAAGCCCTCAACACAGTGCATAGCTTCAAATATTTAGGAGCCATTGTATCAGACAATGGGTCCCGACATTAAGTCCTCTCCAGGATCGCACAAACAAGTGCTGTCCTGGCGAGGTTGAAGCCAATTTGGAAAGAAAGGACTATCAGTCTACATTCCAAGGTAAGGCTGCTGCGCTCCCTTGTCATCTCCATCTTCCTATATGCTTGCGAAACATGGACCCTCACAACAGCTCTCCTACGAAGAATACAAAGCATGGAGATGATGTGCTACAGAAGTCTTCTGGGCATTTCCTATACCCAGCACATCACCAACGACCCAGACAGCACGGCAATATTGGTGCAACATTGCCCTAATATTGACTGTTACATTGCCCTAATATTGGAGTACAACATTGCTGCAATGTTGGAAGCGCAAATCGCCCTATTATTGGAGCAATATTGGATTTTACATTGTATCCAATGTATACCCAATATTAGTGCAACATTGCATCTACACTGCAACAATATTGCTCTAACATAAGCTGAATATTGCGTCTGTATTGGATTTAGTATCGATTCCAATATCTATCCAATGTCAGTGTAATGTTGCTCCTATGTTGGCTCAATATTGGTTTGATTTGTGGTTTTCATTTGATAAAAGGTTTCTCCTATTTCGATGCATTATTATAGAGTACAGCGCAATGAATAATGAATCAAAGTAGGAGAAACCTTTAATCCAATGAAAATCACAAATGAATAATGCATCAACATATGTAATTGATGGAACAAAGCAACCAAAATAAGAAGAACTTCAGGTTTTATATTAGTACAAACATTTGACGAGTTTCTCAAATAAAATGTAAAAAAAAAAAATTATCAGCAATGAAATCATAATTATTCAAAAATGAAGTATTTTAGAGCATTTGTTTTCTGTAACTTACGAAACTAACTTCAGACACAAAAAATACATTGCAGTAACAGTACACCTAAATTATTCCTGATTTTTTTTGCTTGTTCTGCATCAATAAACAGTACAATCAACTTTAATTGCAATAAACTTTAAAGCTCCAGATACCAATACCAAATAAATTTTATTTGCTGATTTATTGCAAAATGTCCCTTTGGAAACATATTTATCTTTTTTTCTGTTTGTTTGGGGAGTGGGATCAGTATTCCATTTTGTTTCACTGAAAGTTGTACATACACCTTGATGCTGTGTTCTGAATAGTTGCAGGGCCTGAAATATTGCAGAATTTCACCTTATAAAGTTTCTCAAGTATACAGCATTTTAAGAGATTGTTAACTTAAAATGAATTAGTTAACGTAGCACACACACAGTCACACACACACCATACACTCGTACAAAACCAGAGGCAAAATTCTGTATAGCTTATTTCACTATTGAAATAAAAGAAACCACATAAGCAATAAAAAATAAAACAATATTTCAATTGTAATACTCTGCATGCCAACTGTTGGACTGGATTGGCATGTCAGATTGATTCTGCTGGCTGTTGAATTGATCCTGTCAGTCTTCTCTCAACCTCTTCTTGATTTTTACCAGTCTCCCTCTCTTGCCCTGTCACATGACCTGGTAAAGAAGTGGCTGTTGATGGTGTCCCGCTATGTTGTTTTGGGAATCTCTTCCTTGCAGCCACTGAGGAACAAAAGACAGAGAAAATGTCACAAACAGCATACATGTATGAAGCAATGAAATGTGTACATTTGTAGCAAAAAATTCTGAGAATGTTTTAATATATTTCAGTGTTTCCGTTGGATTTGTAAATTAGATCACCAAAGTGTAAGCAATATATATGTACCTAGAGTGTGAGGGCCCAGTGAGCATCATGTTAAAGTTATTTCTTTCTGTCAACAATTTAAAGTCACAAAACTGCAAATCAGCTGTCTACAGCACTAAATTAACAAATTTCCTAAAATCTTGTAACTGTTGGCAATTCTATTCAATTTGTTTAATGCTCAATCAGAATGGTAGCTTCTCACTTTGCCAGTGGAGAAAACAAGATCTCTACGTACCATAAACTGTATTTAGGAGATCTTGAAAGTCCTTCAGCATTCCCGTCTTCACTTTTCCAGTTGCTGTGTACCTGAAGGCCGGTCTTGGGGCTCACCAGCTACTTCCATATTTTTTCTGTCACGGCCTTAAGGCTGCCAGTTACAGGACCTGTAATCATGAATACAATACATTTTATTTAGTCATTTTAATTAAACTCATTAGAACTGCTACAACAAAACGTTTTTAGCAATAAAATGATTCAAATGACCTTGACCTTTCGTGAAGTATTGCCAGCAAAGCAGAAACATCAACCTCACTTCCTCTTGCCACATTCTCTTCTCACTTCTGTTTGGTCCATTTCTGTAGTTGATCCATCCAGAATTTCTTACTCATGTGAACCTAAACTATACGACAATCGGATGAGCTGAATCTTACTACTTTGGATGGACTCAGTCCACTATTGAGGAAAACTCGCCATTGCCGTTGGCAGGCCATTTTGAATTTTATCCCCTGCTCTACATGCTAACAAATAATCTCTAGTCATGTTACGTATTTTCCGCCTTTCTGACCAGTATGACATAGAAGATATTGTCTCTCAAAGTTTAGTTTGGGTTTAATATGATAAAAACAACAGTATTTACCTTGTAGGTTAAACACTTCACAAACTGCTGGCGTCAACTGTGTTCCCTTCCTCGCTCGTTCGCGCTGTTTGGGTCACGTGGCACACTTCTGTACAGAACTGCTGCAGTGATGGCGCGAGGAATGGATTAGATACTAGGCTTAGTTTGACTACAATTTCTGTTGGTACGAAAACGGACAGCTGATAGTGAAACGGCCTCGCATTTCAAATGGTGTGGGTTCGATTCACGAGCCTTATATATATATTTTTTCTTTCCCAACAGCTTCGCCGTTCTTTTCAATTTGTGTGTATTTGATTGTATATTAATTTGAATTAAGATTTTGTTTTGATGTGGATTCCGTTTTTTTTTTTTTTAATAGTTGTACCTTTGTAGAGCGATAGAGATAAGGGTTGTGTGTGTGTTCTTTTTTACATTAAAAAAAAATGTGTTGATATGGAGGTGGGTTAAAGTTGTTGCAGACAATATTGTAAACTTAACTTGTGTCGCACAGCTAATTCAGTTGTCCATATTGAAAGCAAAGAAGAGTTGGATATATAGATTAGCTCTACATACAAATTGCATTGTAGTTGGATTCCAAGGCAGATACAACATCCAGGCAATATTGCTCAACTATGGGCCGATCTTCACTGCGCATGCGCTTAGTTATATCGCGAAAGCAATGAAGCGTAGTATTGGCTCCACATACGAATTATATTGTAATTGGATTCCAAGGCAGAGACAATATCCATGCAATATTGTTCCAATACTCGGTGCTGTCTGGGGACGAAGTCCGACAGACCATCACACAAGCCATTGGACAACACGATGACCTGCTCACAGTGGTGAAAAAACGGAAGCTCCAATGGTATGGCCACGTCACCAGATCATCAGGTCTTGCAAAGACCATCATGCAAGGCACAGTGCAAGGAGGTAGAAGAAGAGGGAGACCGAAAATGAGGTGGGAGGACAACATTCGAGAATGGACTGGTTTGACACTGAGCGAAAACAATCAGGGTTGCTGAGGACAGGGAAAGATGGAGTACGCTGGTTAAACTATCATCTGTGGTGCCTTTACGACCTCCGAGTTACGGGATAGGATAGAATATGAATAATAATAATAAGGCAGTAAATGGGCGGGTCGAGTCAGACTGTTTATCGGCCAGCGCCTTGAGCAGCTCTTGAGCTGAGAAGCGCTATACAAAAAAGAATAATATAAATAAAAACATTCTTTCTATGCAATTCTTTCTTTCTGAATCTCTTTTCTACCTTTTGTATCTTCTTCAGTCACCCACTCCAAATCTTTCTTCTCCCCCCTCTCTTCGTAGGATTGTAATCTTCCTTTAACATGTGATGCTTTCAGATTATTAATTCATACTGAGAACGATGATAAATATAAACGGATTACGTACTCTTTTTTTCTTTCTCAAGTTCCTATACTATCCTATCCTATCCCATAACTCGAAGGTCGTTGGGGCACCACAGATGATCCAGATCGTTTAACTAGCGGACTCCATCCTTCTCTGTCCTCAGCAACTGTCATGGCTTCGCTCAGTGTCAAGCAAGTCCATTCTCGAATGTTGTCCTCCTACCTCTTTTTCTGTCTCCTCCGTCTTCTGCCTCCTTGCAATATGCCTTGCTGGATGGTCTTTGCAAGGCCTGATGCTCTGGTGACGTGGACATACCATCGGAGTTTCCGTTTCTTCACCTCTATGAGCATGTCTTCGTGTTGTCCAATGGCTTGTGTGATGGTCTGTTGGCTTTCGTCGTTGGTGGTATGCTGGGTATAAGAAATGCCCAGAAGTCTTCTGTAGCACCTCATCTCCATTCTTTGCAATCTTCGTTGCAGGGTCTACTGTGAGGGTCCATGTTTTGCAAGCGAACAGGAAGATGAGGGCTGCTCTCAGATAGATGATATTGGATCTACTGGAGACTGGGCGGGCGGCAACCTATGACAGTGGCTAGAATGTCTTTGTGGACAAAGAATCCAGCCCCGTATTCGTGCCTGTCATTTGTCCCGCTGAAATAAAGCTTGTGGCCTTTGTCGGTCGTTGTTTCACCTAGGCCTCTCAAGGGCAGTTCGCTGATACCTAAAATGTTCCATCTGTGGCGGAAAGGGAGGCTACTGGTTCAAGGCTTGAAAAGGATTGTCTACCTTCTTTTTGTTGGTTAGTCTAGCCTTGGGTGGCTCCTGCTATGCAGAATCCTTTGGTGTGGCCATTGGGTTATGCAGGACAAGGTGACATGACATATGCCCACCTGACCATTCATCTTCTGCTTTTGGTGGTGAGCAGGACTACATTGTCGGCAAGCATTTTATGCAGGTCAGTGGCAGTGACTTATATGGAGTGTCGTGGTACTAGTAGCCGGCAAACCGGTTTAATACCAATACGCTTCACCGCCTTGCAGGGCAAATCTTTTTATGTCCCCCTTACGATGGATAAATGAAAATAGCAATTCGGGTCGGGCCGTGTTCGAAAAGTAGCGTAGCCGAGAGGCGGGAGTCAAATTCTCCGTTCGGCTACACATTGATAGTGGTCCAGCTCGTGGGCCAGTTCCTCTAAATTTCCCTCCGCAGTTAGGGTCCTGACATTCCAGCTTCCTATGGCGATGTTGTCTCTCGTGCGGACCTTGCTAAGTTGTCTATCAGGAACACACTTATCACCTCCGTCCTGGTGGCCAACGGAAGAAGCGGTCATTGGTGACCCGGGCGACGACCGATCCGGTGTGGAATAAGTGGTTCTTTTCATCCTAGTCTTGGGCAAGAAAGACCTGGCGGGGCCCAATCTTCTCCAGCTGCTGGCCACAGCCGAATCCAGGAGGACAGTGTGGCTCGCATTGGCCCCGAGCACGTGGTCGTTGAACCTATAGTAACCTGAGGTTCCTCAGTCCTTGCCCGGTGACTTCTGTGTAGAAGACTTTCGCCCAGTGATGCCGTGCTGACATCACCCCTGTTAGTCGCTTCTTACGACACGTCGGGAAACGTTGGGTCTGTTCTATTCAGTGCCCGAACCCACAGGGCCTTCTCAAGTTAGTTGTATATGCCAAAACGTATTGGTGATAAGAACTTTCGCTGTTATTCTGTCTCTGTCTGTCTGTGTCTGCCTGTCTGTCTGTGAAAGTCTATCTAAATGTCATATATATTTTATTTTGATTGCTGTATGGTAGTAACTACAGTGAATTGTTTTGTCGGTGACATGTTTATGACTGAATACCGGAGAATGGATCTTTGTCTCTATGGATCTGTCTCTGTCTCTCTGTTGATCTCTGTCTCTCTCTTTCTCGATCTATCTGCTGCTATCTGGATCGCTCTCTGGATCTCTTTCTTTATCTAGATCGCTGTCTGTCTGTTTCTCTGTCAGTCTGTCTAAAGATCTCTGTCCCTGCTATCTGTCCCCAACCCCTTTTTATGCCTCTATATCTCTCTCTTTCTTTCAGTGACTGCATTCTTCTGATGACTAGCGGTAAAATCCCACTAGACATGCTAATTCCTTCTGTCAACCTTGCTGTTCCTTTCCGTTAATCCCACATCAAACAGAACATCCAACAATCCTACCGTCAAAGGACCGTGGTTAATTAAGGTCAGGTCTGTCCTGGGATCAAACTTGCGAGCTGTTGATCAATTCTTTTGACGTAGTTTGGCAGCGATTGCGCAATTTTATTCAGATCTTAACTTACGATGAGTATCCATATGAAAGAGAGTGGTACCCTGCGACAGCGAGTGGAACCACCTTTATGGTAAAAAAATGTAAAACTTTATTTATTAAAAAAAAAACTCTTTTTAATATGGTTAAATGCAAATCAAAAGTCACAGGAAGGCATATGATAAAGGTACCCCTATGGTCACAGGAAGGCATATACCCCTATGACCGCCACAAAGTTGCCAACCCCCAAAAAGGTTTTCAGTAGTAAAAATTCTGAATTTCAGTAGTTTTATGACATTTTCAGTAGGAATACGTCCTCGCATTTTTTTTTTAAACGAAGACATGCATATACAGTCTGCAACGAAGGTCGTGAAGAGTGTTTCCGCACGAATTATTTAGAGATTCATATCGGGCTTGAAGAAGGTGGCTACCGACTGAACAAGGACTAACTTTTCTGGATCAGGGCAACGACTTTTGTGACGGTTGCCATTCACGTGTCGCGTCACATCGTGGAAGCCGCCATGTTGAATGCTAAAATCTGCCAAGCACGCTGTACAATACACGCTGTGTTTTGATCTCCATGACGCAGTGATGCACGGAAATTTTTCAGAATACTCTTTCCTGTACTCTTGATTTGCTGTCCTCTTCTTTTTTTCTGGGCTTTCATCGCTAGTTTTCTTTCTTTTTGGCATCATGGATTCAAAATACAACGCACACAAACTTTTCTTCTCGCGCTGTAGAACGTGACCCGGAAACGAAAGTGTCACAGAAAGGTCGAGGTTTTGTGCACCGATTGGCCGTTTGCAAAACCACTTCACGGTGATTGGTCGAATTTCCTAACATGCACTGGGAGCGTGATATATTACACCGTGCACGTAAACCGAATGACCGTGATCTTGAGGTGCTACGGGAGGCACAGGCGCTCAATAAAACTCGTTAAAACTGTAATACTATCGTCGAAAATTGACTTTCCGTAGTAAATTTTCGATTTGCGTAGCTCCGTAGCCGCGTATTCATTTCCGGAGTAAACTACGGAAATTCCGTAGTGGTTGGCAACCCTGCCGCCATATTTCGATTCCATTCCCCTGCCGTTTCGTCATATGGATGCGCACCCTAAGACAGTCTTGCAGCAACCGCCGTTCAATGTTTCAGGTCAGCGCCGTAAGCTCTTCGTTCAGCAAGGAAGAATGGTGCCTATAAAGAACCACTGCTGTACCCATAGCCTGACATTTCATCCTCTTAATTGTGCCGATCAAAGAAAGAGGCCTTCCCACTAACCGTGTCCTGAGAGGATTGAGGTAATTAACAATGCAGCCCCAGTGTAGGGATAAGGAGACTGGATGAGCGACAGAGAAGAGGAGGGGGTGGGTGGGCGGGAAGCTCGAAGAAAGAGGTTAGTTATTCGTTGCTTACAGAGTCCAGCGGACAGCAAAGGGCCGAACCAGGACCACAAAATCAGGACCACAACTTGGTTGAAAGATGACTCACTCCTGATTGGAATAAAAGATCTGCTGAAACAACCTCATGATGTGATGATGATGATCATCATCATCATCAGCAGCATATAATCATCATCATCATCGTTGTTGTCAAGGTGTTGACGGGGTGCTTCGTCCTTCACGCTAACGCAAGAGGACGTTAAGCTTCGTTGTTCTTTCCTAGTGGTAGCACTGAAGTCACTCCACCAGCCAGTCACTTTACAATAAAAGCATCCCATGCAGGGGACGCTGATGCTATACTCTAATTTATATACTCTAATTTATCGAACCACCGTTTACAAAAACAAAATAGAATATAAACATTATTATAAAATATCAACAAAATACATAGTGTATATAAAATGCCTACATTGATAAATAATAACATCATGGGAAGCCCGAGTGACCATTTGGCTGAAAGCGTTCAAGATTCCCAAGCTGACCCAACAGACCCCATAAACAAATGAGGAGTTTTGGAAGAGTTTTCAAGACAAAAAAGGTAGGTGACTGGTCTAGCGAAGAAGAAGACAGTATAGTAGGTTGATAGAACAGAGTAGGAATGAGTAGGAATGAGAAAGAACAAAGGAGAAAGACAGTGACAGTGGTGTTGCACGGTTATTTATCAATAGCTGATTCAGCCACGATGCTTGAATCTTGATATGTGTAACTCGAAATCGTGTATCCCCGCAGCTAGTTCATTTAGCAACAAGGAAGGAGTCTCTTATAAAGTTTCCCGACTTTATTCAGCAAACATCAACATCTGCATACAAGATCGCTTTCCGAAAATCATTACAAAGATCATCATCATCATCATCATCATCATCATCATCATCATCATCATCATCATCATCATCATCATCATCATCCCTACAAGCAAACAGTGCATTACTTATAATATATAGTCTCTCTGCAATCGAGAAAACGTTCGAACATTTCAGCATGACGCAATAACACCCAATCGAAATAAAACTCGTCACCGGAACTATGCACTATCCTATCTAGATGATTTGACAAACTTTTACTCGTACGATTGGGAAGCTTCGATCGATGTTAAACGAGTAATTCCAAACAATTTTAAACAATATCGACCGACGAAAATTATAACATTGTACAAAGCTTCTTGTAGCAACAGCTCAAATTCAAACCAAGGTAAATACACACACGCTATCATTGCATGCTTGGCAAAATAAAATGATCGGATCTACCGCGCGCGTCTCAATCGTGACAAGTAGGCATTTAAAGCACAAAATTTTCAGAAAGTAAGATACTATTTATGGAAGAAAGAAGGGGTGCGGCGAGAGAGAGAGAGAGAGAGAGAGAGAGAGAGAGAGAGAGAGAGAGAGAGAGAGCATAAACACATCGGTCTACGTAGCTGTGAATGAATTCCTGGAACTCGGGAGAATCAGAAAAGGTACACCGGTATGGATAGGCGTTGTGGACCGCGCTGTCTGTAACCTGGTTTTCATAACACTCCCATAATTAAGACAGAAGTTGTTGAGGGAAATCGGTCTTATAGAGTCCATTCCCAGCTCAAAATCTACTCAAGGCGCCGATCGATGCAGGATCCACCTCAAGCCGCCCGTGACAACCTCCCTAGCGCTAAAACTATCATCTAGTAGATCGCTGTGCGTTTCGGTGTACCGTTAAAACAAGGGAAATCACTCCTCTCCACAAAAATGAAACACTTAAACTTTAGCGGATGGTTTGAGCACTTGAAGCCTTCGTTATCATTGTTTCATGTAATAACGATGCGACCTTTAGGCTAAACTCATGTTTGCCGGAAGTAACAACAGTTTGGAATTGTGCCCCTTTAAAGGTATAAATAAAACATAACGCTTTTCATTTGTCCAAGGCCAATCCCTCAACACAATGCATAGCTTCAAATATTTAGGAGCCATTGTATCAGACAATGGGTCCCGACAGAAAGTCCTATCCAGGATCGCACAAACAACCTCAGCCCTGGCAAGATTAAAAGCCATTTGGAAAGACAAGACCATCACTCTACATTCCAAGGTAAGATTGCTGCGCTCTCTTGTCATCTCCATCTTCCTATAAGCTTGCGAAACATGGACCCTCACAGCATATCTACAACGAAGAATACAAAGCATGGAGATGAGGTGCTACAGAAGACTTCTGGGCATTTCCTATACCCAGCACATCACCAACGACGAAGTCCGACAGACCACCACGAAAGCCACTGGACAACACAATGACCTGCTCACAGTGGTAAAGAAACGGAAACTTCGATGGTATGGCCACGTCACCAGATCATCAGGCCTTGCAAAGACCATCCTGCAAGGCACAGTTCAAGGAGACCGAAGAGGGAGACCGAAAATGAGGTGGGAGGACAACATTCGAGAATGGACTTGCTTGACATGAGGGTTGCTGAGGACAGAAAAAGATGGAGTACGCTGGTTAAACAATCACCTGTGGTGCCCCAACGACCTCCGAGTTACGGGATAGGATAGGATAGGGCTTTTCATTCGTGTTCTACCACATCAAACGTTACGTTGAAACTGCGCATGTGGCATTGGCGTGTACACAGATGTATGCGTTTTCAGTATACAATCCAGACTTGTTAATAGTATCTTTGCACTTATAGAGGAAAACAGGAAGAGGTTGGTCTCTCCGGGATTTAGGGAGTGGGCCGATAATAGAGGTAAACGGCCTGCCGGCATCCTGCGCCTGAGCTCTTCCTTCTTCCTGTCTGGCGACTTTTCTCAGCTCCGCTACAACCTGGTCACTCAGGTCCAATGCTGTCGTGTGCTGAATAAAGAGAAAAAGAGGAAGGAGGAGGAGGAGGAGGAAAAGGAAGACAGGAGAGAGGGGGTAGGGGTTGGGGAATGAGTGAGGGAGGGAGAAAAATAAATAAATAAATAAACACTGGACGGTTTGTCCAAACTTAAGACGGCAACTTGTATACCACGGCCAATTTATGCGGCACCTGCACGCAAACGTTCCACTTCCCTCCCCTAGATGCATGCCTAGCACGCAAACGTGCGCCAGATAAGCAGACACCTGACTGCCTTTCAAAACACCGAGGTAACTATTTCAAAGGGAGACAAACAGTTGGTGTGGAAACGCTAGGAGGAAGTGGAAAGTAGTCGCCCCTCAAGACAACAATTTAGTTTCGTTTTACATGCGTCCGAGGTCGAAATTACACCGTTGTAAACTGTGTACTTCACGCTAAGAGATGACTTTTGGCCCATTATAGCCCCACATTTTGGGTGTTTAACGCTACCATTTTGCGAAAACTCAATCTAAACGTCGTGTCCGCCCAATCAAAAGGTCGTCTGCTATAGACACTAGGTGATTTCACTCCTTCAAAATTGGCTTAGGGAGTTCTCGGTGCGTGCCTCAACGCTACCAGCGTGGGTTCGAAGGGCTTTCTGTGCGACTGGTTCTGTGTCGGTTATATGGGGTGACGAGTCATGACTGAGTAGAAGGAGCCACTTTTTTGACTCACAAGGAATGAAATGCCTTTTTAAGCTGCGTACACGCTTATTTAAGAGCTTTAACCTTAATGGTGTGGATTAATAAACTCTTTAATAATCATGCAATCTTGTGCAAAAGTTGTGTGCGTATGTGTGAGTGTGGGTTTGTGTGTGCGCGCGCGTACGTAAAAATACCTCAGATTCACATAAAATAACTAAAGCAGAAAAGGTAACACTGCTAATTTTTGAAAGGGTTGATTTATATATCGAGAAAACACCATTAAAACTTTTAACGATAGAGAATCTAGTTAACTTAGAACAACACTTTATTTATGTATTTTCTTACTAAGCTAGTCCCTCCCCCCCTCCCCCCCCCGTCAACCTTTCACTCCCTTCCCCGTCCTGCCCCCTTCCTCCCCCCCCCCTCCCCCCGCTCCAACTTTCAGAGCCAGTGTACTTAACAAAGCGTTATACAAATAAAAATATAACTAAACATGATATGTGTGTTTATTTGTTGCACTGTTTTTCGCAAAAACAGCGTTCTAAAAACAGTATAATTAGAAAATACTTAATTAGAAAGTACTATTTATTTCCGTATTTATTTGTTTTTTTAATTTACAAAAAGTTTGTTTTCTCAGTCACCGTTCTTAAAATGAAAAAAAGAAGTCTGGATCACATAGTACATTTGATGAAGTAATTTATTTATTTATTATTTTTACAAATATTATAAATTTATTAGTTTTTGAGTTTTTGTACAGAAGAAGCGTTCTTGAAAATAGATATGTATTAAAAATACAGGTTATTTATTGTATTATTTCTAGGCACATTTATTATAGCGCATGCTGCCAGGAAAGAACCTTGAAATAGAAGAAGAAGATGAAGAAGACACCCGGTACACATTGGTCGAAGGCTGCCAGAAGCATGCTGTAGTAGTCGCCTCAACAGGCGATAAAGCATGCTCTCATGCTTCGGAGCACTGCTTCCAATACGCTTCAAGCTCTATAGTGACGGAAAAAGCGCAATTTCACTGTAAATATATACAGAACGTTCCTCTACAACATTCTGCTCTGTCCGTCTCAAAAACCCGTTTGACTCGTTGGATTCATAAATTGTATTAAACCAAGTGAGGACACTATCCGGCGTCAACAAACGGTTCAAAAACATTCACAAACGGTTCGTAAAAGACAATTGACCTAGAAACAAATACAGTTTGACCTAATTCGTCCCACTAGAGTAGACGAAACTTACATTTTCTATTTTCATGAGTTGATTGGTCAATCCAGTTCTCCTTTGCTGTGCGCATGCCTTTTCGGATGTCATTGTTGATTTTTCGGTAGGCCTCGTATCCTCGAAAAGGCCGACCAAGTAAGCTTCGCTGGCCTCTTGAAGAGCCATAACGGCGGAGCTCTGGTAGCGGAGATCGGTCTTCAAATCTTGAGCGATTTCACGAACCAAGCGCTGGAATGGCAGTTTGCAGATCAGCAATTCGGTGCTCTTCTGGTAAAGACGGATTTCACGGAGAGCGACAGTGCCAGGTCTGTAACGATGGGTTTTTTTCACTCCACCGGTGGCTGGTGCACTATTGCCAGCGGCTTTGGTAGCCAGCTGCTTACGAGGAGTCTTGCCTCCCGTAGATTCGCTAGCGGTCTGCTTAGTACGAGCCATGACGACGATAGAAAATCAACTGATACCAATCTGTGTGCCATCCACGCTAAGCGTGTGGCCATCATGCCCAAGGATATCCTGCTTGCTGCGCCAAATTTTGTAGTGATGGTTGGAGACATATGCAAAATGAAGTGATGGAGTAGGGTGATGAAGTGTCATTCACGCATTATACTTAAAATAAAGATTAGCAATTAGCACAAAATTAGCCAGAGAGACAAGATCCCGTAGGGCGAGCAGCACGCGTAACATCGTTTTCAATAAGGCCGGCAGTCCCAGATAAAACCACGACCGTTTTGGGGGACAGAGCACAGAAGAGAGACACACAGAACAGAGCATGGCACAACACAGACACAACACAGGACAAAAGAGAAGAGATTCCAACGATGATACGATCGCTCGACCGCTGCTAAGCTGTTATCTCCACGAGCACCGAGGCGACTGGTTCAGGCTTGGGCGAGAGGTTGTCTACCTTGCATTCCTTGGGTAGACCAGCCTTGGGTGGCTCCTGCTGTGCAGAATCCTTTGGTGTGGCCATTGGGTTATGCAGGACAAGGCGATACGACCTGTGTTCTCCCCCGGCTGACCATTCGTCTGCTTTTGGTGGTGAGCAGGACTACATTGTCGGCAGGCATTTTATGCAAGTCGGTGGCAGCGACTTTGCAGAAGAGTGTCGTGGCTCTAGTAGCCGGCAATCCGGTTTACTACCAACCACGCTTCACCGCCTTGCAGGGTAAATATTTGTATGTCCCTCTTACAGAAATAAAAGCTCGGGTCGGGGCGTGTTCTCAAAATAGAGTGGCCGAGAAACGGGAGTCAAATACTCCGCTCGGTTACAATAATAATAATAATAATAATAATAATAATAATAATAATAATAATAATAATAATAATAATAATAATAATAATAATAATAATTTAATTAGTAATAATAATAATAATAAGGATATTTATATAGCGCTTTTTCCCAATGAACAATATCAGTTCAAAGCGCAATACTCACGCATTCATTCTAAACATCCGGCTTCATACAAAATAAAATCAGACACTTGCTAACGAATAAGAGACGAGGGAGGGAGGGAGGATGGGAGAGCTAAGGATGGGTGATGGGGTGGGTGGACGATGATGATGGGAGGCAAGATCAGAAACATTTAAGGAAGAGATGAGTTTTCAAGTTGGATTTAAAAGTAGCTATGTTTGGAGAGCTGCGAAGAGAGAGGGGAAGAGAGTTCCAAGTTAAAGGGCCAAGTACTGAGAAAGATCGACGGCCAGCAGAGGAGAGTTTGTAGCGGGGTATGTGGAGCATGAGGGTGTCAGAGGAAGAACGAAGATTTCTAGAAGGCTTATAGAATTGAATGTTCTGGGTGAGGTAAGAAGGGGCTAAGCCATGGACGCACTTGTAACAAAAATTAGCGATTGTGTAGGTAATTCTATGAGACACTGGAAGCCAGTGGAGTGAATGTAGAAGGGGAGTGATATGATCAGATTTTTTCCTTTTGAGAACAAGACGTGCAGCTGAGTTCTGAACACGTTGGAGCAGATAAATAGAAGAAGGAAGTCCAGCCAGGAGAGAGTTACAGTAGTCTAAGCGTGACAAAACAAGAGAGGAAATGAGTTTGTCAGTAGCGTCAGTGGTCAGATGTTTGCGGACAAGGCCTATTCTACGGAGATGAAAGTTGCATGTTTGACAGGTTTTGCGTATGAATTCTGACATGGAGAGGGTGTTGTCAAGAACGACACCAAGGTTTTTTGACAGAAGATGACATGGGAAGAGTGGTCTGGCCAAGAGTGACAGTGTCTACAGAGGAAGAAGACAGGTTGTGATTGGTACCTGTGAGCATAACTTCAGTTTTGTTTGCATTGAGTTGGAGCTTGTTGACTGTCATCCAGTTAGAAATGTCTTCAAAGCATTCAGAAGTTTTGGTCAGAATGGATGGAAGGTTTTGAGGAGTGTGACTGTTTTTTAGCTGTGCATCATCTGCGTAGAAATGGTGGAAAGTGTCGTGGTTTTGGATGACGTGAGACAGAGGAGATGTGTAAAGGGTAAAAAGAACAGTTATTGTTAGTCATTGTTTATAGGCTCCAGCGGACTGCAAAGAGAAGAATCAAGACCACAACTTGGTTGAAAGAGGACTCACCCTTGATCCGTATAAAAGATCTGCTGAAACAACCCTAGTGGTAACACTGAAGGCACTCCACCAGCCGGTCACTTTACAATAAAGGCATCCCAGGCAGGGGACGCTGAGGCTGTACTCTAATTTATCCAACCCCCTTTTACAAAAACAAAATAGGATATAAACAGCATAATAAAATATTAACAAAACACATACCTAGAACATGCCTACATTGCTAAATAATAATACCATAGAAAGCCTTAGTGACCATTTGACAGAAAGCGTCCAATAGCCCCCAACCTGACCCCAAAGACCACATACATAAATGATAAGTTTGGGGAGAATTTTCAAGAAAAAAAAAGGTAGGTGTCTGGTCTAGCGAAGAAGACTGCAGATTGTTAGAACAGATTAGGAACGAGAAAGAACAAATGAAGAATTACATAAACAGTGGTTATTTAAAGCACTAAATGTCCACAATACTATTTATACAGAAACTCCCGGCACCATCAAGGGGGGTGTCACTTCAACGAGAGCTTCCGTCTTGTCATATACACACGAATCATGATACATGTTCCCAATCACGAAGTTTTGTTCTCATTCTTTTCCCCGGACTTAAAACTCTGGATTCTCGTCGAACGTTTATATGTATTTTATCGTTCTTAAATAGCGCTTTTCTAGATCAATAGACACCCAAGGCTGTGACCGACAAAGGATCTAACTCAATCCGTCGGCGCCTAAGGCGCATCGTCTGACATAAAGAACATTAAAAAAAAGAAAATAAAAAAATATATGACACCACCGCTGCCGTTAAAGCAAAAATACAAACATCGGGCAGCCAATGATATCGATCCCACATTTTTTGTTCATGTGTGAAAGTGTACTTGGGAAATGTATAAATCCTAATTCACACAAACCCCGAAGTTTGTGAAAAACACTTCAGTGAAGCAATGTAAGAAGCGGACCGACAGACGCATGCATAGGACTGAAATGACAATGACGCCTGTGTTACGATTCAAACTCGCACGATAGATCCGATCATTTTATTTTGCAAAGGATGCAATGATAGCGTGTATTTACCTTTGATTTGAAGCTTTGTATAATGTTCATTTTCGTCGGTCGATATTTGTTGAGAATTTTCTGGAATTGTTTATTATCGACCGAAGCTTCAAGATAGGTTCTCGTAATAGCTAAGTGATTCTTCTAACCTAAAGAATGTTCAATGACGTAAGATAGTGCATAGTTCCGGTGACGAGTTTTATTTTGATTGGGTGTTATTGCGTCATGCTGGAATTTTTCAATTTGTTCTCGATTGCAGAGAGGAATGCACTGTCTGCTTGGAGAGTGATCTTTGTAGTCATTTTCGGAAAGCGATCTTGTATGCAGTTGTTGATGTTTGCTGAATGAAGTTGGTAAACTTTATACGACGACTCCTGCCTTGTTGCTGAGTGAACAGGCTGCGTGGATAAACGAATTCGAGTTACACATATCAAAATTCAAGCATCAGGGCTGAATCCATTATTGAGATACAACGTGTAACAGTCTGATGGTGTCAAAAGTATAACAAGGGAACAACCGCTTGATTCCTAAATGCTACATCACTATACATGTATGGTTACCTCCCTTAATAAACTCTTTAACAAGTGCGTATTCATAGTTACATAGATAGTGCACTTATTTTACCTTCACGACATGGCCCGGACTAGCCCGGATGGCCGAGCGAAACTGTTCGGCTTAAAGCGGGAAGAGATGGTCCCGGGGAAGAGCAACCAATCAGCAGCTGCCTGGGGGTAACTTTTTATCTCTTCGTAGAAAGAACACGTCGTCCATTTTGATGACCCGCTTCGCACTTTTATGGACATGGTCTGACCACGTGGCGGCTTAGCCCGGTCACGTGGAAGCTTCGCCCACAGTAACTGAAAGCAAGTGCACCAAGAGTTAAACATTGTTTCTGCAGAAAACGAGTTGAATGTCCCTTCTTCTTCTTTAATTCTTCTTCTTTTTCAAGGTGTCTGCCAGGGGTGGTATTCATGACCGTTGGTTAAGGCTTAACCAATGATGGTAAAATTAACGACGTTGGTTAAGCTGGAAATTTTAAATTCATGAGGCCTTAGCAGAGTTAACGACGGTTGCTAACCATGGTTACTTTAACGGAGGGGGGACCACCCGATAACCAATGGAACACTGGTTAAAAATGGCGGCCATCGTTTGGTGGCAACTTCGACAGAGACGAGCTCCGAGGAGAGAGAGAGAGTATTTCGCGACAGAAGTAATCCACTTGACAAATTTGATGATGTGGAACTGGTATCAAAATTTCGTTTTCGTCGGCATGACATCATCACGTTAACGAACGCGGTAGACAGACTGAAACTGTGTGATCGGCAAGACGTTTTGTCACCACTTTTACATGTGTGTCTCACTCTTCGTTTTTATGCCTCTGGCACCTTTAATAATCTGTCATATTAATAAAACGGTTTATTATTATTATTATTATTATTATTATTATTATTATTATTATTATTATTATTATTATTATTATTATTATTATTAAAATATTGTTGTTGGATTTTGACTGGTGATGTGTAGGCTTATTGTGTATCTGTATAGTTTATACTCGTAGGGTAATGCAACCCTACGAAATAAAGACATTTCAAGTTCCCAACTACCCAGAAACGGCAGAAATTGACACCTCAGTCTAAAACCAAAATGTAACATTACAAACTACAAAGTGATGAAAAGTGATTTTTCACCTTTCACCCCAACAAAAAGCTCGCTCTCCTTGCTCACTATGATATCCAGCATGCTGTCGGTAGGCTTGCTAATCACGCCACCATTGCCAGACTTTAATCGTGCGGCTGCACGATTCCGATAGTCTTTTTTAATGTTATAAAACTTCTCTCTCACGTCTTCGGCTGTTCGGTTCGCACTACCAACTGCAGTCACTCTTTCGGCGATTTTTTTCCAGCAGTCGTTTTTCAGGCGGTTCGTGACATCAGTTGATAAACTTGCCATCAGTATATGTTTAACTTCTATAACGTTCTCAAGGAGAACATTAGTTTCAGTTTACGAAAAGTTTGCTTTTCTCTTTGCCATTGCCACAGCCATTTTTATATTTTGTTGACGAAAGATTAAGGAAAACAGCTGCTTGAATAATGCCCCCTTACGGATATTCCCGCACAGCCCAAAAATAGCCTTGGTTACGTACCAATGGGTGGACATTCGCTCATGAATAGCGATCTGCTAAACGATGGTTAACGATACCATTGTTGGTTACAAAACCAATGTTGGTAACGTTAACCATCGCCTATAACTTAACGGGCCATGAATTCGACCCCAGGACAGTGTGAGTAACACGGTTATTTATCAGTAGTGGATTCAGCCCCGATGCTTGAATCTTGATATGTGTAACTCGAATTCGTTTACCCACGCAACCTGTTCACTCAGCAACAAGGCAGGAGTCGTCGTATAAAGTTTTCCGACTTTATTCAGCAAACCTCAACATCTGCATACAAGATCGATTTCACAAAATCATTACACAGATCATCATCATAGCAGAAAATGCATTACTTATATAGTCTCTCTGCAATCCAGAAAAAGTTCGAACACTCCAGCATGACGCAATAACACCCAATCAAAATAAAACTCGTCACCGGAACGATGCACTATCGTGACATACGTGTTATTCGAATCTAGATGATTGGACAAGTTTTTACTTGTAAGATCGGGAACCTTCGATCGATCATAAACAATTAATTAAAAAATAAAATTATCAACACTATCGACCGACGAAAATGATAAACATTATACAAAGCTTCTGCTAGCAACAGCTCAAAATCAAACCAAGGTAAATACACCATATCATTCTATGCTTTGCAAAACAAACTGATCGGATCTATCGTGCGCGTCTCAATCTCAACAGTGTGACAGGAATGTGGTACCAGCATCTATTGATGACAAATCCGCCTGCTCTAGATCAGAGAATCACCATATATATTATACTCCGTGACTTTGTAAGCTTGGATCTAGAACAGGCTTCCCCCGCCAACCCCACCTCCCCCAATCTAACTCTTCTGATAGCTACCCTCTTGTCCTCCCACCACAAACCTCCTCACGCGTCCATGGCGCTGTCAGGACGCTTCAGGCTGTGGAAGTTTTTATGCGCTGCACAAGTTGTCATTCATACATTCATTCATCCTTTCTCCCCTCTCTGTCTCTGTTGGTCGGTCTGTCACTCACTCTCTGTCGGTCGGTCTGTCACTCACTCACTCTGTCGGTCTGTCGCTCACTCACTCTCTGTCTCTGCCTTCCTCTGACTGTGTCTCTCACTAACTCTCTGTCTTTCCCTCTTTGTTTCTTTCTCTGTCTCTCGCTCACTCATTCTTCACCTTATTATGTCTCCATCTGTTTCTCTCTCTCTCTCTCTCTCTCTCTCTCTCTCTCTCTCTCTCTCTCTCTCTCTCTCTCTTTCATTCCAACTCTGCTCCCTACGATCACTTCTTTTCAAATGACCGATTCATGCACGTGTCATTGTGGCAGCAAATCCACGCGCCAAGTAGTGACTGGGAGTCATTAACAGAAACCCAAATCTAAAGCTGGTCTATTTATCGTCTGCAAACACATCCGGCCGCTTGTAGAAATGTATTTGCAGAGGACCGGATGGGGATTGAAGGTGATGGTATTTCTTTCTGTATTTATTTCATTATGTCATCGTACTTACACACCTCGTTTCCAGCTCAAGAAAAGCTCAAAGAAATGACCGTTACAAGGTTCTACCCAAGCCGCCCGAGACTCTCAATTGCTGCCTATGGTGCATGGTGTGACGCCCCGGACAGCTGTGCTTGCTGGTTGGGTATATTTGTACAGCTGGCACGCACCCGTCTAGGACATGAGAGTCAGGATCTTTAGAGTCCGTGCAATGGAATGCGTTCTTTCACAGACTAGACCTCAGCACGTGCGAAACTGAATATTTTGTGTTATATTGCACACAGCAGCACCAGCTATACAGGTAATTCTTAGGGCTGTACGGTTTTACCGATACGTAACTGTATTCAGGTTCGGAAACGCGACGGTACGGTATACCGGTGTGGGTGTCCAAGGTCCGGTTTATTGGGAAATCTCGACAACACATAACGCGACAGTGGGCGACATCTTGTCCGCCCAGAGAGCGAGCCTAAAGCCCAAACGCGTGGATAGGCAGCTGTTCTTGAAGAAGAACTTATGAGAACAGCAACTTATCCACGTGTTTGAGCACGGTACCAGTCGCCAATCCTTCTGAACTCTTAAAGTTCTCAAAGATCTTTCCCGTTAAATGTTTTTGTTTTATTTTGATTTTGTGGTTTGAAGTTTGCTGATGTTCTAAACAGTGATTTATCATAATTTGTTTTGAAGGCGTTCAAGCAATAATAAAGCTTCAGTTTCTATGGAAATGTGGTTCTTTGAAACTGTTTTGAAGTGTATGACAATCTTTCTTTTGCGTCGGTCACTACCGTCAGTGCCATATCCCATTTGATTGTAACATTTAAAATCACGGTATACCGGTACGAAATACCAATGCGACCTAAAAATACCGCGGTAATACCGGTACGACTTTGACCCCCGATACGAC
Source organism: Oncomelania hupensis (assembly GCA_036898135.1). Lineage (NCBI taxonomy): Eukaryota > Metazoa > Mollusca > Gastropoda > Littorinimorpha > Pomatiopsidae > Oncomelania > Oncomelania hupensis. Next base: position 2,672,270 of record CM072519.1, on the reverse strand, counting down.
TTAGACTCCCGGTACCCAGCTCTAATTCTTACATTTGTCCCTGGTTGCGAGGCACAGAAAATAAATTATATTCTCTCTCTTCCTCCCTCCACCCCGACCCCTCCTCTCGCCCTCGTAGGTGTGCCGGGGTATCTGAATAAACAGTATCTCCACTTTCTGGAAATCTAGTGCTTTAAATTCCCACTGTCGCTGTCTTTCTCATGTGTTCTTTCTCATTCCTACTCTGTTCTATCAATCTACTATACTATCTTCTTCTTCGCTAGACCAGTCATCTGCCTTTTTTTTTTTCTTAAAAACTCTTCCAAAGCTTCTCATTAGTGTATGAGGTCTGTTGGGTCAGCTTGGGGATATTGGAGGCTTTCTGCCAAATGGTCAATAGGGCTTCCTGTGATGTTATTATTATTTAGCAATGTAGGCATTTTATATGTATGTATTTTGTTGATATTTTATAATGATGTGATGGGATGCCTTTATAGTAAAGTGACTGGTTCAGTGTGACCACTAGGGTTGTTTCAGCAGATCTTTTATACAGATCAAGAGTGAATCCTCTTTCAACCAAGGTGTGGTCCTGATTTTGTGGTCCTGATTCGGCTCTTTGCAGTCCGCTGGACCCTGTAAGCAATGACTAACTAACTCTCTCTTTTCTCCTCCTCCATCCTCTCTTCCTCCTTCTCCTCCCAATAAGATTCTACACCTAATCCTTTACACAAACGCTATTTTAAAAATGACGTGCATCATCCATGAAATATATAAAAACATTTTTGCAAATGTTAAGCAAATAGAAAAAAATTATGTCACTTCCTATCTTAATTTCTATCTTAATTTTATCCATTTTCATCGGTGGAACCAGTGAAAATAGCACAATTCAATCCGCAAGAAATATTTTTGTACAACATTTTGTACCTAATGAATTTTAAATAATTCTATATGCCAATGTTAAAAAATGTCTGGAAAAACCAGCACGTAATTAAAATTGGGAATAATTATAGTTTCTTTTTAGTCGATTCCGTTAATTGCTTTTATAGTAGATAAAAATATGTTAACAGTAACTGAATTCAAATTTAAAACAAAATTTTTTTGCCTCTCGATCTGGGCAATCATAAAAGATAAAACCAGAATGTGATGATATCTAGAAAAAATAAACTTCTATTCAAGTTATAATCAAACTATCGATCTAATAAATTATTTCGTGCCGTTCTTTGCTACAACTCCAAGCCGATCTTCTCTTGGCCTGTCAGAAACAAAAGCGTTTCACAGTAGCCGGCAACAAAAGAGGAAGCCATTTAAAAATATTCCCCACCACGGACCGACGTGCTCGTTCACGTTTTTCGTTGGACAGGCAAATGCGAACGAGATTCACGTGCATTTCCAATAACCTGCAATCAGCCAGCAAACAGCCCTGTCCACATGTGACTCCGTCATTATGATGTCATCCATACTTTATTAAATCACACTTGACGACTCTACCCATCGGCTCCATCCCACGCCCCACCCCCTCACCCCCACCCCCACCCCCTAAAAAATTGAAACGAAACAACAACAAATAATAAAGAAAAAACAAGAAAAAAAGGAATTTGTTACCAACTAATAGCTTTGGGATTATGGAATATGCGTTTGTAGGAATGTTTTAAAGGTATGATGTTGACGTTGACTACGAGCAAGTGATGGCATGATGATGATGTTGACGATGATGATGATGATGATGATGATGATGATGATGAGGAGGAGGAGGAGGAGGAGGATGCCGCAATGATAGTGATGAGGAGGAGGTGGACGACGATGCCGATGTTGCTGCTGGTAATAATTATGAAAGCAATGATGATGATGATGGTGATGATGAAAATGATGATGGTGTTGATGAAAATGATGATGATGATGATAATGATGATGATGATGATGATGATGATGATGATGATGATGATGATGATGATGATGATGATGATGATGATGATGATGAAGTTGGAATGCTAGAATGTTATCATCTGACCATTGTAATTCAGGGCTACTTCGTAAATCGAAGATCGTGGTTGTGGCGACGACAGTACATCACATGATTAGTGCTTTAGGCCCAGCGGACTCTTCCGAGCCAAATCAAGACCAGTATAGCCGAATCAGGACCACAAAATCAAGACACCAACTTCGCTGAAAGGGGACTCAACAACGACGACAACGATGATGTTGATGATGATGATGAGGAACATAATAATGATGATGATGATGCACCCATTGCACATAGCTAGGATCGAAAGAAAGTATACTCCAGGCACACACACGCTGCGCAGCAGGCCAAAGTATGTCTCTTGTCCCTTTGGCGAGGTTAGCAGCCTGCTGCAGCAGTTACAGTGTCGGTGAAAGATTAGAAACGGAAAAGTTTCGTCTCCTCTAGGCGACGAATTAGGTCACGCTGTATTTGTTTCTAGGTCAACTGTCTTTTACGAACCGTTTGAGAATCTTTTCGAACCGTTTATTGACGCCGGATAGTGTCCTCACTTGGTTTCATACAATTTAAGAATCCAAGAAGGCAAATGGGTTTTTGGGACGGAAAAAGAGCATTTTTGTAGAGAAAAGGTTAGGGCAAGGGCTAGGGATAGATCTACTACTAACCCTTACCCGAACCCTTTTAGCAATATTCCGCTCTTTCCATCACTTTTAAACAGTGCGGTTCGCATCCGCGGCCAGCAGCGAGCCCAAAGTATACTTTGAAGGGATGAAGGGAATACTTTCCCCTGCTGCTAGCGGGAGTTTGGGCGATACTTTCTACCGATCGCAGCAATGTGTATTACCTCGATGATGATGATGATGATGATGATGATGATGATGATGATGATGATGATGATGATGATGATGATGATGATGATGATGATGATTGGACAATTATTCTAAAGTTGGAATGCTAGAATGTTATTATTTGATTATTATAATTCAGGGCTACTTTGTAAAACGAATATCGTGGTTATGGCGATGATGACGACGACGTTGATGACGATGATGATGACGATGATCATGACAACGACGGTGATGATACTGACGGTTTGTGTATCGCCTTTGAACACCTCCTTCTCATTGCTTACGCACATTTCGTGTGGTATACCTCTATAAAATTCCCAGTAAAATATATCATAGTATCAGACAAGCTTAATTCGAAAAGTACGATCTGAAAACAGAAAATGTCACCAAGTAGGTGAACTATCCTCTTACTTTTAACATACTTGTTATGGTGTTTGAAGAATGGGGTTGAGTAGCTCAGGTTTCTGAAGACGTATGAGAAAGAGAAACTGAAGGGAGAGGTCGAGGTGGAGGAGGACGAGCAGAAGAAGAAGAAGAAGAAGAAGAAGAAGAAGAAGAAGAAGAAGAAGAAGAAGAAGGAGTAGAAGAAGATGATGATGATAATGATGAAGAAGCAGAAGAATAAGATGGAGAAGAAAGAGAAGAAGAAGGAGGAGAAGAAGCAGAAGATGAAGGAGAAGAAGAAGGAGAAGAAAAAGAAGAAATCAACGCTTAATCATTACGTAATTGCAGATAATGATTTAAATGTTTTCTGGCAGCCTCAATACAGCAGGGAAGTTTATGCAAATGGCGGGTTTCCGTAAAAAGCTGCTTGTGTAACATGATTCATGACGAGGTCGCCAGCCTGATTAGCATTTTAAGATGCTAAATTGCCTTCAGGGACAATCTTTTTTCCCGCCTCAGACACCAACATATTGAAAATTAGAGTTTCATTCAAAATGAGCGGCACTGTATTTGAGGTGGGGAAGAGGCTGAACTATTAGGGGCGGTAAGGGAGTCACAGTGGTCTCAAGGGCCGGGTAGCTCAGTTGGTAGAGCGTCTTACTAGTAACCGAAAGGTACCTAGTTCGAATCCCGGATTGGCCAATGTGTGACTATGTTATTTTCCCCTTACCATCAACTGGTTCGCTGGTGTCAGAATAATGTGACCAGTAGTCGCCTATACGCTCCGGTGTCGTGTGACTATAATCTACAATTACCCTTACGGTGGTCTAATGGTAGTGCTTTGGCTTAGGGATCTGAAGATCCCGGGTTCGAGCCCTGTCCGGGCCATTGTGTTGTGTCCCTGGGAAAGACACTTTACTCCTGTTTCCTACTCAGGGCCGGATCACTTACTCTTGGAGGGGGGGGGTTCCAAAAATTTTTTAAGGGGTTAGGGGTGACAAAAACGTGTCCGCTCGAGGAACTTGAGTAGAATGAGGAACGTTTTACTTATCACCAGTGTCAACTAAATTAAGAGCTTTAAAAAAACTCCATATATATATTTTTTCTGACTGAGTGAGGTACATCGAATGGCCAGGGGGGGGGGGGTTCCGGAACCCAGGAACCCCCCCCCCAGATCCGGCCCTGCTACTCCTTCATAAAAGATAAAATATTACCGTCTGCTCTTCATCAACAACGTTTCGGCCTGGAAGTGTGGTTTATAAATGACCTCGTGGATAATTAATAGGCCTGAAATGTTTTGGGGAAGAATGAAGCAGAATAAGACGGACCAGGAGGAGGAGACCCAGAAAGAGAAAGAGCCAAAACGTAAAATAGTAACTTTTGTACCTCATCAGCAACTTCTCGGACTGGAATTGTGGTTTATAAATGACCTCGTGGAAAATGAATAGACTTCAAATGACTGCGGTGAGAACGAAGCGCTAGACCTTCTAGTCCCACATCAACAATTTGTCACGCTGTGGACCGTTTCCGTGGTTGGCAACTGACCTAACGACCTACTATCAATAGACTTTAAATTACTGACATA